>JAUNZM010001511.1:0-98926 GCA_033459285.1 Clamator glandarius | reverse complement strand
GACCCTTGGGGGGGTGACAGGGACCCTTAGGGACCTTGGAGACCCTTGGAGACCTTTGGGGACCCTTGGGGGGGTGATGAGGACCCTTGGGGACCCTTGGAGACCTTTGGGGACCCTTGGGGGGTGATGAGGACCCTTAGGGACCTTTGGGGACCCTTGGAGACCTTTGGGACCCTTGGGGGGTGACGAGGACCCTTAGGGACCTTGGGGACCCTTGGAGACCTTTGGGGACCCTTGGGGGGTGATGAGGACCCTTAGGGACCTTTGGGGACCCTTGGAGACCTTTGGGGACCCTTGGGGGGTGACGAGGACCCTTAGGGACCTTGGGGACCCTTGGAGACCTTTGGGGACCCTTGGGGGGTGACGAGGACCCTTAGGGACCTTGGAGACCCTTGGAGACCTTTGGGGACCCTTGGGGGGTGATGAGGACCCTTAGGGACCTTTGGGGACCCTTGGAGACCTTTGGGGACCCTTGGGGGGTGACGAGGACCCTTAGGGACCTTGGGGACCCTTGGAGACCTTTGGGGACCCTTGGGGGGTGACAGGGACCCTTAGGGACCTTTGGGGACCCTTGGAGACCTTTGGGGACCCTTGGGGGGTGATGAGGACCCTTAGGGACCTTTGGGGACCCTTGGAGACCTTTGGGGACCCTTGGGGGGGTGATGAGGACCCTTAGGGACCTTTGGGGACCCTTGGGGGGTGACGGGGACCCTTAGGGACCTTGGGGACCCTTGGAGACCTTTGGGGACCCTTGGGGGGTGATGAGGACCCTTAGGGACCTTTGGGGACCCTTGGGGGGTGACGGGGACCCTTGGTGACCCTTGATGACCCCTTGGTGACCACTCAATGCCCCTTGATGCCCCTCGATGACGCTCGATGACCCTTAATGACCCCTCGATGCCCCTCAATGACCCCTTGGGGACCCTCGATGCCCCTCAAAGCCCCCTTGATGCCCCTCAATGACCCCTTAGTGGCCCACAATGACCCCTTGATGCCCCTCAATGACCCTCAATGCCCCTTGGTGACACCTTGATGCCCCTCGATGACTCCTTGGGGACCTTCGATGCCCCCCAGTGCCGCCCCGATGCCCCTCAATGACGCCTCGATGCCCCTCGACGACCCCTTAGTGGCCCTCAATGGCCCCTCGATGCCCCTCAATGACCCCTCGATGCCCCTCGATGACCCCTCGATGCCCCTCGATGACCCCTTGGGGACCCTCGATGCCCCCCGATGCCCCTCGATGCCCCTCAATGACCCCCTCGATGCCCCTCGATGCCCCTCAATGACCCCTCGATGCCCCTCGATGACCCCTCGATGCCCCTCGATGACCCCTTGGGGACCCTCGATGCCCCTCGATGCCCCTCGATGCCCCTCAATGACCCCTCGATGCCCCTCGATGACCCCTCGATGCCCCTCGATGACCCCTTGGGGACCCTCGATGCCCCTCGATGCCCCTCGATGCCCCTCAATGACCCCCTCGATGCCCCTCGATGCCCCTCAATGACCCCTTGGGGACCCTCGATGCCCCCCGATGCCCCTCAATGACCCTCTCGATGCCCCTCGGTGCCCCTCAATGACCCCTTGGGGACCCTCGATGCCCCCCGATGCCCCTCAATGACCCCTTGGGGACCCTCGATGCCCCTCAAAGCCCCCTTGATGCCCCTCAATGACCCCTTGGGGACCCTCAATGACCCCTCGATGCCCCTCGATGACCCCTTGGGGACCCTCGATGCCCCTCAAAGCCCCCTTGATGCCCCTCAATGACCCCTTAGTGGCCCACAATGACCCCTTGATGCCCCTCAATGACCCTCAATGCCCCTTGGTGACACCTTGATGCCCCTCGATGACCCCTCGATGCCCCTCAATGACCCCTTGGGGACCCTCGATGCCCCCCGATGCCCCTCGATGCCACTCAATGACCCCTCGATGCCACTCGATGCCCCTCAATGACCCCTCGATGCCCCTCAATGACCCCCTCGATGACCCCTTGATGGCCCTCAATGACCCCTCAATGCCCCTCGACGACCCCTTAGTGGCCCTCAATGACCCCCTCGATGCCCCTCAATGACCCCTCGATACCCCTCAATGACCCCTCGATGCCCCTCGATGCCCCTCGATGACCCCTTGGGGACCCTCGATGCCCCCCGATGCCCCTCGATGCCCCTCGATGACCCCCTCGATGCCCCTCGATGCCCCTCAATGACCCCTCGATGCCCCTCGGTGCCCCTCAATGACCCCTTGGGGACCCTCGATGCCCCCTCAAAGCCCCCTTGATGCCCCTCAATGACCCCTTAGTGGCCCACAATGACCCCTTGATGCCCCTCAATGACCCTCAATGCCCCTTGGTGACACCTTGATGCCCCTCGATGACTCCTTGGGGACCTTCGATGCCCCCCAATGCCGCCCGATGCCCCTCAATGACCCCCTCGATGCCCCTCGACGACCCCTTAGTGGCCCTCAATGGCCCCTCGATGCCCCTCAATGACCCCTCGATGCCCCTCAATGACCCCTTGGGGACCCTCGATGCCCCCCGATGCCCCTCAATGACCCCCCTGGGGACCCTCGATGCCCCTCGATGACCCCTCAATGCCCCCCAATGACCCCTTAGTGGCCCCTCAATGACCCTCGATGCCCCCCGATGCCCCTCAATGACCCCTCGATGCCCTCAATGACCCTTTGGGACACTCGATGCCCCTCGATGACCCCTCGATGCCCCCCGATGACCCCTTAGTGGCCCTCAATGACCCTCGATGCCCCCCGATGCCCCTCGATGCCCCTCAATGACCCCTCGATGCCCCTCAATGACCCTTTGGGGACACTCGATGCCCCTCGATGGCCCCCTCGATGCCCCTCAATGACCCCTCGATGCCCCCTCAATGACCCCTTGATGGCCCTCAATGACCCCTCGATGCCCCTCAATGACCCCTTTGGGGACACTCGATGCCCCTCGATGGCCCCTCGATGCCCCTCAATGACCCCTCGATGCCCCTCAATGACCCTTTGGGGACACTCGATGCCCCTCGATGGCCCCTCGATGCCCCTCAATGACCCCTCGATGCCCCTCAATGACCCCCTCGATGCCCCTCAATGACCCTTTGGGGACCCTCAATGCCCCTCAATGGCCCCTCGATGCCCCTCAATGACCCCTCGATGCCCCTCAATGACCCCTTGGGGACCCTCGATGCCCCTCGATGACCCCTTGGGGACCCCCCGATGCCCCCCGATGCCCCCCTGGTGACCCTCACGCGGCGGCGGCGCGGGCGGCGATGTTGACCCGATGCTCGAGGGGAAAAGCCAGAGAGGGGGACAGCGGCCGGGGGGGGGGTACTGGGAGCACTGGGGGCGCTGGGGAGGGCGGCGCCGCTGCCTCCGGAGCTGGTACTGGTGGCACTGGTGGCACTGGTGGCACTGGGGACACCGGCCGCGGCCACGGGCACAGGGTGGGGGGGCAGCGCCCCGCAGCCGCCAGGGCCACCCCGGGGCGTACGAGTCCCACCCTGGGGACACCGGGGACACCAGTTACCTCCCAGTTGCCCTCCCAGTTGCCCTCCCCAGTGCCACCCAGTGCCACCCAGTGCCACCCGGTCCCCTCCCAGTGCCACCCGGTCCCCTCCCAGTGCTCCCAGTGCCTCCAAGTGCCCCGCCCAGTTGCCCTCCCCAGTGCCACCCAGTGCCACCCAGTCCCCTCCCCAGTGCCACCCGGTCCCCTCCCAGTGCCACCCGGGTCCCCTCCCAGTGCTCCCAGTCTCCACCCAGCTCCCTCCAATCCCATCCCAGCCGTCTCCCAGTGCTCCCAGCGCCTCCCAGTCCCCTCCCAGTCCCCCCAGTCCCCTCCCAGTGCCTCCCAAAGCCTCCCAGTCACCTCCAGTGCTCCCAGTCCCCACCCAGTCCCCTCCCAGTGCTCCCAGTCCCCTCCCAGTCCCCTCCCAGTGCTCCCAGTCCCCTCCCAGTCCCCTCCCAGTGCCTCCCAGTCCCCTCCCAGTGCTCCCAATCCCCTCCCAGTCCCCTCCCAGTGCTCCCAGTCCCCTCCCAGTCCCCTCCCAGTGCTCCCAGTCCCCACCCAGTCCCCTCCCAGTCCCCCCCCAGTGCTCCCAGTCCCCTCCCAGTCCCCTCCCAGTCCCCTCCCAGTCCCCACCCAGTCCCCTCCCAGTCCCCCCCAGTGCTCCCAGTCCCCCCCAGTGCTCCCAGTCCCCACCCAGTCCCTTCCCAGTCCCCTCCCAGTGCTCCCAGTCCCCACCCAGCTCCCTCCAATCCCATCCCAGTCCCCTCCCAGTGCCTCCCAGTCCCCTCCCAGTGCTCCCAGTCCCCTCCCAGTCCCCTCCCAGTGCCTCCCAGTCCCCTCCCAGTGCCTCCCAGTCCCCTCCCAGTGCCTCCCAGTCCCCTCCCAGTCCCCTCCCAGTGCTCCCAGTCCGTACTGGAAGGCCTCCTCTAGCTCCCTCCTCTCCTCCTGTCGCTGTCGCAGCAACTGGGGCTCCAGAGCCACCTGGCGGGGGGGCAGAGCTGGGGGGGGACAGAGGGACAGGGGGACAGAGGGACAGGGTCACCTCCTACCCCCCCCCCATATCCTTCTGTCCCCCTGTCCTCACACTTGTCCTCTTACCTGTCCCCACATCTGTCCCCCTACCTGTCCCCTCACCTGTCCCCACACCTGTCCCCTACCTGTCCCCTACCTGTCCCCTACCTGTCCCCTCACCTGTCCCCTCACCTGTCCCCTACCTGTCCCCTACCTGTCCCCTCACCTGTCCCCTCACCTGTCCCCTACCTGTCCCCTACCTGTCCCCTCACCTGTCCCCTCACCTGTCCCCACACCTGTCCCCTACCTGTCCCCTTACCTGTCCCCTCACCTGTCCCCTTACCTGTCCCCTCACCTGTCCCCTACCTGTCCCCTCACCTGTCCCCACACCTGTCCCCTTACCTGTCCCTTACCTGTCCCCTTACCTGTCCCCTCACTTGTCCCCTTACCTGTCCCCTCACCTGTCCCCTCACCTGTCCCCACACCTGTCCCCACATCTGTCCCCTCACCTCTCCCCTCACCTGTCCCCACATCTGTCCCCTCACCTGTCCCCTTACCTGTCCCTTACCTGTCCCTCACCTGTCCCCTTACCTGTCCCCCTACCTGTCCCCTCACCTGTCCCCACACCTGTCCCCACATCTGTCCCCTCACCTGTCCCTTACCTGTCCCTCACCTGTCCCCTTACCTGTCCCCCTACCTGTCCCCTCACCTGTCCCCTCACCTGTCCCCTTACCTGTCCCTCACCTGTCCCCTTACCTGTCCCTTACCTGTCCCCTTACCTGTCCCCTCACTTGTCCCCTTACCTGTCCCCTCACCTGTCCCCTTACCTGTCCCCACATCTGTCCCCTCACCTGTCCCCTCACCTGTCCCCTCACCTGTCCCCACATCTGTCCCCTCACCTGTCCCCTTACCTGTCCCTTACCTGTCCCTCACCTGTCCCCTTACCTGTCCCTTACCTGTCCCCTCACCTGTCCCCTCACCTGTCCCCTCACTGTCCCCACACCTGTCCCCTCACCTGTCCCCTCACTGTCCCCTCACCTGTCCCCTCCCTCAGCTGGAGGCCCCCTCTCTCCAGCCAGCGGTAGCAGGGGAAGGTGGCCCTGGGGGTGTCCCCGTCGCTGTCCCCCTCCTCGCTGTCCCCGTCCTCGCTGTCCCCGTCCTCGCTGTCCCCCAGGGGCCCGGTGACGGTGACGCGGTCGCAGAGCCAGCGGTCGGGGACAAGGGACCCCAGGGGCTCCTTCCACACGCGGAGCAGCAGCAGCCGCCCCAGGGCCCGCGGGGACGTCACCTGGGCCACCGCCACCTGGGGGGGACACACACACACACCCCCCCACCCCCTGTCACCAACTGTCACCAACTGTCACCAACTGTCACCCTCTGCCGCCTCCTGTCCCCCCCTGTCACCCCCACTTCCCATCGTCACCCCTCGTGTCACTCCCTGTCACCTCCCGTCACCCCTCCTGTCACCCACTGTCACCCTTCCAGTGCTTCCCAGTCCCTCCCAGTTCCCCTCCAGTCCCCTCCCAGTCCCTCCCAGTCCCTCCCAGTTCCCCTCCAGTCCCCTCCCAGTCCCTCCCAGTCCCTCCCAGTTCCCCTCCAGTCCCCTCCCAGTCCCTCCCAGTCCCTCCCAGTTCCCCTCCAGTCCCCTCCCAGTCCCTCCCAGTCCCTCCCAGTTCCCCTCCAGTCCCCTCCCAGTCCCTCCCAGTCCCTCCCAGTTCCCCTCCAGTCCCCTCCCAGTCCCTCCCAGTCCCTCCCAGTCCCTCCCAGTCCCTCCCAGTTCCCCTCCAGTCCCCTCCCAGTCCCTCCCAGTCCCTCCCAGTTCCCCTCCAGTCTCTCCCAGTCCCTCCCAGTTACCCTCCCGTCCCTCCCAGTTCCCCTCCAGTCCCTCCCAGTGCCTCCCAGTTCCCCTCCCGTCCCTCCCAGTTCCCCTCCAGTCTCTCCCAGTCCCTCCCAGTTCCCCTCCCAGTCCCTCCCAGTTCCCCTCCAGTCCCTCCCAGTTCCCCTCCCGTCCCTCCCAGTTCCCCTCCAGTCCCTCCCAGTCCCTCCCAGTTCCCCTCCCAGTCCCTCCCAGTTCCCCTCCCAGTGCCTCCCAGTTCCCCTCCAGTCCCTCCCGTCCCTCCCAGTCCCTCCCAGTTCCCCTCCGGTGCCTCCCAGTTCCCCTCCTGTCCCTTCCAGTCCCTCCCAGTTCCCCTCCAGTCCCTCCTGTCCCTTCCAGTCCCTCCCAGTTGCCCTCCGGTGCCTCCCAGTTCCCCTCCTGTCCCTCCCAGGAGCCCTCTCAGTGCCTCCCAGTGTTTCCCAGTTCCTCCCAGTGCCTCCCAGTAGCCCTTCAGCCCCATCCCAGTGCCTCCCAGTCCCTCCCAGTCCCTCCCAGTGCCTCCCAGTAGCCCTCCAGCCCCCTCCCAGTGCCTCCCAGTGCCTCCCAGTGCCTCCTAGTCCCCCTCCAACCCCTTCGCTCCTCCTTCCAGTCCCTCCCAGTCCCCCCCAGTGCCTCCCAGGAGCCCTCCTAGTGTCTCCCAGTCCCTCCCAGTGCCTCCCAGTTCCCCCCCCCAGCCCCCTCCCAGTGCCTCCCAGTGTCCCCCAGTGCCTCCCAGGAGCCCTCCAGTCCCTCCCAGTGACTCCCAGTTCCGCCCCCTCCCAGTGCCCCCAGTGCCTCCCAGTCCCCCTCCAACCCCTTTGCTCCCCCTCCCAGTCCCTCCCAGTGCCTCCCAGTGCCTCCCAGTAAACCTCCAGCCCCCTCCCAGTGCCTCCCAGTGCCTCCCAGTAAACCTCCAGCCCCCTCCCAGTGCCTCCCAGTCGCCCTCCAGTCCCTCCCAGTGCCTCCCAGTGCCTCCCAGTCCCCTCCAGCCCCCTCCCAGTGCCTCCCAGTAAACCTCCAGCCCCCTCCCAGTGCCTCCCAGTCGCCCTCCAGTCCCTCCCAGTGCCTCCCAGTGCCTCCCAGTGCCCTCCAGCCCCCTCCCAGTGCCTCCCAGTGCCTCCCAGTCCCCTCCAGCCCCCTCCCAGTGCCTCCCAGTGCCTCCCAGTCCCCTCCAGCCCCCTCCCAGTGCCTCCCAGTGCCTCCCAGTCCCCTCCAGCCCCCTCCCAGTGCCTCCCAGTGCCTCCCAGTCCCCTCCAGCCCCCTCCCAGTGCCTCCCAGTGCCTCCCAGTGCCTCCCAGTGCCCTCCAGCCCCCTCCCAGTGCCTCCCAGTGCCTCCCAGTCCCTCCCAGTGCCTCCCAGTGCCTCCCAGTGCCTCCCAGTCCCCTCCAGCCCCCTCCCAGTGCCTCCCAGTGCCTCCCAGTCCCCTCCAGCCCCCTCCCAGTGCCTCCCAGTGCCTCCCAGTCCCCTCCAGCCCCCTCCCAGTGCCTCCCAGTGCCTCCCAGTCCCCTCCAGCCCCCTCCCAGTGCCTCCCAGTGCCTCCCAGTCCCCTCCAGCCCCCTCCCAGTGCCTCCCAGTGCCTCCCAGTCCCCTCCAGCCCCCTCCCAGTGCCTCCCAGTGCCTCCCAGTAGACTCACGGCCCCGGGCTGCAGCGGGTGCTGGGGCCAGCGTAGGCGCCGGGGGCGGCTTTGCCCGCGGGTCCCAACCAGGGTGAGGGTGATGGGGGCCAAAGTCCCAGCCCCCCAGGCCCTCCCCGTCCGCACCCGCAGCCGGTACCGCACCCCGGGGGGCCCCAGAGGGTCCTCGGGGGGCTCCACATCATCCTCGGGGGGCTCCAGATCCTCCTTGGGGCCCTTGGGGGTCTCCAGATCCTCCTTGGGGCTCTTGAGGTTCTCCAGATCCTCCTTGAGGTTCTCCAGATCCTCCTTGGGGGGCTCCAGATCCTCCTTGGGGTCGTTGGGGGTCTCCAGAGGGTCCTTGGGGGGCTCCAGATCCTCCTTGGGGTCCTTGAGGTTCTCCAGATCCTCCTTGGGAGGCTCCAGAGGGTCCTTGGGGGTCTCCAGAGGGTCCTTGGGGGGCTCCAGATCCTCCTTGGGGGACTCCAGATCCTCCTTGGGGCCCTTGAGGTTCTCCAGATCCTCCTTGGGGGACTCCAGAGGGTCCTTGAGGGTCTCCAAATCCTCCTTGGGGGGCTCCAGATCCTCCTTGGGGTCCTTGAGGGTCTCCAGATCCTCCTTGGGGGGCTCCAGAGGGTCCTTGAGGGTCTCCAGATACTCCTTGGGGGTCTTCAGAGGGTCCTTGGGGGTCTCCAGATCATCCTTGGGGGTCTCCATAGGGTCCTTGAGGGCCTCCAGGTCCTCCTTGGGCTTCTTGGGGGTCTCCAGAGGGTCCTTGGGGGTCTCCAGATCCTCCTTGGGGGTCTTCAGAGGGTCCTTGGGGGTCTCCAGATCATCCTTGGGGGTCTTGGGGGTCTCCAGATACTCCTTGGGGGTCTTCAGAGGGTCCTTAGGGGTCTCCAGATCATCCTTGGGGGTCTCCAGAGGGTCCTTGGGGGTCTCCAGATCCTCCTTGGGGGTCTCCATAGGCTCCTTGGGGGTCTCCAGATCATCCTTGGGGGTCTTCAGAGGGTCCTTGGGGGTCTCCAGATCCTCCTTGGGGGTCTCCATAGGCTCCTTGGGGGTCTCCAGATCATCCTTGGGGGTCTTCAGAGGGTCCTTGGGGGTCTCCAGATCCTCCTTGGGGGTCTCCATAGGGTCCTTGGAGGTCTCCAGATCATCCTTGGGGGTCTTCAGAGGGTCCTTGGGGGTCTCCAGATCCTCCTTGGGGGTCTCCATAGGGTCCTTGGAGGTCTCCAGATCCTCCTTGGGCTTCTTGGGGGTCTCCAGAGGGTCCTTGGGGGTCTCCAGATCATCCTTGGGGGTCTCCATAGGGTCCTTGAGGGTCTCCAGGTCCTCCTTGGGCTTCTTGGGGGTCTCCAGATCCTCCTTGAGGGTCTCCAGATCCTCCTTGGGGTCCTTGAGGTGCTCCTGGATCTCTTGATATTCTTGGGTTCCCCTTGAGGTTCTTCGGGGGCTCCTGGAAGTCCTTGAGGTCCCCCTGAGGTTCTTGGGGTCTCCTGGAGGTTCTTGAGGTCCCCCTGAGATTCTTGGGGGGCTCCTGGAGGTCCTTGAGGTCCCCTTGAGGTTCTTCGGGGGCTCCTGGAGGTCCTTGAGGTCCCCTTGAGGCTCTTGGGGGGCTCCTGGAGGTTCTTGGGGTCCCCCTGAGGTTCCTGAGGTCCCCCTGAGGTCCTTGAGATCCCCCTGAGGTTCTTGGGGGGCTCCTGGAGGCCCTTGGGGTCCCCTTGAGGTTCTTGGGGGGCTCTTGGGGTCCCCTTGAGGTTCTTGGGGGGCTCCTGGAGGCTCTTGGGGTCCCCTTGAGGTTCTTGGGGGGCTCCTGGAGGTCCTTGAGGTCCCCTTGAGGTTGTTGGGGTCCCCCTGGGGGTTCTTGGGGTCCCCCCTCAGATCTTGAGGGGCTCCTGGGTGCCCTCGGGGCTCTCGGCTGCCGCTCCCGTCAGCCCCGTCCCCCTCCCAGTCCCTCCCAGTCCCTCCCAGTCCCTCCCAGTCCCAGGCCATCCCAGTTCCCACCAGTAGCTTTGGTCCCGATCCCAGTTCCACCACTGGGGTTTGGCCCCCAGCCCAGTCTCCTCCCAGTTCACCCCAGTTGCATCCCAGTTCCACCCCTGGCGCCAGTCAGACCAGTTCCAGTGACCTCTGGCCCAGTTCCATCCCAGTTCATCCCAGTTCCAGCCCTGGCCCCAGTCAGACCAGTTCCAGTGACCCCTGGCCCAGTTCCATCCCAGTTCATCCCAGTTCCAGCCCAGCTCCCACCAGTGACCCCTGGCCCAGTTCCAGCCCAGTTCCAGCCCAGTTCCATCCCAGTTCATCCCAGTCCATCCCAGTTCCATCCTAGTCCATCCCAGTCCCTCCCAGTTCAATCCCAGTCCATCCCAGTTCCATGCTAGTTCCATCCCAGTCCATCCCAGTCCCATCCTAGTTCCATCCCAGTCCATCCCAGTCCATCCCGTTCCATCTCAGTCCCTCCCAGTTCCATCCCAGTTCCATCCCAGTTCCATCCTGTTCCATCCCAGTTCCATCCCAGTTCCATCCTGTTCCATCCCAGTTCCATCCTGTTCCATCCCAGTCCATCCCAGTTCCATCCCAGTTCACCCCAGTCCATCCCAGTCCCATCCTAGTTCCATCCCAGTCCATCCCAGTCCCTCACAGTTCCATCCCAGTCCATCCCAGTCCATCCCAGTTCCATCCTAGTTCCATCCCAGTCCACCCCAGTTCCATCCTAGTTCACGCCAGTCTATCCCAGTCCCATCCTAATTCCATCCCAGTTCCATCCCAGTCCATCCCAGTTCCATCCCAGTCCATCCCAGTTCCATCCTAATTCCATCCCAGTTCCATCCCAGTCCATCCCAGTTCCATCCTAGTTCCATCCCAGTTCCATCCCAGTCCATCCCAGTCCCTCCCAGTTCCAGCCCAGCTCCCACCAGTGACCCCTGTCCCAGTTCCATCCCAGTTCCCCCCAGTTACCCCCCAGTGTCTGGGCTCCACCCCAGTTTAACCCACTGGCTTTGGCCCCATCCCAGTTCACCCAGTAAAACCAGTTCCGGGTCCTTCTTGCGCCACCGCCCGCCCGGCCCAGTTAGGAACCAGTTTATCCCAGTTACGTCACTGGGTTTGGCTCCCAGTTCCACCCAGTTCACCACAATCACACCCCAGTTTCCTCCCAGTTACACCACTGGGCCCAGTACGACCAGTTCCACCCCAGTTTAAACCAGTGACCTCATCCCAGTTCCACCGCTGGGCTTGGCCCCCACCCACGTTCCACCCCAGTTCATCCCAGTTCATCCCAGTTAGGCCACAGTGTCTGGGCTCCAGCCCAGTTTAAACCACCGGCCCTTCACCTTCCCCCAGTTCATCCCAGTTCATCCCAGTAACTCCTGGCCCAGCACATTTTTACCCCTTGAACTGGGCCCAGTATGACCAGTTCATCCCAGTTCACACCAGTGCCCTTGGCCCCCCCCTCCCAGTCCCATCCCAGTTCACCCCAGTGCCCTTGGCTCCCTGTTCCAGTCCATACTGGGCTTTACTGGTTTCTACTGGGCTTTACTGGGCACCAGTGCCTCTGCCTCCCCATTCCAGTCCATCCCAGTTCACCCCAGTGCCCTTGGCCCCCCCCCCCAGTTCCATCCCAGTTCACCCCAGTGCCCTTGGCCCCCTGTTCCAGTCCATACTGGGCTTTACTGGTTTCTACTGGGCTTTACTGGGCACCAGTGCCTCTGCCTCCCCATTCCAGTCCATCCCAGTTCACACCAGTGCCCTTGCCCCCCCCCCCCAGTCCCATCCCAGTTCACCCCAGTGCCCTTGGCCCCTTATTCCAGTCCATACTGGGCTTTACTGGTTTATACTGGGCTTTACTGGTTTACACCAGATTGTACTGGTTTTTTATTGGGCTGTACTGGTCCATAGTGGGTTGCACTGGTTTCTACTGGGTTGTACTGGTCTATACTGGGTTGCATTGGTTTATACTGGTTCATACTAGCCTGTGCTGCTCATACTGGTTTATACTGGTCCATACTGGGCTGTACTGGTCATACTGACCACTGCTTGCAGTGATCAAGACTGGTTGGTACTGATCCATACTGGTCTATACTGGTTTATACTGGTCCATACTAGCCTGTGCTGCTCCATACTGGTTTATACTGGTCCATACTGGGCTGTACTGGTCCATACTGCATTACAGTGGTTTATACTGGTCTATACTGGTTTATACTGGTCCACACACCTTCCACTGGTCCAAACTGGCTCGCGCTGCTCCATACTGGTTTATACTGGTCCATACTGGTTTATACTGGTCCATACTGGGCGCTTTCTCCCAGCCCCCCCCCAAATTTGCTCACACGTCGTTTCCATCAGCATCTTTATTGTTCCCAGTCCCTCCCAGTACAGACCAGTAACAAGACAGGGGACCCTAACCCCCCCCCAGTGACAGCACAGGGGACCCTAAAAAGGACCTGGGAACCCCAAAAGGGGACCCCAAACCCCCCAGAGGGGACCCCAAACCCCCCAAAGCCACCAGAGGGGACCCCAATCCCCCCCCCGCACCCAGATACCAGAGGGGACCCCAAAACCCCCCCAGTGACACCAGAGGGGACCCCAAAAACGACCTGGGGACGCCAGAAGGGGACCCCAAAGCCACCATAGGGGACCCCAAAACCCCCCAAAGCCACCACAGGGGACCCCAAATCCTCCCCAAGCCACCATAGGGGACCCCAGAAGCCCCTAGTGACACCACAGGGGACCCCAAATCCTCCCCAAGCCACCATAGGGGGCCCCAGAAGCCCCCAAAGCCACCACAGGGGACCCCAAAAGCCCCCAGTGACACCATAGGGGACCCCAAACCCTCCCAAAGCCACCATAGAGAACCCCAAAAGCCCCCAGTGACACCAGAGGGGACTCCAAACCCTCCCCAAACCACCACAGGGGACCCCAAAAGCCCCCAGTGACACCCCAGGGGACCCTAAAGCCCCATAGGGAACCCCAAAAGCCCCCAGTGACACCAGAGGGGACCCCGAAAAAGGATCTGGGGGAGGGAATCCCCTCAGATGGCGACGCTGTTCTCGATGTTGGGGGGGTCCAGGTAGGGGTAGGGCCATTCGAGGTGCGCGTTGCGGGCGCGGATGCGGCGGGAGATGGCGGCGAGGCGGCGGCGGAAGGCCCGGAGCAGGCGGCGGTGAGGCCGCTGCGTGAAGTGCCGCTCGGGGTAGCAGCCCAGGGGGCGCTGGGGACACAGGGGACGTCGGGGTCAATGGGGTCATGGGGGGCATTGGGGTCAAGGAGGACAATGGGGTCAGTGGGGCTATTGGAGTCAATGGGGCTATTGGGGTCATGGTGGTCAATGGGGACAATGGGGTCAACAGGATCAATGGGATCACGGGGGATCAATGGGGTCAATGAGGACGATGGGGTCAATGGGGCTATTGGAGTCAATGGGGCTATTGGGGTCAATGGGGCTATTGGGGTCAATGAGGACAATGGGGTCAATGGGGCTATTGGGGTCAATGGGGCTATTGGGGTCAATGAGGACTATGGGGTCAATGGGGCTATTGGGGTCAATGGGGCTATTGGGGTCAATGAGGACTATGGGGTCAGTGGGGCTATTGGGGTCAATGAGGACTATGGGGTCAGTGGGGCTATTGGGGTCAATGGGGCTATTGGGGTCAATGAGGACAATGGGGTCAATGGGGCTATTGGAGTCAATGGGGCTATTGGGGTCAATGGGGCTAGTGGGGTCAATGAGGACTATGGGGTCAGTGGGGCTATTGGGGTCAATGAGGACTATGGGGTCAGTGGGGCTATTGGGGTCAATGAGGACTATGGGGTCAATGGGGCTATTGGAGTCAATGGGGCTATTGGGGTCAATGGGGCTAGTGGGGTCAATGAGGACTATGGGGTCAGTGGGGCTATTGGGGTCAATGAGGACTATGGGGTCAATGGGGCTATTGGGGTCAATGAGGACTATGGGGTCAATGGGGCTATTGGAGTCAATGGGGTTAATGGAGTCATAGTGGTCAATGGGGACAACGGGGTCAACGGGATCATGGGGGATCAATGGGGTCAATGAGTACAATGGGGTCAATGGGGCTATTGGAGTCAATGGGGCAATTGGGGTCAAGGAGGACAATGGGGTCAATGGGGCTATTGGAGTCAATGGGGCTATTGGGGTCAATGGGGCTATTGGGGTCAATGAGGACTATGGGGTCAATGAGGACTATGGGGTCAGTGGGGTTATTGGGGTCAATGAGGACTATGGGGTCAGTGGGGCTATTGGAGTCAATGGGGTTAATGGAGTCATAGTGGTCAATGGGGACAACGGGGTCAACGGGATCATGGGGGATCAATGGGGTCAATGAGTACAATGGGGTCAATGGGGCTATTGGAGTCAATGGGGCAATTGGGGTCAAGGAGGACAATGGGGTCAATGGGGCTATTGGAGTCAATGGGGCTATTGGGGTCAATGGGGCTATTGGGGTCAATGAGGACTATGGGGTCAATGAGGACTATGGGGTCAATGGGGTTATTGGGGTCAATGAGGACTATGGGGTCAGTGGGGCTATTGGGGTCAATGAGGACTATGGGGTCAGTGGGGTTATTGGGGTCAATGAGGACTATGGGGTCAGTGGGGCTATTGGAGTCAATGGGGTTAATGGAGTCATAGTGGTCAATGGGGACAACGGGGTCAACGGGATCATGGGGGATCAATGGGGTCAATGAGTACAATGGGGTCAATGGGGCTATTGGAGTCAATGGGGTTAATGGGGTCGTGGTGGTCAATGGGGACAACGGGGTCAACAGGATCAACGGGATCAATGGGGTCAATGAGTACAATGGGGTCAATGGGGCTATTGGGGTCAATAGGGCTATTGGAGTCAATGGGGTCATGGTGGTCAATGGGGACAACGGGGTCAACAGGATCAATGGGATCATGGGGGGATCAATGGGATCAATGAGGACTTATGGGGTCATGGGGGACAATGGGCTCAATGGGGTCATTAGGGTCATAGGAGGCATCAGGGCCAAGGCGGTCATGGGGGATCAATAGTGTCAAGGGGAACATAGGGAGTCAATGGGGTCATGGGGATCAGTGGGGTCATGGGGGATCAATGGAGTCAACAGGGTCATGGGAGTCAATGAGGTCATGGGGGACCAATGGGGGTCAATGGGATCATGGGAGTCAATGGGGTCAATAGGATCATGGGGGTCAATGAGCTCATGGGGGATCAATGGGGTCATGGAGGTCAATGGGGTCACGGGGGATCAATGGGGTCAACAGGATCAATAGGATCATGGGGATCAATGGGGTCAACATGGTCATGGGGGTCAATGGGTTCAATAGGATCATGGGAGTCAATAGGATCATGGGGGGTCAATGAGGTCATGGGGGATCAATGGGGTCAATAGGATCAATGGGGTCAATAGGATCATGGGGGGTCAATGAAGTCATGGGGGATCAATGGGGTCATAGAGGTCAATGGGGTCAACAGGGTCATGAGGTTCAATGGGGTCTATGTGAGGGGGCACTGTGGGGGGGGGTGGTACTGGGAGCTATGAGGGGGTGTCCCTAGGGTCTCGGGGGGCCCTGGAGGGGGTCTCGGACCATGTCGAAGGGCTCGTTGCGCAGCACCCAGAGGACCCCGAGCACGACGGCCGAGGTGTTGACGGCCGGGAGGGCCCCCAGGAACTGGGGCAGCGACAGCGGCGCCTTCGACGCCGGGGGGGGCGCCCGCATGGCCGCCGGCAGGTTGGGTACGAAGGCTCCCAGCTCAAACTGGGGGGGGGGGGGGGGGGCACCAGTAAGGGCCTGGAGTCCTCCCAGTGCTCCCAGTAACCCCCTATAGCTCCCATAGCACCCATAGCCCCCCCCGCCATAGCACCCAATAGCTCCCAGTGCCCCCCCCATAGCACCCAGTGCCTCCCCCATAGAACCAAGTGCCCCCCCATAGCTCCCAGCTCAAACTGGGGGGGGGGGGTGCACCAGTAAGGGCCTGGAGTCCTCCCAGTGCTCCCAGTAACCCCCTATAGCTCCCATAGCACCCATAGCCCCCCCCGCCATAGCACCCAATAGCTCCCAGTGCCCCCCCCATAGCACCCAGTGCCTCCCCCATAGAACCAAGTGCCCCCCCATAGCTCCCAGCTCAAACTGGGGGGGGGGGGTGCACCAGTAAGGGCCTGGAGTCCTCCCAGTGCTCCCAGTAACCCCCTATAGCTCCCATAGCACCCATAGCCCCCCCCGCCATAGCACCCAATAGCTCCCAGTGCCCCCCCCATAGCACCCAGTGCCTCCCCCATAGAACCAAGTGCCCCCCCATAGCTCCCAGCTCAAACTGGGGGGGGGGGGTGCACCAGTAAGGGCCTGGAGTCCTCCCAGTGCTCCCAGTAACCCCCTATAGCTCCCATAGCACCCATAGCCCCCCCCGCCATAGCACCCAATAGCTCCCAGTGCCCCCCCCATAGCACCCAGTGCCTCCCCCATAGAACCAAGTGCCCCCCCATAGCTCCCAGCTCAAACTGGGGGGGGGGGGGGGGCACCAGTAAGGGCCTGGAGTCCTCCCAGTGCTCCCAGTAACCCCCTACAGCTCCCATAGCACCCCCCCACATACAACCCAATAGCTCCCAGTGCCCCCCCATAGCACCCAGTGCCTCCCCCATAGAACCAAGTGCCCCCCCATAGCACCCAGCTCAAACTGGGGGGGGGGGGGCACCAGTAAGGGCCTGGAGTCCTCCCAGTGCTCCCAGTAACCCCCTATAGAACCCAGTGCACCCCCCATAGATCCCAGTGCCAACCCCCATAGCACCCAATAGCTCCCAGTGCCCCCTCATAGCACCCACTGCCCCCCCCAGATCCCAGTGCCCCCCCCATAGCACCCAGCTCGAACTGGGGAGGGGCACCAGTAAGGGCCTGGAGTCCTCCCAGTGCTCCCAGTAACCCCCTACAGCTCCCATAGCACCCCCCCACATACAACCCAATAGCTCCCAGTGCCCCCCCATAGCACCCAGTGCCTCCCCCATAGAACCAAGTGCCCCCCCATAGCACCCAGCTCAAACTGGGGGGGGGGGGGCACCAGTAAGGGCCTGGAGTCCTCCCAGTGCTCCCAGTAACCCCCTATAGAACCCAGTGCACCCCCCATAGATCCCAGTGCCACCCCCCATAGCACCCAATAGCTCCCAGTGCCCCCTCATAGCACCCAGTGCCCCCCCCAGATCCCAGTGCCCCCCCCATAGCACCCAGCTCGAACTGGGGGGGGGCACCAGTAAGGGCCTGGAGTCCTCCCAGTGCTCCCAGTAACCCCCCATAGAACCCAGTACCCCCCCCATAGCTCCCAGTGCCCCCCCCCAGCACCCAGTACCCCCCCATAGCTCCCAGTACCCCCCATAGCACCCAGTGCCCCCCTATATCACCCAGCTCAAACTGGGAGGGGCACCAGTAAGGGCCTGGAGCCCTCCCAGTGCTCCCAGTAACTCCCCATAGCTCCCAGTGCCCCCCCAAGCTCCCAGTATCTCCCCCCATAGCTCCCAGTACCCCCCCCATAGCTCCCAGTGCCCCCCCAAGCTCCCAGTATCTCCCCCCATAGCTCCCAGTACCCCCCCCATAGCTCCCAGTATCTCCCCCCATAGCTCCCAGTACCCCCCCCCATAGCTCCCAGTGCCCCCCCCATATCACCCAGCTCAAACTGGGAGGGGCACCAGTAAGGGCCTGGAGCCCTCCCAGTGCTCCCAGTAACCCCCCATAGAACCCAGTACCCCCCCCATAGCTCCCAGTGCCCCCCCCCAGCTCCCAGTGCCCCCCCATATCACCCAGCTCAAACTGGGAGGGGCACCAGTAAGGGCCTGGAGCCCTCCCAGTGCTCCCAGTAACCCCCCATAGCTCCCAGTGCCCCCCCCATAGCTCCCAGTGGCCCCCTCCAAATTCCAGTGCCCCCCCATAGCACCCAATAGCTCCCAGTGCCCCCCCCCCCCAGCTCCCAGTGCCCCCCCATATCACCCAGCTCAAACTGGGAGGGGCACCAGTAAGGGCCTGGAGCCCTCCCAGTGCTCCCAGTAACCCCCCCCCCCCCCCCCAGCTCCAGTGCCCCCCCCCCAGCTCCCAGTGCCCCCCCCGGGTGTTGGGGGGGGGGGGTGACCTGTCCACTGTTGGTGGCAGCGTGGTGGGCGGAGCAGGTGTAGATAATCATGGTAACGAGGGTAACGAGGGCCCCGCGGGAACGAAGGGGGTACGGGAACCCTGCGGGGTCACGGGGGGGTCAGGGGGGGGTCATGAGGGTCATGGGGGGTCAGGGAGGGGTTATGGGGGGGCTCAGGGGGGGTCACAGGGGGTCATGGGGGTCAGAGAGGGGGTCCCAGGGGGGTTATGGGGGTCAGGGAGGGGTTATGGGGGGGTCAGGGGGGGTCACAGGGGGTCATGGGGGTCAGAGAGGGGGTCCCAGGGGGGTTATGGGGGTCAGGGAGGGGTTATGGGGGGCTCAGGGGGGGTCACAGGGGGTCATGGGGGTCAGAGAGGGGGTCCCAGGGGGGTTATGGGGGTCAGGGAGGGGTTATGGGGAGGCTCAGGGGGGGTCACAGGGGGTCATGGGGGTCAGAGAGGGGGTCCCAGAGGGGTTATGGGGGTCAGGGAGGGGTTATGGGGGGGTCGGGGGGGTCACAGGGGGTCATGGGGGGTCAGGGAGGGTTTATGGGGGGGTCATGGAGGTCAGAGAAGGGGTTACAGGGGGTCATGGGGGGTCAGGGAGGGGTTATGGGGGTGTCATGGGGGTCAGAGAGAGGGTCCCAGGGGGGTTATGGGGGTCAGGGAGGGGTTACAAGGGGGGGTATGGGGGGTCATGGGGGTCAGAGAGGGGTTATGGGGGTCATGGGGGTCAGAGAGAGGGTCCCAGGGGGGTTATGGGGGGGTCAGGAGGGGTCACAGGGGGTCATGGGGGTCAGAGAGGGGGTCCCAGGGGGGTTATGGGGGTCAGAGAGGGGGTCCCAGGGGGGTTATGGGGGTCAGAGAGGGGGGTCCCAGGGGGGCCATGGGGGTCAGAGAAGGGGTCCCAGGGGGGCCATGGGGGTCAGAGAGGGGGCCCCAGGGGGGTCATGGGGGTCAGAGAGGGGGGTCCCAGGGGGGTCATGGGGGTCAGAGAGGGGGTCTCAGGGGGGTTATGGGGGTCAGAGAGGGGGGTCCCAGGGGGGCCATGGGGGTCAGAGAGGGGGGTCCCAGGGGGCCATGGGAGTCAGAGAGGGGGTCCCAGGGGGGCCATGGGGGTCAGAGAGGGGGGTCCCAGGGGGGCCATGGGGGTCAGAGAGGGGGGTCCCAGGGGGCCATGGGGGTCAGAGAGGGGGGTCCCAGGGGGGCCATGGGGGTCAGAGAAGGGGTCCCAGGGGGGCCATGGGGGTCAGAGAGGGGGTCCCAGGGGGCCATGGGGGTCAGAGAGGGGGTCCCAGGGGGCCATGGGGGTCAGAGAGGGGGGTCCCAGGGGGGCCATGGGGGTCAGAGAGGGGGGCCCCAGGGGGGCCATGGGAGTCAGAGAGGGGGGTCCCAGGGGGGCCATGGGGGTCAGAGAGGGGGTCCCAGGGGGGCCATGGGGGTCAGAGAGGGGGGTCCTGGGGGGCTCACCCGAGCTCTTCCGCCCCAGGAAGCCACGTAGGAAGATCTCGCGCACCCAGGCCTGGAGCTCGGGGTCCCGGCGCACGGCGGCGTCCGACGGGTAGTGCAGGGACAGCACCCCCCGCACCAGCCTGAACCCCAAAACAACGCAACCCCCCCCCGCATCCAGCCGCAGCCCCCCAAAAAGCACCACCAATCCAACCCCAACCCCACCGAATCCCACCCAACAGTCCATAAATCCGACCAAATCCAACCCAAATCCCACCCAAAGCCACTCGAAACCACCCAAAGTTCCAGAAATCCACCCAAAACCACCATAAATCCCCCCAAAGTTCTATGAATCCACCTCAAATCCCATCAAATCCACCTCAGATCCCACCAAATCCACCCAAAGTTCCACAAATCCACCCAAATCCACCATAAATCCACTCAAAGTTCTACGAATCCACCTCAAATCCCACCAAAGTTCCATAAATCCACCTCAAATCCACCATAAATCCCCTTGAAGTTCTACAAATCCACCTCAAATCCCACCAAATCCACCCAAAGTTCTGTAAATCCACCCAAATCCACCATAAATCCCCTCGAAGTTCTACGAATCCACCTCAAATCCCACCAAATGCACCCAAAGTTCTATAAATCCAACCAAATCCATGATAAATCCCCTTGAAGTTCTACGAATCCATCCCAAATCCCACCAAAGTTCCATAAATCCACCTCAAATCCCACCAAATCCACCCAAAGTTCCACAAATCCAACCAAATCCACCATAAATCCCCTCAAAGTTCTACGAATCCATCTCAAATCCCACCAAATCCACCCAAAGTTCCGTAAATCCAACCAAATCCATGATAAATCCCCTCGAAGTTCTACGAATCCACCTCAAATCTCACCAAATCCCACCAAAGTTCCATAAATCCACCTCAAATCCCACCAAATCCACCCAAAGTTCTGTAAATCCACCCAAATCCACCATAAATCCCCTCAAAGTTCTACGAATCCATCTCAAATCCCACCAAATCCATCCAAAGTCCCATAAATCCCCCCAAATCCACCATAAATCCCCTCGAAGTTCTACGAATCCATCTCAAACCCCACCAAAGTTCCATAAATCCCCCTCAAATCCCACCAAATCCACCCAAAGTTCCATAAATCCAACCAAAACCACCATAAATCCCCTCGAAGTTCTACGAATCCACCTCAAATCCCACCAAATCCACCCAAAGTTCTATAAATCCCCCCAAATCCACCATAAATCCCCTCGAAGTTCTACGAATCCATCTCAAATCCCACCAAAGTTCCAGAAATCCCCCTCAAATCCCACCAAATCCACCCAAAGTTCTGTAAATCCACCCAAATCCACCATAAATCCCCTTGAAGTTCTACGAATCCACCTCAAATCCCACCAAATCCACCAAAGTTCTGTAAATCCACCCAAATCCACCATAAATCCCCTTGAAGTTCTATGAATCCACCTCAAATCCCATCAAATCCACCTCAGATCCCACCAAATCCACCCAAAGTTCCACAAATCCACCCAAATCCACCATAAATCCACTCAAAGTTCTACGAATCCACCTCAAATCCCACCAAAGTTCCATAAATCCACCTCAAATCCACCATAAATCCCCTTGAAGTTCTACAAATCCACCTCAAATCCCACCAAATCCACCCAAAGTTCTGTAAATCCACCCAAATCCACCATAAATCCCCTCGAAGTTCTACGAATCCACCTCAAATCCCACCAAATGCACCCAAAGTTCTATAAATCCAACCAAATCCATGATAAATCCCCTTGAAGTTCTACGAATCCATCCCAAATCCCACCAAAGTTCCATAAATCCACCTCAAATCCCACCAAATCCACCCAAAGTTCCACAAATCCAACCAAATCCACCATAAATCCCCTCAAAGTTCTACGAATCCATCTCAAATCCCACCAAATCCACCCAAAGTTCCGTAAATCCAACCAAATCCATGATAAATCCCCTCGAAGTTCTACGAATCCACCTCAAATCTCACCAAATCCCACCAAAGTTCCATAAATCCACCTCAAATCCCACCAAATCCACCCAAAGTTCTGTAAATCCACCCAAATCCACCATAAATCCCCTCAAAGTTCTACGAATCCATCTCAAATCCCACCAAATCCATCCAAAGTCCCATAAATCCCCCCAAATCCACCATAAATCCCCTCGAAGTTCTACGAATCCATCTCAAACCCCACCAAAGTTCCATAAATCCCCCTCAAATCCCACCAAATCCACCCAAAGTTCCATAAATCCAACCAAAACCACCATAAATCCCCTCGAAGTTCTACGAATCCACCTCAAATCCCACCAAATCCACCCAAAGTTCTATAAATCCCCCCAAATCCACCATAAATCCCCTCGAAGTTCTACGAATCCATCTCAAATCCCACCAAAGTTCCAGAAATCCCCCTCAAATCCCACCAAATCCACCCAAAGTTCTGTAAATCCACCCAAATCCACCATAAATCCCCTTGAAGTTCTACGAATCCACCTCAAATCCCACCAAATCCACCCAAAGTTCTGTAAATCCACCCAAATCCACCATAAATCCCCTTGAAGTTCTATGAATCCACCTCAAATCCCATCAAATCCACCTCAGATCCCACCAAATCCACCCAAAGTTCCACAAATCCACCCAAATCCACCATAAATCCACTCAAAGTTCTACGAATCCACCTCAAATCCCACCAAAGTTCCATAAATCCACCTCAAATCCACCATAAATCCCCTTGAAGTTCTACAAATCCACCTCAAATCCCACCAAATCCACCCAAAGTTCTGTAAATCCACCCAAATCCACCATAAATCCCCTCGAAGTTCTACGAATCCACCTCAAATCCCACCAAATGCACCCAAAGTTCTATAAATCCAACCAAATCCATGATAAATCCCCTTGAAGTTCTACGAATCCATCCCAAATCCCACCAAAGTTCCATAAATCCACCTCAAATCCCACCAAATCCACCCAAAGTTCCACAAATCCAACCAAATCCACCATAAATACCCTCAAAGTTCTACGAATCCATCTCAAATCCCACCAAATCCACCCAAAGTTCCGTAAATCCAACCAAATCCATGATAAATCCCCTCGAAGTTCTACGAATCCACCTCAAATCTCACCAAATCCACCCAAAGTTCCATAAATCCACCCAAATCCACCATAAATCCCCTCGAAGTTCTACGAATCCATCTCAAACCCCACCAAAGTTCCATAAATCCCCCTCAAATCCCACCAAATCCACCCAAAGTTCCATAAATCCACCCAAATCCACCATAAATCCCCTCGAAGTTCTACGAATCCACCTCAAATCCCACCAAATCCACCCAAAGTTCTATAAATCCCCCCAAATCCACCATAAATCCCCTCGAAGTTCTACGAATCCATCTCAAATCCCACCAAAGTTCCAGAAATCCCCCTCAAATCCCACCAAATCCACCCAAAGTTCTGTAAATCCACCCAAATCCACCATAAATCCCCTTGAAGTTCTACGAATCCACCTCAAATCCCACCAAATCCACCCAAAGTTCTATAAATCCCCCCAAATCCACCATAAATCCCCTCGAAGTTCTACGAATCCATCTCAAGCCCCACCAAAGTTCCATAAATCCCCCTCAAATCCCACCAAATCCACCCAAAGTTCCATAAATCCCCCCAAATCCACCATAAATCCCCTCGAAGTTCTACGAATCCATCTCAAATCCCACCAAAGTTCCAGAAATCCCCCTCAAATCCCACCAAATCCACCCAAAGTTCTGTAAATCCACCCAAATCCACCATAAATCCCCTCGAAGTTCTACGAATCCACCTCAAATCCCACCAAATGCACCCAAAGTTCTATAAATCCAACCAAATCCATGATAAATCCCCTTGAAGTTCTACGAATCCATCCCAAATCCCACCAAAGTTCCATAAATCCACCTCAAATCCCACCAAATCCACCCAAAGTTCCACAAATCCAACCAAATCCACCATAAATCCCCTCAAAGTTCTACGAATCCATCTCAAATCCCACCAAATCCACCCAAAGTTCCGTAAATCCAACCAAATCCATGATAAATCCCCTCGAAGTTCTACGAATCCACCTCAAATCTCACCAAATCCACCCAAAGTTCCATAAATCCACCCAAATCCACCATAAATCCCCTCGAAGTTCTACGAATCCACCTCAAATCCCACCAAATCCACTCAAAGTTCCATAAATCCACCCAAATCCACCATAAATCCCCTCGAAGTTCTACGAATCCATCTCAAATCCCACCAAAGTTCCAGAAATCCCCCTCAAATCCCACCAAATCCACCCAAAGTTCTGTAAATCCCCCCAAATCCACCATAAATCCCCTTGAAGTTCTACGAATCCACCTCAAATCCCACCAAATCCACCCAAAGTTCTATAAATCCCCCCAAATCCACCATAAATCCCCTCGAAGTTCTACGAATCCATCTCAGATCCCACCAAAGTTCCAGAAATCCCCCTCAAATCCCACCAAATCCACCCAAAGTTCCATAAATCCCCCCAAATGCACCATAAATCCCCTCAAAGTTCTACGAATCCACCTCAAATCCCACCAAATCCACCCAAAGTCCCATAAATCCCCCCAAATCCACCATAAATCCCCTCGAAGTTCTACGAATCCCCCCAAATCCCCCCAAATCCCATCCGAATCCCCCCAAATTCCCCGGAAATCGGCTCAAACCCACCCCGAACCCTCCCGAGATCCAGCAGGATCCACTCAAACTCCCTCGAGTCGGGGCCGCACGAGGTGATGGGGACACGAGGGGACACGAGGGACATGGAGGACCCGAAGGGGACACGAAGGGACGTGGGGGACCAGGAGGGGACCAGGAGGGGACCAGGAGGGGACCCGAGAGACCCAGGAGGGGACACAAGGGGACATTTGGGGACCAGGAGGGGACACGAGGGACCAGGAGAAGACATGAAGGGACCAGGAGGTGACATGAGGGGACACTACGGAACAGGAGGGGACACAAGGGGACCAGGAGGGGATATGAGGGACCAGGAGGTGACCACGAGGGGACATGGGGGACCAAGAAGGGACCATAAGGGGACACTCAGGACCATGAGGGGACACCGGGAACCTAGGGAGGGACCAGGAGGAGACCAGGAGGTGACATGAGGGACCAGGAGGAGACCAGGAGGTGACACGAGGGATCAGGAGGGGACCAGGAGGTGACACGAGGGATCAGGAGGGGACCAGGAGGTGACATGAGGGATCAGGAGGAGACCAGGAGAGGACATGAGGGGACCAGGAGGGGACTGGGAGGTGACACGAGGGGACCAGGAGGAGACACATGGGGACACTAGGGACCAGGAGGGGACGGGGAGGTGACACAAGGGGACCAGGAGGAGACCAGGAGGTGACACGAGGGACCAGGAGGAGACCAGGAGGTGACACGAGAGACCAGGAGGAGACCAGGAGGTGACACGAGGGGACGAGGAGGAGACCGGGAGGTGACACGAGGGACCAGGAGGAGACCAGGAGGTGACACGAGGGGACCAGGAGGAGACCAGGAGGTGACACGAGGGGACCAGGAGGAGACCGGGAGGTGACATGAGGGACCAGGAGGAGACATGTGAGGACACGAGGGGACCAGGAGGTGACACGTGGGGACACTAGGGACCAGGAGGAGACACACGAGGACACGAGGGGCCCAGGAGGAGACCGGGAGGTGACACGAGGGGACCAGGAGGAGACCAGGAGGTGACACGAGGGACCAGGAGGAGACCAGGAGGTGACATGAGGGGACCAGGAGGAGACACGTGAGGACACAAGGGGACACGAGGGGACCAGGAGGTGACACGTGGGGACACGAGGGGCCCAGGAGGAGACCGGGAGGTGACATGAGGGACCAAGAGGGTCTGGGAGGTGACACGAGGGGACCAGGAGGGGACTGGGAGGTGACACGAAGGGACCAGGAGGTGACACGAGGGACCAGGAGGTGACACGAGGGGACTAGGAGGTGACACGAGGGGACCAGGAGGAGACCGGGAGGTGACACGAGGGACCAGGAGGTGACACGAGGGGACCAGGAGGAGACCGGGAGGTGACACGAGGGGACCAGGAGGAGACACGTGAGGACACGAGGGGACACGAGGGGACCAGGAGGTGACACGTGGGGACACTAGAGACCAGGAGGGGACACGCGAGGACACGAGGGACCCAGGAGGAGACCGGGAGGTGATACGAGGGACCAGGAGGGTCCGGGAGGTGACACGAGGGGACCAGGAGGAGACCAGGAGGTGACACGAGGGGACCAGGAGGAGACCAGGAGGTGACACGAGGGGACCAGGAGGAGACCAGGAGGTGACACGTGGGGACGAGGAGGAGACCAGGAGGTGACACGAGGGGACCAGGAGGGGACTGGGAGGTGACACGAGGGGACCAGGAGGAGACCAGGAAGTGACACGAGGGGACCAGGAGGTGACACGAGGGGACCAGGAGGTGACACGAGGGGACCAGGAGGAGACCGGGAGGTGACACGAGGGACCAGGAGGGTCCGGGAGGTGACACGAGGGACCAGGAGGGGACCGGGAGGTGACACGAGGGGACCAGGAGGAGACACGTGAGGACACGAGGGGACACGAGGGGACCAGGAGGTGACACGTGGGGACACTAGGGACCAGGAGGGGACCAGGAGAGGACACGAGGGACCAGGAGGAGACCAGGAGGTGACACGAGGGGACCAGGAGGGGACTGGGAGGTGACACGAGGGGACCAGGAGGTGACACGAGGGACCAGGAGGTGACACAAGGGGACCAGGAGGAGACCGGGAGGTGACACGAGGGGACCAGGAGGCGACCGGGAGGTGACACGAGGGGACCAGGAGGCGACCGAGAGGTGACACGAGGGGACCAGGAGGAGACACGTGAGGACACGAGGGACCAGGAGGTGACACGTGGGGACACTAGGGACCAGGAGGGGACCAGGAGAGGACACGAGGGGCCCAGGAGGAGACCGGGAGGTGACCACGAGGAGGACACTAAGGCCTAGGAGGAGATCCGAGGGGACACGGGGGAAGCAGGAGGAGACCAGGAGGGGCCACCAGGGACCCGGAGGGGACAATTAGGGGACAATTAGGTGGGGGGGGGGGGGGGGGGTGTTGGGGGTGTCCAGGGGGGGGTCCCCACCTGCTGATGGCTCCCCAGATCTGCCGGGCGTCCTCGGCGAAGTGGTAACCTCGGGTGCGGGTGACGCCGCGGCGCCGCAGGTCGCGGGGCAGGACCAGGGCGGCGTAGGGCAGCGCCCGGAGTCCTCGAGCCACCAACCTCAGCAGCCCCCGCCCCCCCCCCCCCCCCCGCCCCCCCCCCGACCCCCGCCCCCCCCCCCCCCCCCCCGCCCCCCCGCCCCCCCCCGGCCCCCCCCGGACCCCCCCCTCAGAGACAACCCCCAACCCAAGCCGCCGTCTCCAGAGCCACCAAACCAGCCAACCGGCTTCTTCTAGAGCCGCAAAAACCGGCTCTAGAGGCACCGAGCTAGCCGATCGACCATCTCCAGAGCCACGAAAGCACCTCTAGATCCCACCAAAACACCCGAACCGACCATCTCTAGAGCCACAAAAACCACCTCTAGATCCACCCAACTACCCAACCGAACATCTCTAGAGCCACAAAACCACCTCTAGATCCACAAAACCACCTCTAGATCCACCCAACTACCCAACCGACCATCTCTAGATCCACAAAACCACCTCTAGATCCAACCAACTACCCAACCGACCATCTCTAGATCCACAAAACCACCTCTAGACCCACCCAACTACCCAACCGACCATCTCTAGAGCCACAAAACCACCTCTAGACCCACCCAACTACCCAACTGACCATCTCTAGATCCACAAAACCACCTCTAGACCCACCCAACTACCCAACCGACCATCTCTAGATCCACAAAACCACCTCTAGATCCACCCAACTACCCAACCGACCATCTCTAGAGCCACAAAACCACCTCTAGATCCACCCAACTACCCAACCAACCATCTCTAGATCCACAAAACCACCTCTAGATCCACCCAACTACCCAACCGACCATCTCTAGATCCACAAAACCACCTCTAGACCCACCCAACTACCCAACTGACCATCTCTAGATCCACAAAACCACCTCTAGATCCACCCAACTACCCAACCGACCATCTCTAGATCCACAAAACCACCTCTAGACCCACCCAACTACCCAACTGACCATCTCTAGATCCACAAAACCACCTCTAGATCCACCCAACTACCCAACCGACCATCTCTAGATCCACAAAACCACCTCTAGACCCACCCAACTACCCAACTGACCATCTCTAGATCCACAAAACCACCTCTAGACCCACCCAACTACCCAACCGACCATCTCTAGATCCACAAAACCACCTCTAGACCCACCCAACTACCCAACCGACCATCTCTAGAGCCACAAAACCACCTCTAGATCCACCCAACTACCCAACCAACCATCTCTAGATCCACAAAACCACTTCTAGATCCACCCAACTACCAAAACGAACTTCTCTAGAGCCACAAAACCACCTCTAGATCCACCAAACACCCAACCGACCATCTCTAGATCCACTCAACCACCTCCAGATCCACAAAACCACCTCTAGATCCACCCAACTACCCAACCAACCATCTCTAGATCCACTCAACCATCTCCAGATCCACAAAACCACCTCTAGATCCATCCAACTACCCAACTGACCATCTCTAGATGCACAAAACCACCTCGAGATCCACCAAACACCCAACTGACCATCTCTAGAGCCACAAAACCACCTCTAGATCCACCAACCAACCACCTCTAGAGCCACAAAACCACCTCTAGACCCACTCAGCTACCCAACTGACCATCTCTAGATCCACTCAACCACCTCTAGATCCATCCAACTACCCAACTGACCAACTCTAGATCCACAAAACCACCTCTAGATCCACCAAACATCCCACCGACCATCTCTAGATCCACTCAACCACCTCTAGAGCCACCAAACACCCACCAAGCTCCCAGTAGCTCCCAGTGCCCCTCCCAGTAGCTCCCAGTACCCGATCAAAGACGCCTCCAGGGTTGAGGAGGAATTTCCGGGCGAGAGTCGCGATGTGGACGGTGAAACGAGTGTGAGGGATCAGGAGCTGCACCCCGAAAAGAGCTCAGGGGGGACAATCCCTGGTGGGACCCCCAGAAGAACGTTCCCCGTGACCCCCAACCCTCCATAGAACCTTCTCCGTGACCCCCAACCCTCCACAGAACCTTCTCCGTGACCCCCAACCCTCCACAGAACCTTCTCCGTGACCCCCATCCCTCCATAGAACCTTCTCCGTGACCCCCAACCCTCCACAGAACCTTCTCCGTGACCCCCAACCCTCCATAGAACCTTCTCCGTGACCCCCAACCCTCCACAGAACCTTCTCCGTGACCCCCAACCCTCCACAGAACCTTCTCCGTGACCCCCAACCCTCCACAGAACCTTCTCCGTGACCCCCAACCCTCCATAGAACCTTCTCCGTGACCCCCAACCCTCCATAGAACCTTCTCCGTGACCCCCAACCCTCCACAGAACCTTCTCCGTGACCCCCAACCCTCCACAGAACCTTCTCCGTGACCCCCAACCCTCCACAGAACCTTCCCCGTGACCCCCAACCCTCCACAGAACTTTCTCCGTGACCCCCAACCCTCCATAGAACCTTCTCCGTGACCCCCAACCCTCCACAGAACCTTCTCCGTGACCCCCAACCCTCCACAGAACCTTCTCCGTGACCCCCAACCCTCCATAGAACCTTCTCCGTGACCCCCAACCCTCCACAGAACCTTCTCCGTGACCCCCAACCCTCCACAGAACCTTCTCCGTGACCCCCAACCCTCCACAGAACCTTCTCCGTGACCCCCAACCCTCCACAGAACCTTCTCCGTGACCCCCACCCATTCCTCCATAGAACCTTCTCCGTGACCCCCAACCCTCCACAGAACCTTCTCCGTGACCCCCAACCCTCCACAGAACCTTCTCCGTGACCCCCAACCCTCCACAGAACCTTCTCCGTGACCCCCAACCCTCCACAGAACTTTCTCCGTGACCCCCAACCCTCCATAGAACCTTCTCCGTGACCCCCAACCCTCCACAGAACCTTCTCCGTGACCCCCAACCCTCCACAGAACCTTCTCCGTGACCCCCAACCCTCCACAGAACCTTCTCCGTGACCCCCAACCCTCCATAGAACCTTCTCCGTGACCCCCAACCCTCCACAGAACCTTCTCTGTCACCCCCAACCCTCCATAGAACCTTCTCCGTGACCCCCAACCCTCCATAGAACCTTCTCCGTGACCCCCAACCCTCCACAGAACCTTCTCCGTGACCCCCAACCCTCCACAGAACCTTCTCCGTGACCCCCAACCCTCCACAGAACCTTCTCCGTGACCCCCAACCCTCCACAGAACCTTCTCCGTGACCCCCAACCCTCCAGAGAACCTTCTCCGTGACCCCCAACCCTCCATAGAACCTTCTCCGTGACCCCCAACCCTCCATAGAACTTTCTCCGTGACCCCCAACCCTCCACAGAACCTTCTCCGTGACCCCCAACCCTCCATAGAACCTTCCCCGTGACCCCCAACCCTCCACAGAACCTTCTCCGTGACCCCCAACCCTCCACAGAACCTTCTCCGTGACCCCCAACCCTCCACAGAACCTTCTCTGTCACCCCCAACCCTCCACAGAACCTTCTCCGTGACCCCCAACCCTCCATAGAACCTTCTCCGTGACCCCCAACCCTCCATAGAACTTTCTCCGTGACCCCCAACCCTCGGTGGAACCTTGAAGAGGGGGTGCGGGGGGGGCAGGTGGCGCAGGGTGGCCAGGGCGTAGACCTCCCCGAGGAGGTGGGCTCGGAGCAGGTGGGTGAGGGCCTCGTGGACGTGGAACTCGGCGTTGCGCACCCAGACCTTGGCCAAGGTCCACACCCAGGGGGGGTCGTGGGGCACGAAGATGGGGTTCGAGGGGCCCGGGTGCTGCGACAGCTGGTTTTGGGGTGCAGGGGGGGGGGGGGGGGAAACAAAGAGAAGAGAGAGAGGGCGGGGGGGTCACCTCAAAACGATGGAGACCCAACCAGGTCACCTCCAAGCACCGAGGTCGCCTCCAAGTCAACTGGGTCGTCTCCAAACCTCTAGATCCTTGTCCCAAGCTGCCAGGAGATGTTGGGGACCCCCCCACCCCAAGAATTCAGGGACCCCCCCCCAAACCTTGGGTTTAGAGAGAGGGGGGGACACCCCAAAACCATGGAGACCCAACCAGGTCACCTCCAAGCACCGAGGTCGCCTCCAAGTCAACTGGGTCGTCTCCAAACCTCTAGATCCTCCTACCAAGGCGCCAGGAGATGTTGGGGACCCCCCCCCACCCCAAGAAGTCAGGGACCCCCCCCCAAACCTTGGGTTTAGAGAGGGGGGGGACACCCCAAAAGATGGAGACCCACCAGGTCACCCCCAAACACCAAGGTCACCCCCAAACCTCTAGATCCTTCTTCCAAGCCACCAGCTCCTGCTCCACCAGGAGATTTTGGGGTCCTCCCCCCCACCCAAGAACCCTGGGGAACCCCCAAAACCCTGCTCCTCCCTCCAATTTTTGGGGTCCCCCTCATTTTTGGGGTCCCCCCCACTTTTTAATTGTCCCCCCAGACTCTTGGATCCCCCCCAGACTCTTGGTTTCCCTCCATCCTCTTGGATTCCCCCCCATTTTTGGGGTCTCCCCCTCATTTTTTGAGGTCCCCTCCTCATTTTTTGGGGTCCCCTCCTTATTTTCTGGGTCCCCTTCCCATTTTTAGGGGTCTCCCCCATTTTTTAGGGTGCCCCCCACCTCTCAGGGTCCCCCCCAGGCTCTTGGTTTCCCTCCAGCCTCTTAGATTCCCCTCTATTTTCAGGGTCTCCCCCTCATTTTTCGGGGGGTTCTCCCCCATTTTTTGAGGTGCTCCCCCTATTTTTGGGGTCCCCTTCCCATTTTTTGGGGTCCCCCATTTTCTAGGGTGTCCCCCACCTCTCTGGGTCCCCCCCAAACTCTTGGGTTCCCCCCCCAAGCTCTTGGTTTCCCTCCAGCCTCTTAGATTCCCCCCTATTTTCGGGGTCTCCCCCTCATTTTTTGGGGGGTTCTCCCCCATTTTTTGAGGTGCTCCCCCTATTTTTGGGGTCCCCTTCCCATTTTTTGGGGTCCCCCCCATTTTTTAGGGTGCCCCCCACCTCTCAGGGTCCCCCCCAGGCTCTTGGTTTCCCTCCAGCCTCTTAGATTCCCCCCTATTTTCGGGGTCTCCCCCTCATTTTTCGGGGGGTTCTCCCCCATTTTTTGAGGTGCTCCCCCTATTTTTGGGGTCCCCTTCCCATTTTTTGGGGTCCCCCATTTTCTAGGGTGTCCCCCACCTCTCTGGGTCCCCCCCAAACTCTTGGGTTCCCCCCCCCAAGCTCTTGGTTTCCCTCCAGCCTCTTAGATTCCCCCCTATTTTCGGGGTCTCCCCCTCATTTTTCGGGGGGTTCTCCCCCATTTTTTGAGGTGCTCCCCCTATTTTTGGGGTCCCCTTCCCATTTTTTGGGGTCCCCCCCCCTCAACCTGGATGGCGAGGGGCCGCAGGGTCCCGTCCGGGCGCTGGTGCAGGAGGCAGAGGGGGGCGGCCACAAAAGTGGGGTGTCCGTCCAGCCGAGTCGTGGGGAGCCCCTCGAGCACCCCATAATCCGCCAGGTACACGTTCCCAAGCTGGGGAGGGGGGACCCCAAAACTTGAGGGACCCCCCAGAACCCATAGGAACACATCCCCCCCCCCCCCCAAACCAATAAGACCCCCAGGAGGCCTCAGAACCCATAGGGACCCCCCTAAAATCCATGGGGCCCCCAGGAAACCCCAGAACCCATAGGGACCCCCCCAAAATCCATGGGGCCCCCAGGACCCCAAAAAGCCAAGGAGGGACCCCCAAAAGCCATGGGACACCCCCCCCCCCGACCCCCAAAAGCATGGGACACCCCCCCAAAAGAGACCCCAGAACCCATAGGGACCCCCCCCCCCGGACCTCCAAAACCCAAGGGGGACCCCCAAAAGCCATGGGACCCCCCCCGACCCCAAAACCCAAGGGGGACCCCCAAAAGCCATGGGACACCCCCCAAAAGAGACCCCAGAACCCATAGGAACCCCCCCCCCAAAACCCAAGGGGGACCCCCAAAAGCCATGGGACCCCCCTCCCCAAAGAGACCCCAGAACCCATAGGGACCCCCCCCCCAAAAGCCAAGAGGGACCCCCAAAATCTATAGGACACCCCCAGGACCCCCAAAAGCCAAGGGGGACCCCCAAAAGCCATGGGACCCCCCCCCAAAGAGACCCCAGAACCCATAGGGACCCCCCCAAAAGCCAAGGGGGACCCCCAAAAGCTATAGGACACCCCCAGGACCCCCAAAAGCCAAGGGGGACCCCCAAAAGCTACAGGACACCCCTTAGCACCCCCTAAAAGCCAAGGGGGGACCCCAAAACCCATGGGACTCCCCTGGGACCCCCAAACCTAGGAAGCCCCAAACCTTGAGGGACCCCCTCAAGTCCTTCCCAGGGCCCCCCCAGACCTTGGGGTCCCTCAAACCCAGGAACCTCCAAAACTTGAGGGACCCCCCCAAACCTTGGGGTCCCTCAACCCCATCCCAGACCCCAGGGTCCCCCCAAACCTTGAGGAACCCCCAACTCCTTCTCAGACCCCAGGGTCCCCCCAAACCCTGGGACCCCCAAACCTTAAGGTCCCTCAACCCCATCTCAGATCCCTGGGGTCCCCCCAAACCCTGGGACCCCCAAACCTTGGGTCCCTCAATCCCATCCCAGACCCCAGGGGCTCCCCAAACCCAGGAACCCCCAAAACTTGAGGGACCCTCAAACTTTGGGGTCCCTCAACCCCATCCCAGACCCCAGGGGCCCCCCAAACCCTGGGACCCCCAAACCTTGAGGAACCCCCCAAACCTTGGGGTCCCTCAACCCCATCCCAGACCCCAGGGTCCCCCCAAAACCTGGGACCCCCAAACCTTGAGGAACCCCCCAAACCCTGGGGTCCCTCAACCCCATCCCAGACCCCAGGGTCCCCCCAAACCCTGGGACCCCCAAACCTTGAGGAACCCCCTAAACCTTGGGGTCACTCAACCCCATCCCAGACCCCAGGGGCCCCCCAAACCCTGGGACCCCCAAACCTGGAGGGACCCCCAAACTTTCATGCCCCTCAACCCTATCCCAGACCCTAGGGACCCCCAAAACCTTGAGGAACCCCCCAAACCCTGGGACTCCCAAACCTTGGGGTCCCTCAACCCCATCCCAGACCCCCGGGTCCCCCCAAACCTTGAGGGACCCCCCAAACCATGAGGTCCCTCAACCCCATCCCAGACCCCAGGGTCCCCCCAAACCCTGGGACCCCCAAACCTTGGGGTCCCTCAACCCCATCCCAGACCCCAGGGCCCCCCCCAAACCCTGGGACCCCCAAACCTGGAGGGACTCCCCAACTCCTTCTCAGACCCCAGCCCCCCCCAAACCCTGGGACCCCCAAACCTGGAGGGACTCCCCAACCCCATCTCAGACCCCAGGGTCCCCCCAAACCCTGGGACCCCCAAACCTTGAGGAACCCCCCAAACCTTGAAGTCCCTCAACCCCATCCCAGACCCCGGGTCCCCCCAAACCCTGGGACTCCCAAACCTTGAGGAACCCCCCAAACCTTGAAGTCCCTCAACCCCATCCCAGACCCCGGGTCCCCCCAAACCCTGGGACTCCCAAACCTTGAGGAACCCCCCAAACCTTGAAGTCCCTCAACCCCATCCCAGACCCCAGGGTCCCCCCAAACCCTGGGACTCCCAAACCTTGAGGAACCCCCCAAACCTTGGGGGCCCTCAACCCCATCCCAGACCCCAGGGCCCCCCCCAAACCCTGGGACCCCCAAACCTTGAGGAACCCCCCAAACCTTGGGGTCCCTCAACCCCATCCCAGACCCCAGGGTCCCCCCAAACCTTGAGGAACCCCCCAAACCTTGAAGTACCCCAGGGTCCCCCCAAACCTTGAGGAACCCCCCAAACCTTGAAGTCCCTCAACCCCATCCCAGACCCCAGGGTCCCCCCCAAACCTTGAGGGAGCCCCCCCCCCCCCCCCCTTCCAGGTTTTGGGGTGCCCACCTCCATCTCTCGGTGCAGGCTGGTTTGGGGGTCCAGGCTGGGGGCCACCATGGGGGGGGTGACGGGGAAGTTGGGGGGCAGGCGGGGGCAGCGGCGCAGCAGGACGGGGTTCACCCCCCGCAGGTACTGCGCCCCAAAAAACGCGTCGTCCTGCCAGTGCCGCACCACGTACTCTGGGGGGGGGGGGGGGGGGCACACACAGGGGGGGTCATTGGGGACCCCAACACCCAGCCAGGGCCCCCCAATATCTGCTTGGACACCCCAACTCAGCCCCCCCCTTCCCGTCACCCCAATATCCTCCTGTGCCCCCTCCATAGTCCTCAAGTCCCCCCAGGACCCCCCCTCAATATCCCCCTGTGACACCCCCCCCCCCCCCGCCATAGTCACCCCAATATCTGCTTGGACCCCCCCCCCGTGTTCCTCCAGCCCCCCAAGTCCCCCCAACCCCCCATGTCCCCCCAAGTCCCCCCATTTCACCCCTAGTGTCCTCTTAAAATCTACTTGGACCCCCCAGTGTGCCCCCCCCCAGCACCCCAATATCCCCCTTCATACCCCCCCAGGTCCCCCCCAATCCCTTCTGTGTCCCCCCTCATGTCCCCTGACCCCCCATGTCCCCCCATGTCCCCCTATGTCCTCATGTCCCCCAATGACCCCCCATGTCCCCCCATGTCCCCTCATGTCCCCATATCCCCCATGTCCCCCCATGTCCCCCTATGTCCTCATGTCCCCCTATATCCCCCCATGTCCCCATATCCCCCTATGTCCCCATATCCCCCCATGTCCTCATGTCCCCCAATGACCCCCCATGTCCCCCCATGTCCCCCCATGTCCTCATGTCCCCCAATGACCCCCCATGTCCCCCAATGACCCCCCATGTCCCCCCATGTCCCCCCATGTCCCCCCATGTCCTCATGTCCCCCCATGACCCCCCATGTCCCCCCATGTCCCCCCATGTCCCCATATCCCCCCATGTCCCCATATCCCCCTATGTCCTCATGTCCCCCAATGACCCCCCATGTCCCCCCATGTCCCCCCATGTCCCCCTATGTCCTCATGTCCCCCAATGACCCCCCATGTCCCCCCATGTCCCCCCATGTCCTCATGTCCCCCAATGACCCCCCATGTCCCCCAATGACCCCCCATGTCCCCCCATGTCCCCCCATGTCCCCCCATGTCCTCATGTCCCCCCATGACCCCCCATGTCCCCCCATGTCCCCCCATGTCCCCATATCCCCCCATGTCCCCATATCCCCCTATGTCCTCATGTCCCCCAATGACCCCCCATGTCCCCCCATGTCCCCCCATGTCCCCCTATGTCCTCATGTCCCCCAATGACCCCCCATGTCCCCCATGTCCCCCTATGTCCCCCCATATCCCCCCATGTCCCCCCATGTCCCCCCATGTCCCCCCATGTCCTCATGTCCCCCAATGACCCCAATGACCCCCCATGTCCCCCATGTCCCCCCATATCCCCCCATGTCCTCATGTCCCCCAATGACCCCCCATGTCCCCCCATGTCCCCTCATGTCCCCATATCCCCCATGTCCCCATGTCCCCCCATGTCCCCCCATGTCCCCCCATGTCCCCATATCCCCCCATGTCCCCCCATGTCCCCATATCCCCCATGTCCCCCCATGTCCCCCCATGTCCCCCCATGTCCCCATATCCCCCATGTCCCCATATCCCCCCATGTCCCCCCATGTCCCCCATATCCCCCATGTCCCCATATCCCCCCATGTCCCCCCATGTCCCCATATCCCCCATGTCCCCCCATGTCCCCCCATGTCCCCCCATGTCCCCCATGTCCCCCCATGTCCCCCCATGTCCTCATGTCCCCCAATGACCCCCCATGTCCCCCATGTCCCCCCATGTCCCCATATCCCCCCATGTCCCCCTATGACCCCCCATGTCCCCCCATGTCCCCATATCCCCCATGTCCCCCCATGTCCCCATATTCCCCCATGTCCCCCCATGTCCCCCCATGTCCCCATATCCCCCATATCCCCCCATGTCCCCCCATATCCCCCCATGTCCCCCCATGTCCCCATATCCCCCATGTCCCCATATCCTCCCATGTCCCCCCATGTCCCCTCATGTCCCCCATATCCCCCATGTCCCCATATCCCCCCATGTCCCCCCATGTCCCCCCATGTCCCCATATCCCCCATGTCCCCATATCCCCCATGTCCCCCCATGTCCCCATATCCCCCATGTCCCCCCATGTCCCCCCATGTCCCCCCATGTCCCCATATCCCCCATGTCCCCATATCCCCCCATGTCCCCATATCCCCCATGTCCCCATGTCCCCCCATGTCCCCCCATGTCCCCATATCCCCCCATGACCCCCCATGTCCCCCCATGTCCCCATATCCCCCATGTCCCCCCATGTCCCCATATTCCCCCATGTCCCCCCATGTCCCCCCATGTCCCCCTATCCCCCCATGTCCCCCAATCCCTTCTGTGTCCTCCTCCCCCGCCACGTCCCCCCCCGTCCCCACTGTCCCCCCGCCCCGTGTCCCCGAGTGTCACCGGTGACGGGCGTGTGGAAGCAGCTCAGCAGCTCGGTGACGGCCTCCAGGCTCGGCCACGAGCCCCGGCGATCGAGGAAACCCCTCAGCTTGGAGTGGAGGGTCCTGGGGACACCGCGGGGACACCAGGGGGACGTGGGGTCTCCAAAGGGATAGGGGGACGTGGGGTCATCAGGGGGACATGGGGACGTGGGGTCACCAAAGGGATATGGGGACATGGGGACATCAGGGGGACGTGGGGTCACCAACGGGATATGGGGGATGTGGGGACATCAGGGGGACATGGGGACACCAGGGGGATATGGGGACACCAGGGGGACATGGGGACATGGGGTCTCCAAAGGGATATGGGGACATGGGGACACCAGGGGAACATGGGGACATGGGGACACCAAAGGGATAGGGGGACATGGGGACACCATGGGGACATGGGGTCTCCAAAGAGATATGGGGACATGGGGGACACCAGGGGGACATGGGGACACCAGGGGGACATGGGGACATGGGGACACCAGGGGGACATGGGGACACCAGGGGGACATGGGGACATGGGGACACCAGGGGGACATGGGGTCACCAAAGGGATAGGGGGACACGGGGACACCAGGGGGACATGGGGACACCAGGGGGATAGGGGGACACGGAGACACCATGGGGACACGGGGACGTGGGGTCACCAGGGGGACATGGGGACACCATGGGGACACCACAGGGACACGGGGACATGGGGATGTGGGGTCACCAAAGGGATATGGGGGTGTGGGGCCCCAGGGGGCCCCTTGGTGGCCCCAATGGGCCCGCTTGGCCACCAAGGGGCCATTGGGGCCACCAAGGGGACACTGGGGCCACCACGGGGACACTGGGGCCACCAAGGGGACGCTGGGGCCACCAAGGGGACACTGGGGCCACCAGGGGCCGCTGGGGCCACCACAGGGACGCTGGGGCCACCACAGGGACGCTGGGGCCACCAAGGGCCATTGGGGCCACCAAGGGGACGCTGGGGCTACCAAGGGGACACTGGGGCCACCAAGGGGACGCTGGGGCCACCAAGGGGACTCACGCGCTGCCCCCGCGCAGGTAGAAGGCGGCCGCCTTGGCTAGCGAGAAGCGCAGGTCGGGGTCCGGGGGGGTCCCCAGCGGCAGAGCCCACGGCAACCCTGGGGCGAAGGGGGCCAGCCTGGGGGGGGGGCGGGGGCTAGTGAGACACCCCTGGGGGCTACTGACCCCCCCAAGGGCCACCAGTACTCCTGGGGGGCAACCAACCCTTCTATGGGGCAACCAAACCATCTATGGGGCAACCAACCCTCTAGGGGGCAACCAAACCATCTATGGGGCAACCAACCCTCTATGGGGTAACCAAACCATCTATGGGGCAACCAACCCTCCCTATGGGGCAACCAACCCTCTATGGGGCAACCAACCCTCTTATGGGGCAACCAACCCTCTATGGGGCAACTAACCCACCCTATGGGGCAACCAAACCATCTATGGGGCAACCAACCTTCTATGGGGCAACCAAACCATCTATGGGGCAACCAACCCACCCTATGGGGCAACCAAACCATCTATGGGGCAACCAACCCTCCCTATGGGGCAACCAACCCTCTATGGGGCAACCAACCCTCTTATGGGGCAACCAACCCTCTATGGGGCAACTAACCCACCCTATGGGGCAACCAAACCATCTATGGGGCAACCAACCTTCTATGGGGCAACCAAACCATCTATGGGGCAACCAACCCACCCTATGGGGCAACCAAACCATCTATGGGGCAACCAACCCTCCCTATGGGGCAACCAACCCTCTATGGGGCAACCAACCCTCTTATGGGGCAACCAACCCTCTATGGGGCAACCAACCCTCTTATGGGGCAACCAACCCTCTATGGGGCAACTAACCCACCCTATGGGGCAACCAAACCATCTATGGGGCAACCAACCTTCTATGGGGCAACCAAACCATCTATGGGGCAACCAACCCACCCTATGGGGCAACCAAACCATCTATGGGGCAACCAACCCACTCGGTTTTGGGGTTCAGGGTTTTTTTGGGGGTTCAGGGGAGTTTTTTGGGGTTCAGAGGGAGGTTTCTGGGGTTCCTGATGAGGTTTTTGGGGGTTCCCGGGGAGGTTTTTGGGGTTCAGGAGGAGGATTTTGGGGGTTCAGGGGGAGGTTTTTTGGGGTTCAGGGGGTTTTGGGGCTCAGAGGAGGTTTCTGGAGTTCCTGATGAGGTTTTGGGGGTTCAGGAGGAGGTTTTTGGGGTTCAGGGGGAGGTTTCTGGGGTTCAGGGGGAGGTTTCTGGGGTTCCTGGTGAGGTTTTTGGGGTTCCCAGTGAGGTTTCTGGGGTTCCCGATGAGGTTTTTGGGGTTCAGGGGGAGGTTTCTGGGGTTCCTGGTGAGGTTTTTGGGGTTCCCAGTGAGGTTTCTGGGGTTCCCGATGAGGTTTTTGGGGTTCAGGAGGAGGTTTTTGGGGTTCAGGGGGAGGTTTCTGGGGTTCCTGGTGAGGTTTTGGGGGTTCAGAGGGAGGTTTCGGGGGTTCCTGATGAGGTTTTTGGGGTTCAGGAGGAGGTTTCTGGGGTTCCCGGTGAGGATTTTGGGGTTCAGGGGGAGGTTTCTGGGGTTCAGGGGGAGTTTTTTGGGGTTTCCGGGGAGGATTTTGGGGTTCAGGGGGAGGTTTTGGGGTTCAGAGGGAGGTTTCTGGGGTTCCTGATGAGGTTTTTGGGGTTCAGGGGGAGGTTTCTAGGGTTCAGGGGGAGTTTTTTGGGGTTCCCGGTGAGGATTTTGGGGTTCAGGGGGAGGTTTCTGGGGTTCAGGGGGAGGTTTCTGGGGTTCCTGATGAGGTTTTTGGGGTTTAGGGGGAGGTTTCTGGGGTTCAGGGGGAGTTTTTTGGGGTTCCCGGGGAGGATTTTGGGGTTCCCGGGGAAGGTTTTGGGGTTCAGGGGGAGGTTTTGGGGTTCAGGGGGAGGTTTCTGGGGTTCAGGGGGAGGTTTCTGGGGTTCCCGGGGAGGATTTTGCGGTTCAGGGGGAGGTTTTGGGGTTCAGGGGGAGGTTTCTGGGGTTCAGGGGGAGGTTTCTGGGGTTCAGGGGGAGGATTTTGCGGTTCAGGGGGAGGTTTTGGGGTTCAGGGGGAGGTTTCTGGGGTTCCGGGGGAGGTTTCTGGGGTTCAGGGGGAGGTTTCTGGGGTTCAGGGGGAGGATTTTGGGGTTCAGGGGGAGGATTCTGGGGTTCCGGGGGAGGTTTTGGGGTTCCGGGGGAGGTTTTTGGGGTTCAGGGGGAGGTTTTGGGGTTCAGGGGGAGGTTTCTGGGGTTCCGGGGGAGGTTTTTGGGGTTCAGGGGGAGGTTTTGGGGTTCCGGGGGAGGTTTTTGGGGTTCAGGGGGAAGTTTTGGGGTTCAGGGGGAGGTTTCTGGGGTTCCTGGGGAGGATTTTGCGGTTCCGGGGGAGGTTTTGGGGTTCCGGGGGAGGTTTCTGGGGTTCCGGGGGAGGTTTTGGGGTTCCTGGGGAGGTTTCTGGGGTTCCGGGGGAGGTTTTGGGGTTCCGGGGGAGGTTTCTGGGGTTCCGGGGGAGGTTTTGGGGTTCCGGGGGAGGTTTCTGGGGTTCCGGGGGAGGTTTCTGGGGTTCCGGGGGAGGTTTTGGGGTTCCGGGGGAGGTTTCTGGGGTTCCGGGGGAGGTTTCTGGGGTTCCTGGGGAGGTTTCTGGGGTTCCTGGGGAGGTTTTGGGGTTCAGGGGGAGGTTTTGGGGTTCCGGGGGAGGTTTCTGGGTTCCGGGGGAGGTTTTGGGGTCCCACCGGTAGCGGCGTCGCTGGTGCCGCAGGTGCTGTCGCCGCAGGCGCCGCAACTCGGGGTGTCGCTCCTGAGCCGGAGTCCGCGCTGGGGGGGGGACCCGGTGACACCCCTGTCCCCAACGTCCCCGAGGGGGTCCCCAAGGTCCCCAGGGGGTCCCCAGCACCCCAAGGTCCCCTTGTCCTCCCAAGGGTCCCTGTGTCCCCAAGATCCCAGGGTCCCCAGGATCCCCAGGGGGTCCCAGGGTCCCCAAGGTCCCTGTGTCCCCAAGGTCCCCAGAGGGTCCCAGGGTCCCCATGTCCCCAAGATCCCCAGGGCTCCCCATGTCCCCAAGGTCCCTGTGTCCCCAAGATCCCCAGGGGGTCCCAGGGTCCCCAAGGCCCCCGTGTCCCCAAGATCCCAATGTCCCCAGGGTCCCCGTGTCCCCAATATCCCAATGTCCCCAGGGTCCCCGTGTCCCCAAGATCCCCAGGGGGTCCCAGGGTCCCCAAGGCCCCCGTGTCCCCAAGATCCCCAGAGGCTCCCAGTGTCCCCAAGGTCCCCGTGTCCCCAAGGTCCTCAGAGGGTCCCAGTGTCCCCAAGGTCCCCGTGTCCCCAAGATCCTCAGAGGGTCCCAGTGTCCCCAAGGTCCCCGTGTCCCCAAGATCCTCAGAGGGTCCCAGGGTCCCCAAGGCCCCCGTGTCCCCAAGATCCCCAGGGGGTCCCCAGGGTCCCCAAGGCCCCCGTGTCCCCAAGATCCCCAGAGGCTCCCAGTGTCCCCAAGGTCCCCGTGTCCCCAAGATCCCCAGAGGGTCCCAGTGTCCCCAAGGTCCCCGTGTCCCCAAGATCCCCAGAGGGTCCCAGTGTCCTCAAGGTCCCCGTGTCCCCAAGATCCTCAGAGGGTCCCCAGTGTCCCCAAGGTCCCCGTGTCCCCAAGATCCCCAGAGGGTCCCAGTGTCCTCAAGGTCCCCGTGTCCCCAAGATCCCCAGAGGGTCCCCAGTGTCCCCAAGGCCCCCGTGTCCCCGAGATCCCCAGAGGGTCCCCAGGGTCCCCAAGATCCCCGTGTCCCCAAGATCCCCAGAGGCTCCCCGTGTCCCCAAGATCCCCGTGTCCCCAAGATCCCCAGAGGGTCCCCAGGGTCCCCAAGATCCCCGTGTCCCCAAGATCCCCAGAGGCTCCCCGTGTCCCCAAGATCCCCGTGTCCCCAAGATCCCCAGAGGGTCCCCAGGGTCCCCAAGATCCCCGTGTCCCCAAGATCCCCAGAGGGTCCCCAGTGTCCCCAAGGCCCCCGTGTCCCTGAGATCCCCAGAGGGTCCCACTGTCCCCAAGGTCCCTGTGTCCCTGAGATCCCCAGAGGGTCCCCAGGGTCCCCAAGATCCCCGTGTCCCCAAGATCCCCAGAGGGTCCCAGGGTCCCCAAGATCCCCGTGTCCCCAAGATCCCCAGAGGCTCCCAGGGTCCCCAGTGTCCCCAAGGCCCCCGTGTCCCCGAGATCCCCAGAGGCTCCTGGTGTCCCCAAGGTCCCCGGTGTCCCCAAGGGGGTGTCCCCGTGTCCCCGTACCGGTGCCCTCCGCCAGGTCCCACGTGCCGAAGCCCTGGAGCCACCGGTAACAGGGGAAGTAGAAGGGCCCGGGGGGGTCCTCGTCCTCGTCACCGCTGTCCCCAGGGCCACCCAGGCCACCCGCGTCCTCGTCCTCGTCGTCCCCGGTGTCCCCCAGCTCCTCGTCCTCGGCGTCCCAGGCGTCCCAGACATCCCAGGGGTCCCCGGTGCCACCCAGCTCCTCATCCTCAGTGTCACCCGCGTCCTTGTTCTCCTTGGTGGCCCTGGTGCCACCTCCATCCTCATCCTTGGTGTCCCCAGTGTCCCTGGTGCCACCTCCATCCTTGTCCTTGATGTCCTTGGTGTCCCCAGTGTCCCTGGTGCCACCTCCATCCTTGTCCTTGGTGTCCCTGGTGTCCCTGGTGTCACCTCCATCCTCCTCCTCAGTGTCCCAAGTGTCCCTGGTGCCACCTCCATCCTTGTCCTTGGTGTCCCTGGTGTCCTTGGTGTCCCTGGCGTCCCCGGTGCCACCTCCATCCTCATCCTTGATGGCCTTGGTGTCACCTCCATCCTCCTCCTCAGTGTCCCAAGTGTCCCTGGTGCCACCTCCATCCTTGTCCTGGATGTCCTTGGTGTCCCTGGTGTCCCCGGTGTCCCTGGTGCCACCTCCATCCTCATCCTCGATGTCCCTGGTGTCACCTCCATCCTCCTCCTCAGTGTCCCAAGTGTCCCTGGTGCCACCTCCATCCTTGTCCTTGGCGTCCCTGGTGTCTTTGGTGTCCCCGGTGCCACCTCCATCCTCCTCCTCGCTGTCCCCGGTGCCACCCGCGGCGTCCTCCTCGTCGTCGCTGTCCCCGTCGCTGTCCCCTCGGGTGTCCCCAGGGGGGGGGGGGTGGCCTTCGTCCCTCCAGACTCGAAGCTCCTGGAGGAACCAGGGGCTGGGGGGGAGGGGACCTCGGGGACCTTTGTGCAGTCGGGCCACCAGCAGCCGCCCCAGCGCCCGCGGGGACAGCAGCTCCGACTCGCCCTGCGGGGGACGCGCACGGGGCGCTGGCACCGGGGCGCTGGCACCGTGTCACCAGCGCCAGCGGCACCGTCCCCGTGGCACCGTCCCCATGTCACCAGCGCCAGTGTCACTGTCCCCGTGGCACCAGCGCCAGCGGCACCGTCCCCGTGGCACCGTCCCCGTGTCACCAGCGCCAGCGGCACCGTCCCCGTGGCACCGTCCCCGTGTCACCAGCACCAGTGTCACTGTCCCCGTGGCACCGTCCCCGTGTCACCAGCGCCAGCGGCACCGTCCCCGTGGCACCGTCCCCGTGGCACCAGCACCAGTGTCACTGTCCCCGTGGCACCGTCCCCGTGTCACCAGCGCCAGCGGCACCGTCCCCGTGGCACCGTCCCCGTGTCACCAGCGCCAGTGTCACTGTCCCCGTGGCACCATCCCCGTGTCACCAGCGCCAGCGGCACCGTCCCCGTGGCACCGTCCCCGTGTCACCAGCGCCAGCGGCACCGTCCCCGTGTCACCGTCCCCGTGTCACCAGCACCAGCGGCACCGTCCCCGTGGCACCGTCCCCGTGGCACCAGCACCAGTGTCACTGTCCCCGTGGCACTGTCCCCGTGCCACCAGCACCAGTGGCACCGTCCCCGTGGCACCGGTATCAGTGTCACTGTCCCCGTGTCACTGTCCCCGTGTCACCAGCACCAGCGGCGCCGTCCCCGTGGCACCAGCACCAGTGTCACTGTCCCCGTGGCACCGTCCCCGTGGCACTGTCCCCGTGGCACCGGTATCAGTGTCACTGTCCCCGTGGCACTGTCCCCATGTCACCAGCACCAGTGTCACTGTCCCCGTGTCACTGTCCCCATGGCACCAGTATCAGTGTCACTGTCCCCGTGGCACCAGCAGCAGCAGCACCAGCATCAGTGTCACTGTCCCCGTGTCACTGTCCCCGTGTCCCTGTCCCCATGTCCCTGTCCCCATGTCCCTGTCCCCGTGTCACCAGCATCAGTGTCACTGTCCCCGTGTCACTGTCCCCATGTCCCTGTCCCCGTGTCACTGTCCCCACGTCACCGTCCCCGTGGCACCAGTATCAGCGTCCCTGTCCCCGTGTCACCAGCAGCACTGTCACTGTCCCCGTATCACCAACATCAGTGTCCCTGTCCCCGTGTCCCTGTCCCCGTGTCCCTGTCCCCGTGTCCCTGTCCCCATCGCCGCTGCCACCGCGTCCCCGTCACCGCAGAGGAGGCACCAGCACCAGCACCGCTGTCCCCATAGAGGTGGCACCGTCACCGCTGTCCCCATCACCAGCGCTGCCACCACGTCACTGCAGAAGGTGGCACCGGGACATTGTCACCGTCACCGTGGGGACGTCCCCTCCCTCGGTGTCACCGTGTCCCCAACCCCAAGGCCACCACGTCCCCTCCCTCGGTGTCACCTTGTCCCCAACCCCAAGGCCACCACGTCCCCTCCCTCGGTGTCACCGTGTCCCCAACCCCAAGGCCACCACGTCCCCTCCCTCGGTGTCACCTTGCCCCCAACCCCAAGGCCACCACGTCCCCTCCCTCGGTGTCACCGTGTCCCCAAGGCCACCACGTCCCCTCCCTCGGTGTCACCGTGTCCCCAAGGCCACCACGTCCCCTCCCTCGGTGTCACCGTGTCCCCGACCCCAAGGCCACCACGTCCCCTCCCTCGGTGTCACCGTGTCCCCAAGGCCACCACGTCCCCTCCCTCGGTGTCACCGTGTCCCCAAGGCCACCACGTCCTCTCCCTCGGTGTCACCGTGTCCCCGACCCCAAGGCCACCACGTCCCCTCCCTCGGTGTCACCGTGTCCCCAAGGCCACCACGTCCCCTCCCTCGGTGTCACCGTGTCCCCAACCCCAAGGCCACCACGTCCTCTCCCTCGGTGTCACCGTGTCCCCAAGGCCACCACATCCCCTCCCTCGGTGTCACCTTGTCCCCAACCCCAAGGCCACCACGTCCTCTCCCTCGGTGTCACCGTGTCCCCAAGGCCACCACATCCCCTCCCTCGGTGTCACCGTGTCCCCAACCCCAAGGCCACCACGTCCCCTTCCTCGGTGTCACCGTGTCCCCAACCCCAAGGCCACCACGTCCCCTCCCTCGGTGTCACCTTGCCCCCAACCCCAAGGCCACCACGTCCCCTCCCTCGGTGTCACCGTGTCCCCAAGGCCACCACGTCCCCTCCCTCGGTGTCACCGTGTCCCCAACCCCAAGGCCACCACGTCCCCTCCCTCGGTGTCACCGTGTCCCCGACCCCAAGGCCACCACGTCCCCTCCCTCGGTGTCACCGTGTCCCCGACCCCAAGGCCACCACGTCCCCTCCCTCGGTGTCACCGTGTCCCCAAGGCCACCACGTCCCCTCCCTCGGTGTCACCGTGTCCCCAACCCCAAGGCCACCACGTCCCCTCCCTCGGTGTCACCTTGTCCCCAACCCCAAGGCCACCACGTCCTCTCCCTCGGTGTCACCGTGTCCCCAAGGCCACCACATCCCCTCCCTCGGTGTCACCGTGTCCCCAACCCCAAGGCCACCACGTCCCCTTCCTCGGTGTCACCGTGTCCCCAACCCCAAGGCCACCACGTCCCCTTCCTCTGTGTCACCTTGTCCCCAACCCCAAGGCCACCACGTCCTCTCCCTCGGTGTCACCGTGTCCCCAACCCCCAGGCCACCACGTCCCCTCCCTCGGTGTCACCGTGTCCCCAACCCCAAAGCCACCACGTCCCCTCCCTCAGTGTCACCGTGTCCCCGACCCCCCTAAAGGGACCCAGGACCCCCCCATATGAGTCTCTGTCCCCCCCAAACCCCCCTAAAGGGACCCAGGACCCCCCCATATGGGTCCCTGTCCCCCCTAAACCCCCCTAAAGGGACCCAGGACCCCCCCATATGGGTCCCTGTCCCCCCTAAACCCCCCTAAAGGGACCCAGGACCCCCCCATATGGGTCCCTGTCCCCCCTAAACCCCCCTAAAGGGACCCAGGACCCCCCCATATGGGTCCCTGTCCCCCCTAAACCCCCCTAAAGGGACCCAGGACCCCCCCATATGGGTCCCTGTCCCCCCTAAACCCCCCTAAAGGGACCCAGGACCCCCCCATATGGGTCCCTGTCCCCCCCAAACCCCCCTAAAGGGACCCAGAACCCCCCCATATGGGTCCCTGTCCCCCCTAAACCCCCCTAAAGGGACCCAGGACCCCCCCATATGAGTCTCTGTCCCCCCCAAACCTCCCTAAAGGGACCCAGAACCCCCCCATATGGGTCCCTGTCCCCCCTAAACCCCCCTAAAGGGACCCAGGACCCCCCCATATGGGTCCCTGTCCCCCCTAAACCCCCCTAAAGGGACCCAGGACCCCCCCATATGGGTCCCTGTCCCCCCCAAACCCCCCTAAAGGGACCCAGGACCCCCCCATATGGGTCCCTGTCCCCCCCAAACCCCCCTAAAGGGACCCAGGACCCCCCCATATGAGTCTCTGTCCCCCCCAAACCTCCCTAAAGGGACCCAGAACCCCCCCATATGGGTCCCTGTCCCCCCTAAACCTCCCTAAAGGGACCCAGGACCCCCCCATATGGGTCCCTGTCCCCCCCAAACCCCACTAAAGGGACTCAGAGCCCCCCCAGGTCCCCCCTAAACCCCCCCATAGGGGGTCCCAGTTCCCCCCAGCTCCCCCCTAAAGGGATCCCGGACACCCTGAACCCCTCTAAAGGTAGCCAGCCCCCCCCGATCCCCTCCAAACCCCCCTAAGGGGACACAGGACCCCCCAAAGACACCCAGGACCCCCCAGAGCCCCCACAAACCCCCCCATAGGGGATCTCTGCGCCCCCCAAACCTCCTTAAAGGTACCCAGGACCCCCCTCAATCCCCTCTACAGGTACCCAGCCCCCCCCAATCCCCTCCAAACCCCCCTAAGGGGACCCAGGACCCCCCCTAAAGACACCCAGGACCCCCCAGTGCCCCCACAAACCCCCCCATAGGGGATCTCTGCGCCCCACAAACCTCCTTAAAGGTACCCAGGACCCCCCTCAACCCCCTCTACAGGTACCCAGCCCCCCCCAGTCCCCTCCAAACCCCCCTAAGGGGACACAGGACCCCCCAAAGACACCCAGGACCCCCCAGAGCCCCCACAAACTCCCCCATAGGGGATGCCTGCCCCCCCAACCCCCTCCCAAAGTTAGCCAGGCCCCCCCAGATCCCTCTCAAAACCCAATAAAGGCCCCCAGTACCCCCCCCCAAGGGGTCCCCCCGCCCCCCCTACCTGAGCACAGCCCAACCCCCCAACTCCGAGGGCGCTGGGGCCGCAGGAGCCGCGGGTGCCGATGAGGGTGAGGGAGAGGGAGGTGCCGGTGAGCACGGGGGGGGAAGCCCGGACCCGGACCCGGTACCGGGTCCCGGACATGGCGGAGGAGACCGAGAAAACTGAGGGTTGGGAGCTAGGACCCCGCGGAGACCGAGAGGGCAGGGAGGGAGCTAGGACCCCGCGGAGACCGAGAGGGCAGGGAGGGAGCTAGGACCGCGCGGAGAACCAACCCCACCCACCGCCCCGCCCTGCGCCTCAGGCCACGCCCCCTCCGAGCACAGAGCCAATCAGCGCCCGCGAAGCCTCCAGGCCACGCCCACTCCATATATGGAGTCCGTCCAGCGCTGGGTAACCAATCAGTTCCCGCGCCGCCGCCAGGCCCCGCCCCTTTATATAAGGACCCATCAGCCAATCAGATCCGGCGCTGTCACGCTCAGGCCACGCCCCTTTCTCCATATATAGAGTGGGACGGGCAGTGACAGGAAGGGGCGTGGCTTGCGAGGAGCCACTTCCGGCGCCGCTTCCGGGTCGGCGCCCGCCATGGACCCCGAGTTCGAGGACCCGGTGGCCGTGGAGGATCTGATCGTGAGGACACGCCCCCTCCCCGCCCCGAGCACGTGACCCCGAACCCCCCCAAACACGCCCCCCCCACGCAAAAAAAAAAACAAACCCAAAACCCTCCTCAAGCCCCCCAAAAGGGACCCAGGACCCCCTCAAACCCCAAAAAGGGACCCAGGCCCCCCCCAATCCCCCAAAAAGGGACCCAGGACCCCCTCAAACCCCAAAAAGGGACCCAGGCCCCCCCCAATCCCCCAAAAAGGGACCCAGGACCCCCTCAAACCCCAAAAAAGGACCCAGGACCCCCCCAAATCCCTCAAAAAGGGACCCAGGACCCCCTCAAACCTCTAAAAGGGACCCAGGATCCCCTCAAACCCCACAAGAGGGACCCAGGACCCCCACAAACCCCAAAAAGGGACCCAGGGCCCCCCCCAATCCTTCAAAAAGGGACCCAGGACCCCCTCAAACCCAAAAAGGGACCCAGGACCCCCCCAAATCCCTCAAAAAGGGACCCAGGATCCCCCCAAACCCCACAAGAGGGACTCAGGACCCCCTCAAACCCCCAAAAGGGACCCAGGACCCCCTAAAACCCCAAAAAAGGACCCAAGGCCCCCCCAATCCCTCAAAAAGGGACCCAGGCCCCCCTCAAACCTCTAAAAGGGACCCAGGACCCCCTCAAACCCCAAAAAGGGACCCAGGCCCCCCCCCAATCCCTCAAAAAGGGACCCAGGATCCCCTCAAAACCCCCAAAAGGGACCCAGGACCCCCTCAAACCCCAAAAAGGGACACAGGACCCACTCAAACCCCAAAACAGGGCGCAGGACCCCCCCAAATCCCTTAAAAAGGGACCCAGGACCCCCTCAAAACCCACAAGAGGGACCCAGGACCCTCTCAATCCCCAAAAAGGGACCCAGGATCATCCCCCCAAATCCCTTAAAAAGGGACCCAGGACACCCCAAAATCCCTCAGAAAGGGACCCAGGATCCCCTCAAACCCCAAAGAGGGAGCCAGGACCCCCTCAAACCCCAAAAAGGGACCCAGGACCCCCCCAAATCCCTCAAAAAGGGACCCAGGACCCCCTCAAACCCCAAAATGGGGCGCAGGACCCCCCCAAATCCCTCAAAAAGGGACCCAGGACCCCCTCAAACCCCAAAAAGGGACCCAGGACCCCCCCAAATCCCTCAAAAAGGGACCCAGGACCCCTTCGAACCCCAAAAAGGGACACAAGACCCCCCCAAATCCCTCAAAAAGGGACCCAGAACCCCCTCAATCCCCAAAAAGGGACCCAGGACCCCCTCAAATCCCTCAAGAGGGACCCAGGACCCCCTCAAACCCCAAAAAGGGACTCAGGATCCCCCAAAATCCCTCAAAAAGGGACCCAGGACCCCCTCAAACCCGAAAAAGGGACTCAGGATCCCCCAAAATCCCTCAAAAAGGGACCCAGGACCCCCTCAAACCCCAAAAAGGGACACAGGACCCCCTCAAATCCCTCAAGAGGGACCCAGGACCCCCTCAAACCCCAAAAAGGGACTCAGGATCCCCCCAAATCCCTCAAAAAGGGACCCAGGACCCCCTCAAACCCGAAAAAGGGACTCAGGATCCCCCAAAATCCCTCAAAAAGGGACCCAGGACCCCCTCAAACCCCAAAAAGGGACACAGGACCCCCTCAAATCCCTCAAGAGGGACCCAGGACCCCCTCAAACCCCAAAAAGGGACTCAGGATCCCCCAAAATCCCTCAAAAAGGGAACCAGAACCCCCCTCAATCCCCAAAAAGGGACACAGGACCCCCTCAAATCCCTCAAGAGGGACCCAGGACCCCCTCAAACCCCAAAAAGGGACCCGGGACCCCCCCAAATCCCTCAAAAAGGGACCCAGGACCCCCTCAAACCCCAAAAAGGGACCCAGGATCCCCTCAATCCCCAAAAAGGGACCCTGGACCCCCTCAAACCCCTCAATAGGGACCCAGGACCCCCTCAAACCCCACAAAGGGACCCAGGACACCCCCAAATCCCTCAAAAAGGGACCCAAGACCCCCTCAAACCCCACAAGAGGGACCCAGGACCCCATCAAACCCCAAAAAGGGACCCAGGATCCCCCAAAATCCCTCAAAAAGGGAACCAGAACCCCCTCAATCCCCAAAAAGGGACACAGGACCCCCTCAAATCCCTCAAGAGGGACCCAGGACCCCCTCAAACCCCAAAAAGGGACCCGGGACCCCCCCAAATCCCTCAAAAAGGGACCCAGGACCCCCTCAAACCCCAAAAAGGGACCCAGGATCCCCTCAATCCCCAAAAAGGGACCCTGGACCCCCTCAAACCCCTCAATAGGGACCCAGGACCCCCTCAAACCCCCACAAAGGGACCCAGGACACCCCCAAATCCCTCAAAAAGGGACCCAGGACCCCCTCAAACCCCACAAGAGGGACCCAGGACCCCATCAAACCCCAAAAAGGGACCCAGGACCTCCCCAAATCCCTTAAAAAGGGACCCAGGACCCCCTCAAACCCCAAAAAGGGACATAGGACCCCCTCAAATCCCTCAAGAGGGACCCAGGACCCCCTCAAACCCCAAAAAGGGACCCAGGACCCCCCCAAATCCCTCAAAAAGGGACCCAGGACCCCCTCAAACCCCCAAAAGGGACCCAGGACACCCCCAAATCCCTCAAAAAGGGACCCAGGACCCCCTCAAACCCCACAAGAGGGGACCCAGGACCCCATCAAACCCCAAAAAGGGACCCAGGACCCCCCCAAACTCCCCAAATGGGACCCAGGACCCCCCCAGCATCCCCAAAAGGGACCAAAAACTCTTCAAACCCCTAAAAAGAGACCCAGGACGCCCCTCAAACCCCCCAAAAGGGACCCAGGATCCCCCCAAATCCCCCAAAAGGGACCCCAAACCCCCAAATGGGACCCAGGACCCCCCCAAACTCCCCAAATAGGACCCAGGATCCCCCCAGCATCCCCAAAAAGGACCCAAAACTCTTCAAACCCCTAAGAAGAGACCCAGGACGCCCCTTAAACCCCCCAAAAGGGACCCAAGACCCCCCCAAATCCCCCAAAAGGGACCCCAAACCCCCAAATGGGACCCAGGACCCCCCCAAACTCCCCAAATAGGACCCAGGATCCCCCCAGCATCCCCAAAAGGGACCCAAATCTCTTCAAACCCCTAAGAAGAGACCCAGGATGCCCCTCAAACCCCCCCAAAAGGGACCCAAGACCCCCCCAAAAGGGACCCCAAACCCCCAAATGGGACCCTCAACCCCCCAAAAGGGACCCAGAACCCCCCCAAATCCCCCAAAAGGGACCCCAAACCCCCCAAATGGGACCCTCAACCCCCCTAGACTCTCCAGAAGGGACCCAAACCCCCCCCCGAAACACCCCAAAAAGGGAACTCAAGACCCCCTCAAACCCCACTTCCCTCCCCCCAAAAAAAAGGGGACCCAGGTCTCATCGCACCCCCTCCCCGTTTAACCCCTGCTGCCCAGGCCCTGGAGCGTCGCTACGCGCTGGAGGCGAGGGGGGGGTCGGTGTCGCGGAGCTGCCAGTTCCAGTACGGGTGGGGGCTGGTGCGCAGCCCCTACGGCCACGACATCAAGAAGGGGCTGATCCTGCTGGAGGGTGAGGGGGGGGGGGACGATGGGGGGGACGGGGGGGACGTGGGGGGACTGGGGACGGAGGGGACACGGGGGGCAGAGGGGGCTTGGGGGGACATGGGGGGACTGGGGACGGAGGGGACACGGGGGGCAGAGGGGGCTTGGGGGGGGCTGGAGGGACTGGGGACTGAGGGGGCTTGGGGGACAAAGGGGGCTTGGGGGGACTGGGGATGGAGGGGACATGGGGGGCAGATGGGGCTTGGGGGGGGTTGGAGGGACTGGGGACTGAGGGGGCTTGGGGGGCAGAGGGGGCTTGGGGGGACGTGGGGGGGCTGGGGACGGAGGGGACATGGGGGGTGCTGGGGGGACTGGGGACAGAGGGGACATGGGGGACAGAGGGGGCTTGGGGGGACAAGGGGACATGGGGAGGCTGGGGACAGAGGGGACATGGCGGGACATGGTGGGGCTGGGGACTGAGGGGACACGGGGGGCAGAGGGGGCTTGGGGGGACATGGGGACATGGGGGGGCTGGGGACAGAGGGGACATGGGGGGACAGGGGGGGGCTTGGGGGGACAAGGGGACATGGGGAGGTTGGGGACAGAGGGGACATGGCGGGACATGGTGGGGCTGGGGACTGAGGGGACACGGGGGGCAGAGGGGGCTTGGGGGGGGGCTGGAGGGACTGAGGACTGAGGGGGCTTGGGGGACATGGGGGGGCTGGGGACGGAGGGGACGTGGGGGACAGAAGGGGCTTGGGGGGACAAGGGGACATGGGGGGACATGGTGGGGATGGGGACTATGGGGACATGAGGGGCAGAGGGGGCTTGGAGGGGGCTGGGGGGACGGGGGACAAAGGGGGTTTGGGGGGGACATGGGGGGCTGGAGGCGGAGGGGGCTTGGGGGACAGAGGGGGCTTGGGGGGACATGGGGGGGCTAGGGACTGAGGGGGCTTGGGGGACATGGGGTGGCAGGGGACGGAGGGGACATGAGGGACAGAGGGGGTTTGGGGGGACATGGGGACATGGAGGGGCTGGGGATGGAGAGGACTTGGGGGACAGAGGGGGCTTGGGGGGACATGGGGGGACTGGGGACAGAGGGGACATGGGGGGACTGAGGGGGACATGGGGGGCAGATGGGGCTTGGGGGTGCTGGGGGGACTGGGGGACTGAGGGGCAGAGGGGGTTTGGGGGGACAAGGGGACATGGGGGACAGAGGGGACATGGGGGGACAAGAGGACATGGTGGGACTGGGGACAGAGGGGACATGGGGGACAGAGGGGGCTTGGGGGGACATGGGGACACTGGGGCGGCTGGGGACAGGGGTGACATGGGGGGGGCTGGTAGGGACACGGGGGGAATTGGGGACACGGGGGACACGGGTATCGGGGGGTCAGAGGGGATTGGAGGGGACACAGGGACATGGGGGGGACACGGGGGGCTGGGGGACATGGGGGACCGAGGGGGCTGGGGGGGGGGACACAGGGGGGACTGGGGACAGAGCGGGGTGGGGGGTGTTGAGGGGATACGGGGGGTTTGGGGACACAGGGACATCGGGGGGACACGGGGTCTTGGGGACACAGGGACGTGGAGGGGACACACAGGGTGGGGGGGGGCCTGGGGACAGGAGGGACATTGTGGGGGGGGGGGGTGATGACAATGGGGGGGGGACGACATAGGGGACCCCGGCTGAGCAGGGACCGAACGGAGCCCCCCGTGTCCCCGTCCCTGTCCGTGTGTCCCCCCCCCCCCCGTGTCCTTGTGTCCCCAGAGCTGCTGCCGGGGGGGTCACGGGACGAGCAGCGAGACTGCAGCTTCTACCTGGCCCTGGGGAACCTGCGGCTGAGGGTGGGGACAGCGGGGGGGACACGGGGACATTGGGGGGACAGGGGGGACGTGGGGGGACACGGGGATGTAGGGGAGATGGGGACATGGGGGGACACGGGGACATTGGGGGGACAGGGGGGATGTGGGGGGACAGGGGATGTAGGGGAGATGGGGACATGGGGGGACAGGGGGATGTTGGGGGGACAGGGGATGTTGGGGGGATGGGGGGGTCAGGAGGACTTGGGGGGACAAGGGGACATTGGGGGGACAAGGGGAGTCAGGAGGACATGGGGGGACAGGGGGATGTTGGGGGGTCAGGAGGACTTGGGGGGACGGGGGATGTTGAGGGGACGGGGGGGTCAGGAGGACATGGGGGGACAGGGGGACATTGGGGGGACGTGGGGGGACAGGGGATGTAGGGGAGATGGGGACATGGGGGGACAGCGGGATGTTGGGGGGACAGGGGGACATGGGGGGACAGCGGGATGTTGGGGGGACAGGGGGACATGGGGGGACAGGGGGATGTTGGGGGGACAGGGGGATGTTGGGGGGGGACGGGGGGACATTGAGAGGGTCGGGGGGACGCAGGGGACATTGGGGACAGGGGGGGTGACAGGCGTGTCCCCGCCGTGGGGCAGGAGTACGAGCGAGCCCTGACCCACGTGGAGCAGCTCCTGGCCCTGGAGCCCCATAACCAGCAGGGACTGCGGCTGCGGAGCCTCATCCAGCAGCGCATGGAGCGCGGTGAGACCCGTAGGGACCCGTAGGGACCCATAGACCCCATAGGGACCCGTAGGGACCCATAGACCCCATAGGGACCCATAGGGACCCATAGACCCCATAGGGACCCGTAGGGACCCATAGGGACCCATAGACCCCGTAGGGACCCGTAGGGACCCATAGGGACCCATAGACCCCATAGGGACCCATAGACCCCATAGGGACCCGTAGGGACCCATAGGGACCCATAGACCCCGTAGGGACCCGTAGGGACCCATAGGGACCCATAGACCCCATAGGGACCCATAGACCCCATAGGGACCCGTAGGGACCCATAGGGACCCATAGACCCCGTAGGGACCCGTAGGGACCCATAGGGACCCATAGACCCCATAGGGACCCGTAGGGACCCATAGGGACCCATAGACCCCATAGGGACCCATAGGGACCCATAGGGACCCATAGGGACCCATAGACCCCATAGGGACCCGTAGGGACCCATAGGGACCCATAGGGACCCATAGGGACCCATAGACCCCATAGGGACCCATAGGGACCCATAGACCCCATAGGGACCCGTAGGGACCCATAGACCCCATAGGGACCCATAGGGGACCCATAGACCCCATAGGGACCCCGCTAGGGACCCATAGGGACCCATAGACCCCGTAGGGACCCATAGGGACCCATAGGGACCCCATAGACCCCATAGGGACCCATAGACCCCATAGGGACCCATAGGGACCCATAGACCCCATAGGGACCCATAGGGACCCATAGGGACCCATAGACCCCGTAGGGACCCATAGGGACCCATAGGGACCCATAGACCCCATAGGGACCCATAGACCCCATAGGGACCCATAGACCCCATAGGGACCCATAGGGACCCGTAGGGACCCGTAGAGACCCATAGGGACCCATAGACCCCATAGGGACCCATAGGGACCCATAGAGACTCTTAAACCCCATAGAGACCCACAGCGTCTCCTAGCGACCCATGGGGACCCATAGAGACCCCATAGAGACCCCATAGAGACACACAGCGACCCATAGCCACCCATGGAGACCCATAGAGACCCATAGCCACCCATAGGGACCCATAGAGACCCCATAGAGACCCACAGCGACCCATAGAGACCCCATAGAGACCCCCAGCGACCCATAGAGACCCCATAGAGACCTCATAGAGACCTCATAGAGACCCCATAGATACCCCATAGAGACCCCATAGGGACCCACAGCGACCCATAGCCACCCTTGGGGACGCATAGAGACCCATAGAGACCCCATAGAGACCCATAGAGACCCATAGAGACCCCATAGAGACCCATAGAGACCCATAGGGACCCATAGAGACCCATAGAGACCCCATAGAGACCCATAGAGACCCATAGGGACCCATAGGGACCCACAGCGACCCACAGACCTGACTTTCTCTTCTCTCTCTTCCCCCCCCCCCCATTTCTCCCCTCCCCGTCCCTGCCCCACGGCTGCCCCACAGCGGGGCTGCTGGGGCTGGGGATGCTGGGGGCGCTGGTGCTGGGGGTGGCGGGGCTGGCGGGGCTGGGGGTCACCATCGCCAGGGCGCGGAGGTAGCGCCCCATAGCGCCCCTCCCCTGCCCCATAGCGCCCCATAGTGCTCATCCCCTGCCCCATAGCGCCCCTCCAGTGCCCCATAGCGCCCCATAGGACTCTTCTCCTGCCCCATAGCGCCCCTCCAGTGCCCCATAGCGCCCCATAAGACTCATCCCCTGCCCCATAGCGCCCCTCCAGTGCCCCATAGCGCCCCATAGTGCTCATCCCCTGCCCCATAGCGCCCCTCCAGTGCCCCATAGGACTAATCCCCTGCCCCATAGCGCCCCATAGTGCTCATCCCCTGCCCCATAGCGCCCCTCCAGTGCCCCATAGCGCCCCATAAGACTCATCCCCTGCCCCATAGCGCCCCTCCAGTGCCCCATAGCGCCCCATAGGACTCATCTCCTGCCCCATAGCGTCCCTCCAGTGCCCCATAGGACTAATCCCCTGCCCCATAGCGCCCCATAGTGCTCATCCCCTGCCCCATAGCGCCCCATAGGACTAATCCCCTGCCCCATAGCGCCCGTCCAGTGCCCCATAGCGCCCCATAGTGCTCATCCTCTGCCCCATAGCGCCCCTCCAGTGCCCCATAGCGTCTCATAGAACTCATCCCCTGCCCCATAGCGCCCCATAGTGCTCATCCCCTGCCCCATAGCGCCCCATAGGACTAATCCCCTGCCCCATAGCGCCCGTCCAGTGCCCCATAGCGCCCCATAGTGCTCATCCTCTGCCCCATAGCACCCCTCCAGTGCCCCATAGCGTCTCATAGAACTCATCCCCTGCCCCATAGCGCCCCATATTCTCATCCCCTGCCCCATAGCGCCCCATAGGGCTCATCCCCTGCCCCATAGCGCCCCATAGGGCTCATCCCCTGCCCCATAGCGCCCCTCCAGTGCCCCATAGCACCCCTCCAGTGCCCCATAGCGCCCCATAGTTCTCATCCCCTGCCCCATAGCGCACACACCCCCCCCCCCAGCCCCACAAGCCATTGCGGTGACGCCAAAGGGACGTGGCGGTGACACCAGAGGAGGCCGAGGTGACGTCGCAGTGACACCGAGGGGCTATGGTGACATCGCGGTGACGCCAAGGGGCACGGGGACATCAGGGGAGGCCGCGGTGACACCGAGAGATGCCAAGGGACATTGTGGTGACACCAAGAGATGCTGCGGTGACATCGTGGGGACGCCAGGAGTGGCCGAGGTGACGTGGGGACACCAAGAGGGGCCACGGGGACATCGTGGTGGCACCAAGGGACACGGTGGTGACACCAGGAGAGACCGAGGTGACGCTGTGGTGACACCAAGGGACACGGGGACATCGTGGTGGCACCAAGGGGGTGAGATGGTGACACCAAGAGACCCTGTGGTGACATCATCGATCGTGGTGGCACCAAGGGACACAGTGGTGACACCAGGAGAGACCAAGGTGACATCGTGGTGACACCAAGGGACATCATGGTGACATCAGGAGAGGCCGAGGTGACATCGTGGTGGCACCAAGGGACACGGTGGTGACACCAGAGGAGGCCGAGGTGACGCTGTAGTGACACCAAGGGACACGGGGCACTGAGAGACACTGTGGTGGCATGAAGGGACGTGGTGGTGACACCAAGAGAGGCCCCGGTGACACCAGGAGAGGCCGAGGTGACATCGTGGTGGCACCAAGGGACACGGTGGTGACACCAGAGGAGGCCAAGGTGACGCTTTGGTGGCACCAAGGGACACGGGGCACTGAGAGACACTGTGGTGGCATGAAGGGACGTGGTGGTGACACCAAGAGAGGCCCCGGTGACACCAGGAGAGGCCGAGGTGACATCGTGGTGGCACCAAGGGACACGGTGGTGACACCAGAGGAGGCCGAGGTGACGCTTTGGTGACACCAAGGGACACGGGGCACTGAGAGACACTGTGGTGGCATGAAGGGACGTGGTGGTGACACCAAGAGAGGCCCCGGTGACACCAGGAGAGGCCGAGGTGACATCGTGGTGGCACCAAGGGACACGGTGGTGACACCAGAGGAGGCTGAGGTGACATGGTGGTGGCACCAAGGGGGTGAGATGGTGTCACGGGGACACCAAGGGACACGGGGACACCGAGAGGCACCGTGGGGACACGTGGGGACGTCGTGGGGACACCAGGAGAGGCCGAGGTGACATCGCGGTGACACCAGAGGAGGCCGAGGTGACGCTGTGGTGGCACCAAGAGACTTGGTGACACCAAGAGAGGCCCCGGTGGCACCAGGGGAGGCCACGGTGACGCTGTGGCGACGCCAAGGGGCACGGGGACATCGTGGTGGCCTCAAGGGACACGGTGGGGACACCAGGAGAGGCCTAAGGGCCCCCGGAATGGCGGCTCCTCCCGCGGTTGCCATGGTGACGCGGCCGCCATGTTGCCCCCGGGACCCTGGAGGGAAACAAAATGGCGGCGGCGCCTTCCCCCCCCCCCCCCCCCCAAAAGTGCCTTGGGGACTCGCGCCCCCCAATAAACGGAACCTGCCCCACTGAGGCCTCTGCCCCACTGAGGCCTCTGCCCCACAGCGACCCCCGGGCCTGCCCCACTGAGGCCTCTGCCCCACTGAGGCCTCTGCCCCACAGCGACCCCCGGGCCTGCCCCACTGAGGCCTCTGCCCCATAGCGACCCCCGGGCCTGCCCCACTGAGGCCTCTGCCCCACTGAGGCCTCTGCCCCATAGCGACCCCCCGGGCCTGCCCCACTGAGGCCTCTGCCCCACTGAGGCCTCTGCCCCATAGCGACCCCCGGGCCTGCCCCACTGAGGCCTCTGCCCCACTGAGGCCTCTGCCCCACTGAGGCCTCTGCCCCACAGCGACCCCCGGGCCTGCCCCACTGAGGCCTCTGCCCCATAGCGACCCCCGGGCCTGCCCCACTGAGGCCTCTGCCCCATAGCGACCCCCGGGCCTGCCCCACTGAGGCCTCTGCCCCATAGCGACCCCCGGGCCTGCCCCACTGAGGCCTCTGCCCCATAGCGACCCCCGGGCCTGCCCCACTGAGGCCTCTGCCCCACAGCGACCCCCGGGCCTGCCCCACTGAGGCCTCTGCCCCACTGAGGCCTCTGCCCCACAGCGACCCCCGGGCCTGCCCCACTGAGGCCTCTGCCCCACTGAGGCCTCTGCCCCATAGCGACCCCCGGGCCTGCCCCACTGAGGCCTCTGCCCCACTGAGGCCTCTGCCCCACAGCGACCCCCGGGCCTGCCCCACTGAGGCCTCTGCCCCATAGCGACCCCCGGGCCTGCCCCACTGAGGCCTCTGCCCCACAGCGACCCCCGGGCCTGCCCCACTGAGGCCTCTGCCCCACTGAGGCCTCTGCCCCACAGCGACCCCCGGGCCTGCCCCACTGAGGCCTCTGCCCCACTGAGGCCTCTGCCCCATAGCGACCCCCGGGCCTGCCCCACTGAGGCCTCTGCCCCACTGAGGCCTCTGCCCCACTGAGGCCTCTGCCCCACAGCGACCCCCGGGCCTGCCCCACTGAGGCCTCTGCCCCATAGCGACCCCCGGGCCTGCCCCACTGAGGCCTCTGCCCCATAGCGACCCCCGGGCCTGCCCCACTGAGGCCTCTGCCCCATAGCGACCCCCGGGCCTGCCCCACTGAGGCCTCTGCCCCATAGCGACCCCCGGGCCTGCCCCACTGAGGCCTCTGCCCCACAGCGACCCCCGGGCCTGCCCCACTGAGGCCTCTGCCCCACTGAGGCCTCTGCCCCACAGCGACCCCCGGGCCTGCCCCACTGAGGCCTCTGCCCCACTGAGGCCTCTGCCCCATAGCGACCCCCGGGCCTGCCCCACTGAGGCCTCTGCCCCACTGAGGCCTCTGCCCCACAGCGACCCCCGGGCCTGCCCCACTGAGGCCTCTGCCCCATAGCGACCCCCGGGCCTGCCCCACTGAGGCCTCTGCCCCACAGCGACCCCCGGGCCTGCCCCACTGAGGCCTCTGCCCCACTGAGGCCTCTGCCCCACAGCGACCCCCGGGCCTGCCCCACTGAGGCCTCTGCCCCATAGCGACCCCCGGGCCTGCCCCACTGAGGCCTCTGCCCCACTGAGGCCTCTGCCCCACAGCGACCCCCGGGCCTGCCCCACTGAGGCCTCTGCCCCACAGATCCCTCTGCCCCATAGCGCCCCCATCCCTGCCCCACGGCTCCCCTGCCCCACAGATCCCTCTGCCCCATAGCGCCCCCATCCCTGCCCCACGGATCCCCTGCCCCACAGATCCCTCTGCCCCATAGCGCCCCCATCCCTGCCCCACGGATCCCCTGCCCCACAGATCCCTCTGCCCCATAGCGCCCCCATCCCTGCCCCACAGATCCCCTGCCCCACAGATCCCTCTGCCCCATAGCGCCCCCATCCCTGCCCCACGGCTCCTGCCCCACAGATCCCTCTGCCCCATAGCGCCCCCATCCCTGCCCCACGGATCCCCTGCCCGACAGATCCCTCTGCCCCATAGCGCCCCCATCCCTGCCCCACAGATCCCCTGCCCCACAGATCCCTCTGCCCCATAGCGCCCCCATCCCTGCCCCACGGATCCCCTGCCCCACAGATCCCTCTGCCCCATAGCGCCCCCGGCCCTGCCCCACGGCTCCTGCCCCACAGATCCCTCTGCCCCATAGCGCCCCCATCCCTGCCCCACAGATCCCCTGCCCCACAGATCCCTCTGCCCCATAGCGCCCCCATCCCTGCCCCACGGCTCCTGCCCCACAGATCCCTCTGCCCCATAGCGCCCCCATCCCTGCCCCACGGATCCCCTGCCCCACAGATCCCTCTGCCCCATAGCGCCCCCGGCCCTGCCCCACGGATCCCCTGCCCCACAGATCCCTCTGCCCCATAGCGCCCCCATCCCTGCCCCACGGATCCCCTGCCCCACAGATCCCTCTGCCCCATAGCGCCCCCATCCCTGCCCCACGGCTCCTGCCCCACAGATCCCTCTGCCCCATAGCGCCCCCATCCCTGCCCCACGGCTCCTGCCCCACAGATCCCTCTGCCCCATAGCGCCCCCATCCCTGCCCCACAGATCCCCTGCCCCACAGATCCCTCTGCCCCATAGCGCCCCCATCCCTGCCCCACGGCTCCTGCCCCACAGATCCCTCTGCCCCATAGCGCCCCCATCCCTGCCCCACGGCTCCTGCCCCACAGATCCCTCTGCCCCATAGCGCCCCCATCCCTGCCCCACAGATCCCCTGCCCCACAGATCCCTCTGCCCCATAGCGCCCCCATCCCTGCCCCACGGCTCCTGCCCCACAGATCCCTCTGCCCCATAGCGCCCCCGGCCCTGCCCCACGGCTCCCGCCCCACGGCTGCCCCACAGCTGCTGCCGTCACAGGAAGGGCTGGGGGGGGGGGGGGGGGTACTTTGTCCCCCCTTTTCCTTCCTGCCCCCCCCCCCGTCCCCTCCTGTCCCCTCCTGTCCCCTCCTGTCCCCTCCTGTCCCCTCCTCCCCCCCCAAGGCCACCGCGCCCGGGGACACCGCGGCCACCGCCACGACAGCCGCCTGCCACCCGGTGCCCGTGTCCCCAACCCCCTTGTCTTCGTCCCCCGTGTCCTCGTCCCCAACCTTGACTCGCGCGGCCTTGTCCCCATCCCTGTCCCCTTTGTCCCCGTGTCCTTGTCCCCCTTGTCCTTGACCCCTTTGTCCTTGTCCCCATCCCTGTCCTCTTTGTCCCTGTGTCCTTGTCCCTGTCCTTGACCCCCTTGTCCTTGTCCCCATCCCTGTCCCCTTGTCCCCATCCCTGTCCCCTTGTCCCTGTCCTTGACCCCCTTGTCCTTGTCCCCATCCCTGTCCCCTTGTCCCCATCCCTGTCCCCTTGTCCCTGTCCTTGACTCCCTTGTCCTTGTCCCCATCCCTGTCCCCTTGTCCCCATCCCTGTCCCCTTGTCCCTGTCCTTGACCCCCTTGTCCTTGTCCCCATCCCTGTCCCCTTGTCCCTGTCCTTGACTCCCTTGTCCTTGTCCCCATCCCTGGCCCCTTGTCCCTGTCCTTGTCCCCCTTGTCCTTGACGTCCTTGTCCCCATCCCTGTCCCCTTGTCCTTGAGCCCCGTGTCCTTGTCCCCATCCCTGACCCCTTTGTCCTTGTCCCCATCCCTGACCCCTTTGTCCTTGTCCCCATCCCTGTCCTCTTTGTCCCTGTGTCCTTGTCCCCCTTGTCCCCATCCCTGTCCCCCTTGTCCTTGACTCCCGTGTCCTTGTCCTCATCCCTGTGTCCTTGTCCCCCTTGTCCTTGACGTCCTTGTCCCCATCCCTGACCCCCTTGTCCTTGTCCCCATCCTTGACCCCTTGTCCTTGTCCTTGACCCCTTGTCCTTGTCCTTGACCCCCTTGTCCTTGTCCCCATCCCTGACCCCTGTGTCCTTGTCCCCTTGTCCCTGTCCTTGACCCCCTTGTCCTTGTCCCCATCCCTGTCCCCCTTGTCCTTGACCCCTGTGTCCTTGCCCCCCTGTGTCCTTGTCCCCATCCTTCATCCCCTTGTCCCCATCCTCAGCCCTGTCCCCCCTCGTGTCCTCGTCCCCATCCTGGACCTCAAACTCGTCCCCTCTGTCCCCACCCTCATCCTCCAGCTCCGTGTCCCCTCCCTTGTCCTCGTCCTTGTCTCTGTCCTTGTCCCCGACCTCGACTCCAGTGTCCCCTCTGTGTCCCCTCCGTGTCCTTGTCCCCATCCCCATCCTTGATACCTGTGTCCCCTCCTTGTCCCCATCCCCGTCCTTGTCCCCATCCCCATCCTTGACCCCAGTGTCCCCTCCTTGTCCCCATCCCGTCCTTGTCCCCATCCCCATCCTTGACCTCCGTGTCCTCGTCCCCATCCCCATCCTCGACCCCAGTGTCCCCTCCTTGTCCCCATCCGTGTCCTTGTCCCCATCCCCATCCTTGACCCCTGTGTCCCCTCCTTGTCCCCCTCCTTGTCCTTGTCCCCATCCCCGTCCTTGACCTCCGTGTCCTTGTCCCCATCCTTGTCCCCATCCCCGATCCCCGCCTCTCCTCCTCGTCCCCGTCGTCCCCTGTCGTGGTCCCTGTCCCCATGTCCCCCCCGAGCTGGCCGGTGGCCCTGGCGGTGGCCCTGGGGGCTACGGGCTGGGGTCTCTTGGTGGCCGCCTTGTCCCACGCGGCCTGGGGACTGGGGGGGGCGCAGGGCAGCGTCCTCACCACCGTCACCTTCCTGCGGGGACTCTGGGCCGACTGCGTCACCGACGCCAGCGGCGTCACCTCCTGCGTCCCCTCCGTCTCCCTCGTCACCCTGCCCGGTGAGGGGACGGGGACAGGGGGACGTGGGGACAGGGGGACATGGGGATATGGGGACAGGGGGCATGGGGACAGAGGGACAAGGGGATATGGGGACGTGGGATATGGGGACAATTGGGACATGGGGATATGGGGACATGGGGATATGGGGACATTGGGAGTTGGGGACATGGGGCATGGGGACAGGGGGATATGGGGCAATGGGGACATGGGGACAGGGGGATGTGGGGATATGGGGATACAGGGACATGGGGACAATGGGGACGGGGGCATGGGGACAATGGGGACATGGGGACGTGGGGACATGGGGACATGGGGCATGGGGACAGGGGGACGTGGGGATATGGGGACAGGGGGACGTGGGGAAAGGGGGATATGGGGACAGTGGGGACGTGGGGATGTGGGGACATGGGGACAATGGTGACATGGGGACAGGGGGACATGGGGCATGGTGACATAGGGATATGGGGACATGGGGACAATGGGGATATGGGGACACAGCATGTGAGGACAACGGGACGGGGGACAGGGGGACATAGGATGGGGGACAGGAACATGGGGACATGGTGGGGACATGTCCCTGTGTCCCCAGGGTACCTGCAGGGCTCGCGGGCACTGGCCGTGGTGGCCACGGTGTTGGGGACACCAGGGGTGGCCCTGGGGGCCGCGGGGACACACAGACGCCTGCGGGTGACAGCGGGGACCCTGCTGCTGCTGGCAGGTACGGGGAGGGCTCCATGGTCTCTAGGGGTCTCCATGGGGTCTCTAGGGGTCCCTACTGCTGTCTATGTTCTCCATGGGTCTCTAGGGGTCTCCATGGGGTCTCTAGGGGTCCCTACTGCTGTCTATGTTCTCCATGGGTCTCTAGGGGCCTCCATGGGGTCTCTAGGGGTCCCTAGGGGTCCCTACTGCTCTCTATGTTCTCCATGGGTCTCTAGGGGTCTCCATGGGGTCTCTAGGGGTCCCTAGGGGTCCCTACTGCTCTCTATGTTCTCCATGGGGTCTCTAGGGGTCCTTATGGGTCCCTATTGGTCTCTATGTGTCCCTGTGGGTCTTTATGGGTTCCTATGTTCTCTATGGGGTCTCTATAGGTCTCTATGGGTCCTTATGGGTCTCTATGGGTCCCTGTGTGTCCCTATGGGTCTCTATGTTCTGTATGGGTCTCTATGGGGTCTCTGTAGGTCTCTTCGGGTCCTTATGGGTCCCTATGGGTCTCCATGAGTCTCTGTGGGGTCTCCAGGGGTCTCTATGGGGTCTCTATGGGGTCTCTACGGGGTCTCTATGGGTCTCTGTGGGGTCTCCATGGGTCTCTATGGGGTCTCTACGGGGTCTCTACGGGTCTCTATGAGTCCCTATGGGCCTCTGTGGTCTCTGTGGGGTATCTATGTCTCTGTGGGGTCTCTATGGGGTCTCTATGGATCTCTATGTGTCTCTATGGTCTCTATGGGTCCCTATGTGTCTTTGTGCGGTCTCTGTGTGTCCCTATGGGGTCTCTACGGGGTCTCTATGGGGTCTCTATGGGGTCCCTATGGATCCCTATGTGTCTTTATGGGGTCTCTATGGTCTCTATGGGGTCCCTATGTGTCTCTATGGGGTCTCTATGGGTCTCTGTGATCTCTGTGGGGTTTCTATGTGGTCTCTATGGGTCCTTATGTGTCTCTATGTTCTCTATGGGTCCCTATGTATCTCTATGGGGTCTCTATGGATCCCTATGTGTCTCTATGAGGTCTCTGTGGGGTCTCTATGTGTCTCTATGGGGTCTCTATGGGTCTCCATGGTCTCTATGGGGTCTCTATGGGGTCTCTGTGGGTCCTCATGTGTCTCTATGGGGTCTCTATGGTCTCTATGGGGTCTCTATGGGTTCCTATGTGTCTCTATGGGGTCTCTATGTCTCCCTATGGGGTCTCTATGGGTCCCTATGGGTCGCTGTGTGGGGTCTCTATGGGGTCCCTATGGGGTCTCTATGGGGTCCCTATGGGTGGCTATAGGTCGCTGGGGGTCCCTATGGGGTCTCTATGGGTCTCTATGGGGTCTCTATGGTCTCTATGGGTCCCTATGGGTCTCTGTGGTCTCTGTGGGGTCTCTATGTGTCCCTATGGGGTCCCTATGGGGTCCCTCTGTGTCGCTGTGGGGTCTCTATGTGTCCCTATGGGGTCTCTATGTGTCTCTATGGGGTCTCTATGGGGTCTCTATGGGTCCCTATGGGGTCCCTATGTATCCCTCTGGGTCGCTGTGGGGTCTCTATGTGTCCCTATGGGGTCCCTATGTGTCCCTATGGGGTCTCTATGTGTCCCTATGGGGTCCCTATGGGGTCCCTACGGGGTCTCTATGGGGTCCCTATGGGGTCTCTCTGTGTCCCTATGGGGTCCCTACGGGGTCTCTATGTGTCCCTATGGGGTCTCTCTGTGTCCCTATGGGGTCCCTATGGGGTCTCTATGGGGTCCCTATGGGGTCCCTATGGGGTCTCTCTGTGTCCCTATGGGGTCCCTACGGGGTCTCTATGGGGTCCCTATGGGGTCCCTATAGGGTCTCTCTGTGTCCCTATGGGGTCCCTATGGGGTCTCTATGGGGTCCCTATGGGGTCCCTATGGGGTCTCTCTGTGTCCCTATGGGGTCCCTACGGGGTCTCTATGTGTCCCTATGGGGTCTCTCTGTGTCCCTATGGGGTCCCTACGGGGTCCCTATGGGGTCTCTCTGTGTCCCTACGGGGTCCCTACGGGGTCTCTATGTGTCCCTATGGGGTCCCTATGGGGTCCCTACGGGGTCCCTACGGGGTCCCTATGGGGTCTCTCTGTGTCCCTATGGGGTCTCTATGGGGTCCCTATGGGGTCTCTCTGTGTCCCTATGGGGTCTCTATGGGGTCCCTATGGGGTCTCTCTGTGTCCCTACGGGGTCCCTATGGGGTCTCTATGGGGTCCCTATGGGGTCTCTCTGTGTCCCTATGGGGTCTCTATGGGGTCCCTATGGGGTCTCTCTGTGTCCCTATGGGGTCCCTATGGGGTCCCTACGGGTCCCTCTGGGTCGCTGTGGGTCGATCTATGGGGCTGCCCCACAGGTGTTTGCGCTGCTGCCTCCGCCGGCTGGTTCGGAGTCGCCGCCACCCAGGAATTCTTCGACCCCGGTCACCCCGGGATCCGGTGGGGACACTTGGGGGACACTTGGGGGGCGTGGGGGGAGGAATTGGGGGTCCCAGGGGGGGCAGGACATGGGGAGAGCTGGGGAGTAGAGGGGGGGCACTTGGGGTTTTTGGGGTGAAGGGGGATCTGGAGTCTTTGGGGGGACAGTGGGGGGTGTTGGGGGAGTTTTGGGGTGCAGGGGGTGGTCTGGAGTCTTTGGGGGGACAGTGGGGGGTGTTAGGGGAGTTTTGGGGTGCAGGGGGGGTCTGGAGTCTTTGGGGGGACAATGGGGGGTGTTGGGGAGTTTTGGGGTGCAGGGGGGATCTGGAGTCTTTGGGGGACAGTGGCTGGTGTTGGGGGAGTTTTGGGGTGCAGGAGGGAGCCAGGGGGGTGGAGGGGGGGGGATTTGGGATTTTTGGGGTGCCCTGACCCCCCTTCCCCTCCAGGTATGAGCCGGGTCCGGGGCTGCTGCTGGCGGTGGGGGGGCGGCGGCGATGTGGGCGTGCGGGGGGGGGCAGCGCTGCTGGGGGCGGCGAGGTGCCAGGAATTGGGGTGAGCGACCCCCCCAAATCCCCCCTGAACCCCAAAACCCTCCTTGGGACCCCCCCCCGAACCCTCCTTGAACTCCAATCCCCACCCATGGGACACCCCAAATCCCCCACTTTGAACCCCAACCCCCCCCCCACCCTGGACCCACCTCAAGTCACCCCTGAACCCCAAAATCCTCCTTGGGACCTCTCCAAACCCCCCGTGAACCCCAAAACCCCACCATCAGACCCCCCCCCAGGTCACCCCTGAACCTCAACCCTCCCCCCCATGGGACACCCTCAAACCCCCCTTTGAACCCCAAAACACCCCCATGGGAACCCCCCAAATCCCCCTTGAAACCCAAACGCATCCATGGGACCCCCTGACCCACCCCCGAACCCCAAAACCCCTCCATGGGACCCCCCCAGACCCCCTCGAACACCAACCCCCACCATGGGACCCCTCCCGATCCCCCCTGAACCCCAAACCCCATTATGGGACCCCCCCAGACTCCCTCGAACCCCCCCATGGGGCCCCCAAAATGGGTCCTATCCCCCCCATATTTGACACCCCCCCCCCCCCCCACAAATTGGGGGTTGGGATAGTGGAGGGTCTCCCTGCCCCCCCCCCCCCATACACCCCCCTTTTTAGCCCCCCCCAGGCTGCCCCCCCCCGCCCCGCGGCCGCTTCCACCGCCAGCCTGGGGGGGGGCTACGGCCTCAACGCCTACGTCTGAAATGGGGGGGACACCTCAGGACCACCCCCCCCAACATAATGGATCCTCCTGGACCCCCCCCGGGGTGAAATGGACCCATGGGACCCCCCCCAAGAAGAAATAGAAGAGAATAAAGAGAATAACACACACACACACCCCCCCCCCCGGCTTGGAGAAATGGAATCGTCCATTCGACCCCATTGTGCTCAATGGAAGGTTGGGAAAAGCCTCCCCCACACGCTGATTTTTGAGGCAAAACCCCTCAAAACGGGTAAAACCGCCTTGTTCACCCCATGAAATCGAACCCCCCGCCTTCCTCAGCCTGGAAATGGGGGGAGGCGGCGTGTTTTTGGGGTGTTTATTGGGGATTTTGTAATGGTTTCTTTGCTTTTGCTCCTGTCCGGGCAGATTGGGAAGGGGAGGGGGATCCTCAGGGGCATTTTCGCTCCACACATTGCTTGCCCCCTTCCTCGTATTCCTGCTTGGAAATCCACATCTGCTGGAAGGTGCCCTGGGGTGGGGGGAGCACAGAGAGACGGCACGAGGGCTCACAAACCCCCATTTTGGACCACTTTTTCCCTTCTTTTCCCCCTTTTCTGCCTCCATTTGCCCCCTTTTTTTTCCCCTTTGACCCTTCCCTTTGCCTCCTTCCCCCATTTCTGCTTCTTTTCCCCTCATTTTTCCCCCTTTTCCCCTCATTTTTCCTCCTTTCCCCCTCATTTTTCCCCTTCACCCTCATTTTACCCCTTCCCCTCCATTTTTACACCTTTCTCCCTCATTTTACCCGTTCCCCCTCCATTTTTACCCCTTTCCCTCCATTTTTACCCGTTTCCCCCTCCTTTTTACCCCTTTCCCCCTCATTTTACCCCTTCCCCTTATTTTACTCCTTTCCCCCTCATTTTTACCCCCTTCCCCCTCATTTTTATCCCTTTCTCCCTCATTTTTATCCCTTTCTCCCTCATTTTACCCCTTCCCCTCCATTTTTACACCTTTCTCCCTCATTTTACCCCTTCCCCCTCCATTTTTACCCCTTTGCCCCTCATTTTACCAGTTTCCCTCCATTTTCCTCCCTTTCCCTCCATTTTTGCCCCTTTCCCTCCATTTTTCCCCCTTTCCCTCCATTTTTGCCCCTTTCCCTTCATTTTTCCCCCTTCTGCTCCTTTTTACCCCTTTCCCCCTCATTTTTGTCCCTTTCCCCCTCATTTTTCCCCCTTTCCCTCCATTTTCCCCCTTTCCCTCCATTTTCCCCCTTTCCCTCCATTTTCCCCCTTTCCCTCCATTTTCCCCCTTTCCCTCCATTTTCCCCCTTTCCCTCCATTTTCCCACTTTCCCTCCATTTCCCCCTTTCCCTCCATTTCCCCCTTTCCCTCATTTTTCCCCCTTTCCCTCCATTTTCCCCCTTTCCCTCCATTTTCCCCCTTTCCCTCCATTTTTCCCCCTTTCCCTCCATTTTCCCCCTTTCCCTCCATTTTCCCCCTTTCCCTCCATTTTCCCCCTTTCCCTCCATTTTCCCCCTTTCCCTCCATTTTCCCCTTTCCCTCCATTTTCCCCTTTCCCTCCATTTTCCCCCTTTCCCTCCATTTTCCCCCTTTCCCTCCATTTTTCCCCTTTCCCTCCATTTTTGCCCCTTTCCCTCCATTTTCCCCCTTTCCCTCCATTTTCCCCTTTCCCTCCATTTTCCCCTTTCCCTCCATTTTCCCCCTTTCCCTCCATTTTTCCCCTTTCCCTCCATTTTTGCCCCTTTCCCTCCATTTTCCCCCTTTCCCTCCATTTTCCCCTTTCCCTCCATTTCCCCCTTTCCCTCCATTTTACCCCTTTCCCCCTCCATTTTTACCCCTTTCCCCCTCATTTTTCCCCCTTTCCCTCCATTTTTCCCCCTTTTCCTCCATTTTTGCCCCTTTCCCTCCATTTTACCCCTTTCCCCCTCCATTTTTACCCCTTTCCCCCCTCATTTTTCCCCCTTTCCCTCCATTTTTCCCCCTTTTCCTCCATTTTTGCCCCTTTCCCTCCATTTTCCCCCTTTCCCTCCATTTTTACCCCTTTCCCCCTCCATTTTTACCCCTTTCCCCCTCAGTTTTACCCCTTTCCCCCTCAGTTTTGCCCCTTCTCCCCCTTTTCCTCCCTCTTTCCCCCTTTTTCTCCCCCTTTCCCCCCGTTTCCCCCCCCTCCTCCCTTTTTTGCCCCCCTCGACCCCCTCTTTGCCCCTCACGAGGGAGGCGAGGATGGAGCCCCCGATCCAGGGGCTGAAGCGTCGCTCCATGGTGCTGTTGCTGGCGATCAGCTTCAGGCGCATGCTCTGCGGGGAGGGGGACACTGGGGCAAACTGGGAGCTGCTGGGGGCAACTGGGAGGTACTGGCGGCCAACTGGGAGCCTCTAGGAGCCTCTGGGGGCAACTGGGAGGTCCTGGGGGCCAACTGGGAGCCTCTAGGAGCTTCTGGGGGCAACTGGGAGGTACTGGGGGCAAACTGGGAGCCTCTAGGAGCCGCTGGGGGCAACTGGGAGGTACTGGGGGCCAACTGGGAGCCTCTAGGAGCCGCTGGGGGCAACTGGGAGGTACTGGGGGCAAACTGGGAGCCTCTAGGAGCCGCTGGGGGCAACTGGGAGGTACTGGGGGTCAAACTGGGAGCCTCTAGGAGCCGCTAGGGGCAACTGGGAGATACTGGGGGCAAACTGGGAGCATCTAGGAGCCGCTGGGGGCAACTGGGAGGTACTGGGGGCCAACTGGGAGCCGCTGGGGGCAACTGGGAGGTACTGGGGGCCAACTGGGAGCCGCTGGGGGCAACTGGGAGGTACTGGGGGCCAACTGGGAGCCTCTAGGAGCCTCTGGGGGCAACTGGGAGGTCCTGGGGGCCAACTGGGAGCCTCTAGAAGCTTCTGGGGGCAACTGGGAGGTACTGGGGGCCAACTGGGAGCCTCTAGGAGCCTCTGGGGGCAACTGGGAGCCTCTAGGAGCTTCTGGGGGCAACTGGGAGGTACTGGGGGCCAACTGGGAGCCTCTAGGAGCCTCTGGGGGCAACTGGGAGGTACTGGGGGCCAACTGGGAGCCTCTAGGAGCCGCTGGGGGCAACTGGGAGGTACTGGGGGCCAACTGGGAGCCTCTAGGAGCCGCTGGGGGCAACTGGGAGGTACTGGGGGCAAACTGGGAGCCTCTAGGAGCCGCTGGGGGCAACTGGGAGGTACTGGGGGCCAACTGGGAGCCTCTAGGAGCCGCTAGGGGCAACTGGGAGATACTGGGGGCAAACTGGGAGCATCTAGGAGCCGCTGGGGGCAACTGGGAGATACTGGGGGCCAACTGGGAGCCGCTGGGGGCAACTGGGAGGTACTGGGGGCCAACTGGGAGCCGCTGGGGGCAACTGGGAGGTACTGGGGGCCAACTGGGAGCCTCTAGGAGCCTCTGGGGGCAACTGGGAGGTGCTGGGGGCAAACTGGGAGCCTCTAGGAGCTGCTGGGGGCAACTGGGATGTACTGGGGGCCAACTGGGAGCCTCTAGGAGCCTCTGGGGGCAACTGGGAGGTCCTGGGGGCCAACTGGGAGCCTCTAGGAGCTTCTGGGGGCAACTGGGAGGTACTGGGGGCAAACTGGGAGCCTCTAGGAGCTGCTGGGGGCAACTGGGAGGTGCTGGGGGCCAACTGGGAGCCTCTAGGAGCCGCTGAGGGCAACTGGGAGGCACTGGGGTTAACTGGGAGGCACTGGGGGCCAACTGGAGCCTCTAGGAGCCGCTGGGGGCAACTGGGAGGCACTGGGGGCCAACTGGGATCCACTGGGATCCACCAGGGGCTACTGAGAGAAACTAGGGGCTGCTGGGAGTGCCCGGGGGCAACTGGAGACAAACTGGGGGCCTCTGGGGGCTACTGGGAGGAACTGGAAGCAAACTGGGAGGACCTGGAGGGTTGGGGTCCCCCCCCCCCCCAAACCCCACAAAAGTGGGGAGGGGGGGGGGTGGGTGTCGCCCCCCCCCAAATTTCTCACCGGGGGGGTCTTCTGGGAGAGCTCGCGGTTGAGGCGATCGGTGAAGCCCTGGAGCAGCGTGTTCCCCCCCGTGACGATGACGCTGCCGTAGAGACCCTGGTGGGGGGGGGTCACGAGAATTTGGGGGGGTCACCCCTGCACCCCCAAAACCCCCAAACCACCCCCCCCACCCCAATAATCCTGGTGGGGGGGGGGGGGGGGGTCTCACCGGTCGGATGTCCGATGTCGCACATCCCGATGCTGGTGGTGACCACGTGTCCAACGCCCAACATGGTGTTCCCCGAGAGGCCCTGAGGGGATTTGGGGGGGTCAAAGGGGTCCCCCAAATTTATTGCCCCCCCCCAAACCCCTCAGGACCCCCCCAAATTCATTGGTCTCCAACCAAACCCCTCAGGTCCCCCTCCAAACCTCAAATCCTGATGCTGGTGGTGACCACGCGCCCCACGTCCACCAACCCCAAGAGGGTCAGGGGGTAGTTTGAGGGGGGTCAAAGGGGTCCCCCAAATTCTTTGGGCTCCCCCCAAACCCTTCAGAACCCCCTCAAATTCACTGGTCTCCCCCCAAACCCCTCAGGGCCCCCCCAGTTTCATTGATCTCCTCCCAGACCCCACCTCCTGATGCTGGTGGTGACCATATACCCCACGTCAACCAACCCCAAGAGGGTCGAGGGGTAGTTTGGGGGGGTCAAAGGGGTCCCCCAAATTCTTTGGGCTCCCCCCAAACCCCTCAGGACCCCCCCAAATTCATTGATTTCTCCCCAAACTCCTCAGGTCCCCCCAGACCCCACCTCCTGATGCTGGTGGTGACCACGTGCCCCACGTCCACCAACCCCAAGAGGGTCAGGGGGTAGTTTGGGGGGGGTCAAAGGGGTCCCCCAAATTCTTTGGGCTCCCCCCAAACCCTTCAGAACCCCCTCAAATTCACTGGTCTCCCCCCAAACCCCTCAGGGCCCCCCCAATTTCATTGATCTCCTCCCAGACCCCACCTCCTGATGCTGGTGGTGACCATATACCCCACGTCAACCAACCCCAAGAGGGTCGAGGGGTAGTTTGGGGGGGTCAAAGGGGTCCCCCAAATTCATTGGTCTCCCCCCAAACCCCTCAGGGCCCCCCCAATTTCATTGATCTCCCCCCAGACCCCACCTCCTGATGCTGGTGGTGACCACGTGCCCCACGTCCACCAACCCCAAGAGGGTCAGGGGGTAGTTTGGGGGGAGGTCAAAGGGGGGTCCCCCAAATTCTTTGTGGCCCCCGCCCCCCCTGAACCCCAAACCTTGACATTGGAGGGGTCGAAGAGCCCCTCGGGGATGCGGAGCCGCTCGGCGCCGTAGTCGGTGTTGTAGCCGTTGGGCATCTCGTAGTGAACAGTCGGCATCTGCGCGGCCACCCTGGGGGGGGTCACGGAGGGGAGGGGGGGGGTTATGGGGTGGGGACCCCAAAATCTTCCCTTCGACCCACCCCCCCACCCCCCTGGCCCCCCAAAACTCACTGCTCGTCATAGGGGGAATCCGAGACCTGGAGCACCGAAGCTTGAAAGTCCTGGATCACCTCCTAGTGGGGGGGGGGGTGTAAAAAATGGGGTGAATCTAAGAGTTTGGGGACCCCCCCCCCCCCCCCCCCAGGTTGATCCCAAGGATCCAGGACACCCCCCTCCCAGGTATCTGGGACCCCCCCCCCCCCCAAAAAAAAAAGGATCCGGGCCCCTTATGTATCTGGGACCCCCCCCCAAAAAGGATCCAGGGCCACCCCAGGTATCTGGGAACCCCCCAAAAAAAGGATCCAGGCGCCCCCCATGTATCTGAGACCCCCCCAAAAAAGGATCCAGGGCCCCCCCATGTATCTGAGACCCCCCCAAAAAAGGATCCGGGGCCCCCATGTATCTGGGACCCCCCCAAAAAAGGATCCAGGGCCCCCATGTATCTGGGACCCCCCCCAAAAAAAAGGATCCAGGGCCACCCAGGTATCTGGGAACCCCCCAAAAAAAGGATCCAGGGCCCCCCCATGTATCTGAGACCCCCCCAAAAAAGGATCCAGGGCCACCCCAGGTATCCGGGACCCCCCCAAAATGGATCCAGCCCCCCCCAGGTATCTGGGACCCCCCCAAAATGGATCCAGCCCCCCCCAGGTATCTGGGACCCCCCCCAAAAAAGGATCCAGGGCCACCCCAGGTATCTGAGACCCCCCAAAAAAAGGATCCAGGGCCACTCCAGGTATCTGGGAACCCCCCCAAAAAAGAATCCAGGGCCCCCCATGTATCCGGGACCCCCCCAAAATGGATCCAGCCCCCCCCAGGTATCTGGGACCCCCCCAAGTTGACCCCAAGGATCCAGGACACCCCCCTGGTATCTGAGACCCCCCAAAAAAAGGATCCAGGGCCCCCCATGTATCTGAGACCCCCCCCAAAAAAGGATCCAGGGCCCCCCCATGTATCTGGGACCCCCCCAAAAAAGGATCCAGGGCCCCCCCATGTATCTGAGACCCCCCCCAAAAAAGGATCCAGGGCCCCCCCATGTATCTGAGACCCCCCCCAAAAAAGGATCCGGGGCCCCCATGTATCTGGGACCCCCCAAAAAGGACCCAGGACCCCCCCTAGGTCCCTGCGACCCCCAAAAAAGGACCCAGGACCCCCCCAGGTCCCTGGGACCCCCCAAAAAGGACCCAGACCCCCCCCCATGTATCTGGGACCCCCCAAAAAGGACCCAGCCCCCCCCCAGGTCCCTGGGACCCCCCAAAAAGGACCCAGCCCCCCCCGCCAGGTATCTGGGACCCCCCAAAAAGGACCCAGTGTCCCCCCCCAGGTCCCTGGGACCCCCCAAAAAGGACCCAGGACCCCCCCCAGGTCCCTGGGACCCCCCAAAAAGGACCCAGGACCCCCCCCAGGTCCCCGGGACCCCCCCCTTCCCGGCTCACGTTGCAGGTGAAGTTGTGCCAGGACTTGGAGACCTGCGGGAGTTTCTCCTTCTTCTTCCAGTTGGGGGCGGCGCCCTCGCGCACCGGCTCCTGGGGGCGGGGCCACGTCAGGGGGCGTGGCCAGACCATATAAGGCAAGGGGCGGCTCAGAGGGGGCGGGGCTTAAGGGACGGCGCGCAGCCTATAGGACGAGGGATGCTCTGAGGGGGCGTGGCCTCGGGGGAGGGCGTGGCCAGACCATATAAGGGGGCTCAGAGGGGCGGGGCTTAAGGGACGGCGCACAGCCTATAGGACGAGGGATGATCTGAGGGGGCGTGGCCTCGGCGAGGGGGCGTGGCCAGCCCATATAAGGGGGCTCTGAGAGGGCGGGGCTTAAGGGACGGGCGCGCAGCCTATAGGAAGAGGGATGATCTGAGGGGGCGTGGTCAGCCCATATAAGGCAATAAAGGATCTGAGGGGGTGGGACCAGCCCAAATAAGGCAAGGGGAGGTCCTGAGGGGCGTGGCCTCAGCTAAAGAGGCGTGTCCTGCCCATATAAGGCAATGGGGCCCTGAGGGGGCGGGTCCAGCCCATATAAGAGGGCGGATCCAGCCCATATAAGGGGGCACTGAGGGGGCGGGGCTTGAGGGAGGGATAGGTTCCGAAGGGCGTGACCTCAGCGAGAGGGCGTGGCCTAACCATATACGGCAACATGTGCTCTGAAGGGGGCGGGGCCAGCCCATATAAGGCAAATGGTAGGTCGGGGGGCAAGGGCAGGCGAGAAGGGGCGTGGCTAATGGGGAAAGGGGCGTGGCCAGTGGAAGGAGGCGTGGTCAATGGGAAAGGGGCTTGGTCAATGGGGAAAAGGATGTGTCCGATGGCAAAGGGGGCGTGGCCAATGGGAAGGGGGCGTGGCCAGGGGACCCCCCCACCTTGGCTGCGATCATGTAGGGCGGCACGATGTCGATGTTCATCTCCTGGAAGAGCTCCCGACACTGCATGGAGATGAAATCCCCGGCCAACGGAGACTTGACGATGCCTGGAGAGGAAGCCAGGTCGGTGGCCACGCCCACCCACCCCCGTGGCCACGCCTCCCCTCCTCTCTGGCCACGCCCCCCTCCTCTCACCCTGCTGGAGGATGTAGCCGTCGTGCACCGGGATGGCGGTGGTGTGGGTGGCGCCGCTGTCCAGGACCAGCCCCGTGCTGCGCCCGTTGGCGAAGCTGCAGCCCCGGGGGGTCAAGGACGGGGCTAACGAGGAGATTCGGTAACGAGGAGGGAGCGGCGCGAAGGAGGAGCCCCAGCTACCCGCCCAACCACCTCTAGATCCACCCAATCGTCTCTAGATCCACTCAACCACCTCTAGACCCACCCAACCACCCAACCGACCACCTCTAGAACCACAAAACCACCTCTAGATCCACCAAACACCCAACCGAACATCTCTAGATGCACAAAACCACCTCTAGATCCACCCAACTACCCAACCGAACATCTCTAGAGCCACAAAACCACCTCTAGATCCACCCAACTACCCAACCAACCATCTCTAGATCCACAAAACCACTTCTAGATCCACCAAACACCCAATCGAACATCTCTAGAGCCACAAAACCACCTCTAGATCCACCAAACACCCAACCGAACATCTCTAGAGCCACAAAACCACCTCTAGATCCACCAAACACCCAACCGACCATCTCTAGATCCACAAAACCACCTCTAGATCCACCCAACTACCCAACCAACCATCTCTAGATCCACAAAACCACTTCTAGATCCACCCAACTACCAAAACGAACTTCTCTAGAGCCACAAAACCACCTCTAGATCCACCAAACACCCAACCGACCATCTCTAGAGCCACAAAACCACCTCTAGATCCACCAACCACCCAACCGATCATCTCTAGATCCACAAAACCACCTCTAGATCCACCCAACTACCCAACCGACCATCTCTAGATCCACAAAACCACCTCTAGACCCACCAAACACCGAACCGACCATCTCTAGAGCCACAAAACCACCTCTAGATCCACCCAACCACCCAACCAACCATCTCTAGATCCACAAAACCACCTCTAGATCCACCCAACCACCCAACCGACCATCTCTAGAGCCACAAAACCAACTCTAGACCCACCAAACACCCAACCGACCATCTCTAGATCCACTCAACCACCTCTAGACCCACTCAAGTACCCAACCGACCATCTCTAGATGCACAAAACCACCTCTAGATCCACCCAACTACCCAACCGACCATCTCTAGATCCACTCAACCACCTCTAGATCCACCCAACTACCCAACCGACCATCTCTAGATCCACTCAACCACCTCTAGACCACCAAACACTGAACCGACCATCTCTAGATCCACTCAACCACCTCTAGATCCACCCAACTACCCAACCAACCATCTCTAGATCCACTCAACCACCTCTAGATCCACCCAACTACCCAACCGACCATCTCTAGATCCACAAAACCACCTCTAGACCCACCAAACACCGAACCGACCATCTCTAGAGCCACAAAACCACCTCTAGATCCACCCAACCACCCAACCAACCATCTCTAGATCCACAAAACCACCTCTAGATCCACCCAACCACCCAACCGACCATCTCTAGAGCCACAAAACCAACTCTAGACCCACCAAACACCCAACCGACCATCTCTAGATCCACTCAACCACCTCTAGACCCACTCAAGTACCCAACCGACCATCTCTAGATGCAAAAAACCACCTCTAGATCCACCCAACTACCCAACCGACCATCTCTAGATCCACTCAACCACCTCTAGACCCACCAAACACCCAACCAACCATCTCCAGACCCACCCAACCACCTCTAGACCCACATGACTACTCAACCAACCACCTCCAGACCCACCCAACCATCTCTAGACCCACCCAACTACTCAACCAACCACCTCTAGACCCTCCCAACCACCTAATCAACCCTCTCTAGGCCCACAAAACCACCTCTAGACCCACCCAACTACTCAACCAACCATCTCTAGATCCACCCAACTACTCAACCAACCATCTCTAGACCCTCCCAACCACCTCTAGACCCACCCAACTACTCAACCAACCATCTCTAGACCCACCCAACCACCTCTAGACCCACCCAATCACCTCTAGACCCACCCAACCACCTAACCAACCATCTCTAGACCCATCCAACCACCTCTAGACCCACCTGAGTACTCAACCAACCATCTCCAGACCCACTCAATGGTCTCTAGACCCACCCAACTACTCAACCAACCACCTCTAGACCCTCCCAACCACCTCTAGACCCACCCAACTACTCAACCAACTATGTCTAGACCCTCCCAACCATCTCTAGACCCACCCAACTACTCAACCAACTATGTCTAGACCCTCCCAACCACCTCTAGACTCACCCAACTACTCAACCAACCATCTCCAGACCCAGCCAACCACCTAACCAACCACCTCTAGACCCACCCAACCACCTCTAGACCCACCTACACCCACCCAACCACCCCCAAACCCACCACTCATCGTCCCTAGGCCCATTCCAACCACCTCTAGACCCACCCAACCACCTCTAGACCCACCCAACTACTCAACCAACTATGTCTAGACCCTCCCAACCACCTCTAGACCCTCCCAACCACCTCTAGACCCTCCCAACCACCTCTAGACCCTCCCAACCACCTCTAGACCCACCCAACTACTCAACCAACTATGTCTAGACCCTCCCAACCATCTCTAGACCCTCCTAACCACCTCTAGACCCACCCAACTACTCAACCAACTATGTCTAGACCCTCCCAACCATCTCTAGACCCACCCAACTACTCAACCAACCACCTCCAGACCCTCCCAACCACCTCTAGACCCACCCAACTACTCAACCAACCACCTCCAGACCCTCCCAACCATCTCTAGACCCACCCAACTACTCAACCAACCACCTCTAGACCCACCCAACCATCTCTAGACCCACTCAACTACTCAACCAACCACCTCTAGACCCTCCCAACCATCTCTAGACCCACCCAACCATCTCTAGACCCACTCAACTACTCAACCAACCACCTCTAGACCCTCCCAACCATCTCTAGACCCACCCAACTACTCAACCAACCACCTCTAGACCCTCCCAACCATCTCTAGACCCTCCCAACCATCTCTAGACCCACCCAACTACTCAACCAACCACCTCTAGACCCTCCCAACCACCCCTAGACCCACCCACCATCCCTCCCGGCGGGTTGGAGGCCCCCCGGGTGTCCCCGTTGGGAGCTCCTGGCGGATGGATACGCGGTGAGCACGGCCGTCTTGCAGAGGAAGAAGGCCGGGATGTTGTAGTGCTCGAACATCAGCTCCGTCAGCTTCTCCCGCTTGGCCCGCGTGTTCCACTGAGGAGAAGACAACGCGGGGATGAGGTGGGAGGGATGGGGACGCCGGGAGACCCACTGGCGGCCGTGGGGAAGGGACAACGAGGCTCGAGGAGGCACCTACCGGCGCCTCGGACATGAGGACGGGGTGCAGGCCGGGCTCCGACTTGACGTGCTTCCCGTAGGTGTGGTCCAGGATGGCCTGGAAGCACTCCCAGTCCTCGACTGGGGACACCAGGACGGGGTGGCACTGGGGGGCGGGCTCTCCAGGGACGAGGTGGCCCCACGGGGTGACTCTAGGCTTCTGGTGGCCCCACTAGGCTTCTGGTGGCCCCACGGGGTGACTCTAGACTTCTGGTGGCCCCACTAGGCTTCTGGTGGCCCCATGGGGTGACTCTAGGCTTCTGGTGGCCCCACTAGGCTTCTGGTGGCCCCACTGGAAGGTCTCAACCTCCTGGTGGCCCCATTGGGGTGACTCTAGGCTTCTGGTGGCCCCACTGGAAGGTCTCAACCTCCTGGTGGCCCCATGGGGTGACTCTAGGCTTCTGGTGGCCCCACTAGACTTCTGGTGGCCCCATGGGGTGACTCTAGGCTTCTGGTGGCCCCACTAGACTTCTGGTGGCCCCATTGGGGTGACTCTAGGCTTCTGGTGGCCCCACTAGACTTCTGGTGGCCCCATTGGGGTGACTCTAGGCTTTTGGTGGCCCCGCTGGAAGGTCTCAACCTCCTGGTGGCCCCATTGTGTGACCCTCAACCACACGCTGGCCCTTGACCCCCCCCCCCCCGCCCCGCGTGGCCTCCATTAGGTGACATTCCCAACTACTGAGATGCCACCTCTGGGTCCCCCACGGCTCTGGAGGTTGTCCCCACCCCGCCGTCCCCCTCACGGTGTCCCCAAGGTGTCCCCAAGGTGTCCCCAAGGTGTCCCCAAGGTGTCCCCCACTCACTCATCCCGTTCTTGAGGGGCGAGACGACCTCCATGGCCTCGCGGGCCACGTGCAGCGCGTTGGTGTCGATGTAGAAGACCTTCCCAGCCTTCTTGTCCTTGTCCCCGTCCAGCTCCAGGGCCACCTCCTCGGGGGACAACACCCCCACCGTGGTGGGGAAGTCCGCCTGCCACCACCCCGGGGGGCGTCGTCACCTCCATGGGGACGTTGGGGTGGCGGCCGTGGGGACGTCACCTCCACGAGGACGTCGGGATGAGGTTGGTGGCCACGGGGACCATGGGGATGGGTTGGTGGCCATGGGGACGTCACCACCACGGGGACCATAAGGATGTTGGTGGCCATGGGGACGTCACCTCCGTGGGGACATTGGTGGCCACGGGGACGTTGGTGGCCATGGGGACGTTGAGGAGGGATTGGTGGCCGTGGGGACGTTGGGGTGGCGGCCGTGGGGACGTCACCTCCACGAGGACGTCGGGATGAGGTTGGTGGCCACGGGGACATTGAGAAGGGTTGGTGGCCATGGAGACGTCACCACCAGGGGGACCATAAGGACGTTGGTGGCCATGGGAATGTTGAGGAGGGATTGGTGGCCGTGGGGACGTCACCTCCATGGGGACATTGGTGGCCATGGGGACGTTGGTGGCCATGGGGACGTTGAGGAGGGATTGGTGGCTGTGGGGACGTCACCTCCATGGGGACATTGGTGGCCATGGGGACATTGGTGGCCATGGAGACATTGAGGAGGGGTTGGTGGCCCTGGGGATGTCACCTCCATGGGGACATTGGTGGCCACGGGGATGTTGGTGGCCATGGGGACATTGAGGAGGGGTTGGTGGCCCTGGGGACGTCACCTCCATGGGGACATTGGTGGCCATGGGGATGTTGGTGGCCATGGGGACGTTGAGGAGGGGTTGGTGGCCGTGGGGACGTCACCTCCATGGGGACATTGAGGAGGGGTTGGTGGCCCTGGGGACGTCACCTCCATGGGGACATTGGTGGCCATGGGGATGTTGGTGGCCATGGGGACGTTGAGGAGGGGTTGGTGGCTGTGGGGACGTCACCTCCATGGGGACATTGAGGTGGGGTTGGTGGCCCTGGGGACGTCACCACCATGGGGACATTGGTGGCCACGGGGATGTTGAGGAGGGGTTGGTGGCCATGGAGAGGGGACAGTGGCCTTGTCCCTCGGGGAGGGGACATCGGCGAGGGGTGTGGTGGGTGACAGGGAGGGGGGGAGGGGACACGGTGCCACCCACCTTGGGACAATCCTCGCCGGCGTATCCGGCACGGACGGAGAAGGAGCCGATGTCGAAAACGAGGGCCCCGACCTCATCTGGGGGGACACGGGGACAATGGGAGGGACACATGGGGACAATGGGGACACGGGGACAATGGGGACAATGGGGACATGGGGACAAAGGGGGACATGGGGACAATGGGGACACGGGGACAATGGGGACAATGGGGACATGGGGACAATGGGGACATGGGGACAAAGGGGACATGGGGACAATGGGGGGACATGGGGACAATGGGGACATGGGGACAAAGGGGGACATGGGGACAATGGGGGGACATGGGGACAATGGGGACATGGGGACAATGGGGGGGGACAGAGGCACCACGATCCCCCCCCCCCATTTCTTCACACCCCCACCTCCTCCCCCCCCTGTTTTTTTTTTTCCTCTCCCCCCCCCGGGGTCCCCTCCTTTGGCCACGCCCCCTTCCCCGGTGGCCACTCCCCCTTCCCCGGTGGCCACGCCCCCTCCTACCGCCGCCGTAGACCCCCCCGCTCATGGCGGCGGCCGCGGGGTTTCAGCACTTGGACAGCGCCCGGCAGCGCGGGGGGCGTGGCCAAGCGCCGGGGGCGTGGCTAATCGTAGGGGGCGTGACTTCAGCCAATCAGAGCTCGCGCCCTATAGCGGACAATGGGGGGCGTGGCTTCCCACGCGCTGGGGCAATACGAGCTGGGGGCGTGGTTTCAATAAGCCACGCCCCCTCTCGCGTTGCGATTGGGAATGGGCCCAAGATGGCGGGGGGGGCGGCGGGCTGGCTTCGTCACGTGATCTCGCCGCGGGAATAGGAGGTGGCTTGGAGGGGGCGTGGCCTCCGACCCGGAAGCGGAAGTGGCGAGTGAGGGGGGACGCGGAGAGGTGAGCGGGGGGGGGGGTGGTTGGGGGGCAGCTGGAGGGTCCCTAGAGGGGCTCTAGGGCAGCTGTGGGGCTGGGGGGGACATAGGGGGAGTTATGGAGCAGCTATGGAGCCGCTGTGGGGCTGGGGGGGGCGCCATAGGGGGCTACAGGGCAGCTGTGGGGCTGGGGGGAACATAGGGGGGCGCCATAGGGGGCTACAGGGCAGCTGTGGGGCTGGGGGGAACATAGGGGGGCGCCATAGGGGGCTACAGGGCAGCTGTGGGGCTAGGGGGAACATAGGGGGGGCGCCATAGGGGGCTACAGGGCAGCTGTGGGGCTAAGGGGAACATAGGGGGGGCGCCATAGGGGGCTACAGGGCAGCTGTGGGGCTAGGGGGAACATAGGGGGGGCGCCATAGGGGGCTACAGGGCAGCTGTGGGGCTAAGGGGAACATAGGGGGGGCGCCATAGGGGGCTACAGGGCAGCTGCGGGGCTAAGGGGAACATAGGGGGGGCGCCATAGGGGGCTACAGGGCAGCTGTGGGGCTAGGGGGAACATAGGGGGGGCGCCATAGGGGGCTACAGGGCAGCTGTGGGGCTAGGGGGAACATAGGGGGGGCGCCATAGGGGGCTACAGGGCAGCTGTGGGGCTAGGGGGAACATAGGGGGGGCGCCATAGGGGGCTACAGGGCAGCTGTGGGGCTAGGGGGAACATAGGGGGGGCGCCATAGGGGGCTACAGGGCAGCTGTGGGGCTAGGGGGAACATAGGGGGGGCGCCATAGGGGGCTACAGGGCAGCTGCGGGGCTAGGGGGAACATAGGGGGGGCGCCATAGGGGGCTACAGGGCAGCTGTGGGGCTAGGGGGAACATAGGGGGGGCGCCATAGGGGGCTACAGGGCAGCTGTGGGGCTAGGGGGAACATAGGGGGGGCGCCATAGGGGGCTACAGGGCAGCTGCGGGGCTAAGGGGAACATAGGGGGGGCGCCATAGGGGGCTACAGGGCAGCTGTGGGGCTAGGGGGAACATAGGGGGGGCGCCATAGGGGGCTACAGGGCAGCTGTGGGGCTAGGGGGAACATAGGGGGGGCGCCATAGGGGGCTACAGGGCAGCTGTGGGGCTAGGGGGAACATAGGGGGGGCGCCATAGGGGGCTACAGGGCAGCTGTGGGGCTAGGGGGAACATAGGGGGGGCGCCATAGGGGGCTACAGGGCAGCTGCGGGGCTAGGGGGAACATAGGGGGGGCGCCATAGGGGGCTACAGGGCAGCTGTGGGGCTAGGGGGAACATAGGGGGGGCGCCATAGGGGGCTACAGGGCAGCTGTGGGGCTAGGGGGAACATGGGGGGGGGCAATGGGGCAGCTGGGGGGGGGAAACATAGGGGGCTGGGGGGCAGCTTTGGGTCTGGGGCTTCCATAGGGGGGGGTTATGGGGTTGCTGTGGGGCAACTGTGGGGCTGGGGAGAACATATGGGGCAGCTGGGGGGTCCGTAGGGGGGTATGGGGCAGCTGTGGGTCCATAGAGGTCTATGGGGCAGCTGTGGGGCAGTTGGGGGGCTACGGGGTCCATAGGGGGGGCTATGAGGCAGCTGTGAGGGGTTCATAGGGGGCTATGGGGCTGGAGGGTCCATAGGGAGCTATGGGGCTGGGGGGAACATAGAGGGGTTATGGGGCAGCTGGGGGCGTCCATAGGGGGTTATGGGGCAGCTGGGGGCGTCCATAGTGGAGCTGTGGGGCTTGGCATGGACATGGGGGCCCATAGTGGGGCCTCTGTGGGTCCAGGGGGGGGTCTCTATAGGTCCAGAAGGCCCTTTATAGGTCTCTATGGGTCCAGAAGGCCCTCTGTGCCTCCAGGGATGGTCTCTGTGGGTCCAGGGTGGGGTCTCTATGGTTCCAGGAGGCTCTCTATGGGTCCAAGAGGCAGTCTCTATGGTTCCAGAAGGTCCTTAATGGGTCTAGGTGGTCTCTATGGGTCTGGATGGTTTCTAAAGGTCCAGGGGGAGCCCTCTATGGTGCTGGGAGGGGATGTCTCTATGGGTCTGAGTGGCCTCTACGGAGCAGGAGGCCTTCTATGGGTCCAGGGGTGGTCTCTATGGGTCTGGATGGTGTCTGTGGGTCCAGGGATGGTCTCTATCGATCCAGAAGACCCTCTATGGGTCCCTGTGGGACCAGGGGTGGCCTCTATGGTTCCAGGAGGAGGCCTTCTCTATGGTTCCAGGAGGAGGCCCTCTCTATGGTTCCAGGAGGAGGCCCTCTCTATGGTTCCAGGAGGAGGCCCTCTCTATGGTTCCAGGAGGAGGCCCTCTCTATGGTTCCAGGAGGAGGCCCTCTCTATGGTTCCAGGAGGAGGCCCTCTCTATGGTTCCAGGAGGAGGCCCTCTCTATGGTTCCAGGAGGAGGCCCTCTCTATGGTTCCAGGAGGAGGCCCTCTCTATGGTTCCAGGAGGAGGCCCTCTCTATGGTTCCAGGAGGAGGCCCTCTCTATGGTTCCAGGAGGAGGCCCTCTCTATGGTTCCAGGAGGAGGCCCTCTCTATGGTTCCAGGAGGAGGCCCTCTCTATGGTTCCAGGAGGAGGCCCTTTATTGACGCCCTCTATGGTTCCAGGAGGTGGTCTCTATGGTTCCAGGAGACCCTCTACGGTTCCAGGAGGTGGTTTCTATGGTTCCAGTAGAGGCCCTCTCTATGGTTCCAGGGGGCCCTCTACGGTTCTAGTAGGTGGTCTCTATGGTTCCAGGAGGTGGTTTCTATGGTTCCAGTAGAGGCCCTCTCTGTGGTTCCAGGAGGCCCTCTCTGTGGTTCCAGGGGGCCCTCTATCTACAGTTCTAGGAGGTGGTCTCTACGGTTCCAGGAGGTGGTTTCTATGGTTCCAGTAGAGGCCCTCTCTGTGGTTCCAGGGGGTGATCTCTATGGTTCCAGGGGGTGATCTCTATGGTTCCAGGGGGTGATCTCTATGGTTCCAGGGGGTGATCTCTATGGTTCCAGGGGTGATCTCTATGGTTCCAGGAGGCCCTCTCTCTGGTTCCAGGGGGTGATCTCTCTGGTTCCAGGAGGCCCTCTCTCTGGTTCCAGGAGGCCCTCTCTATGGTTCCAGGGGGTGATCTCTATGGTTCCAGGGGGTGATCTCTATGGTTCCAGGGGGTGATCTCTATGGTTCCAGGGGGTGATCTCTATGGTTCCAGGGGGCCCTCTCTCTGGTTCCAGGAGGCCCTCTCTCTGGTTCCAGGGGGTGATCTCTATGGTTCCAGGGGGCGATCTATCTGGTTCCAGGGGGGCGGTCTCTCAGGTTCCAGGGGGCGGTCTCTCTGGTTCCAGGGGGTGGTCTCTCTGGTTCCAGGGGGTGGTCTCTCTGGTTCCAGGAGGCCCTCTCTATGGTTCCAGGAGGCCCTCTCTATGGTTCCAGGAGGCCCTCTCTATGGTTCCAGGAGGCCCTCTCTATGGTTCCAGGAGGCCCTCTCTATGGTTCCAGGAGGCCCTCTCTATGGTTCCAGGAGGCCCTCTCTATGGTTCCAGGAGGCCCTCTCTATGGTTCCAGGAGGCCCTCTCTCTGGTTCCAGGGGGTGATCTCTCTGGTTCCAGGGGGTGATCTCTCTGGTTCCAGGAGGCCCTCTCTATGGTTCCAGGGGGTGGTCTCTCTGGTTCCAGGAGGCCCTCTCTATGGTTCCAGGGGGTGATCTCTCTGGTTCCAGGAGGCCCTCTCTATGGTTCCAGGGGGTGGTCTCTCTGGTTCCAGGAGGCCCTCTCTATGGTTCCAGGAGGCCCTCTCTGGTTCCAGGGGGGGGTCCAGGGACGGTCCCTCTGGATCCAGCAGCCCCCCCTACGTTCTCCCCCCAGATGTCCTCTCCCGGCTCCACCATCCTGGGCGTCTCCCCGCAGTTTTGCCGCCGGCATCGCCACCGCCGCCGTCCACCCCCCAACCGTGCCCCCCTTCCTCCTCCTCCACCTCTTCCTCGTCGTCGTCCGTCGCCGACGTCTTCGTCACCACCCGCACGGATTTCCGGGCCCAGCTGCGGCGCTGCCAGCGGCTCCTGGGACCTCGCGGCGAAGCCACCGACGTCCCCGTCGCCGAGTTACGTCTCCACGGCCTGGGTTTGGCCGTCCCCCGCGCCATCAACCTGGCTTTGCAGCTCCAGGCGGCCGCCCCGGGGCTCTTCCAGCTCCACGTCACCACCTCCTCGGTGATTTTACCTTCGCGGCGCCCGCCGGGGCCGTCGCGGCACCACCGGGAGGACGAGGAGGAGGAGGAGGAGGTGGTGGTGGTGGAGGAGGAAGAAGGAGGAGGAGGAGAAGAAGAAGGAGGAGCCTCGCGGTTACGCCACAACTCGGCGATTCACATCCGCGTGTGCCGCGAGGCGCAGTGAAAGGGCTCGGACGGGGGGTTCCTCAAGGGCTTGGGGGGTTCCTAGAGGCGTCGGGGGGCACCTCGAGGCGATGAGGAGCTCGCTGAGACCTTGAGGAGCCCTCAGAGACCTTGAAGAGCCCTCTTGAGACCCCAAGGAGCCCTCTGAGACCCCGAGGAGCCCTCTGAGACCCCGAGGAGCCCTCTGAGACCTTGAGGAACCCTCTTGAGACCCAGAGGAGCCCTCTGAGACCCCGAGGAGCCCTCTTGAGACCTTGAGGAACCCACTTGAGACCCCGAGGAGCCCTCTGAGACCCCGAGGAACCCTCTTGAGACCCCGAGGAACCCTCTTGAGACCCCGAGGAGCCCTCAGAGACCTTGAGGAGCCCTCTGAGACCCCGAGGAGCCCTCTGAGACCCCGAGGAGCCCTCTGAGACCTTGAGGAACCCTCTTGAGACCCCGAGGAGCCCTCTGAGACCCCGAGGAGCCCTCTTGAGACCTTGAGGAACCCACTTGAGACCCCGAGGAGCCCTCTGAGACCCCGAGGAACCCTCTTGAGACCTTGAGGAACCCTCTTGAGACCCCGAGGAACCCTCTTGAGATCCTGAGGAGCCCTCTTGAGACCCCGAGGAACCCTTTTGAGACCTTGAGGAACCCTCTTGAGACCCCGAGGAGCCCTCTGAGACATTGAGGAACCCTCTTGAGACCCCGAGGAGCCCTCTGAGACCTTGAGGAACCCTCTTGAGACCCCGAGGAGCCCTCTGAGACCCCGAGGAGCCCTCTGAGACCTTGAGGAACCCTCTTGAGACCCCGAGGAGCCCTCTGAGACATTGAGGTACCCTCTTGAGACCCCGAGGAGCCCTCTGAGACCTTGAGGAACCCTCTTGAGACCCCTAGGAGCCCTCTGAGACCCCGAGGAGCCCTCTGAGACATTGAGGAACCCTCTTGAGACCCCGAGGAGCCCTCTGAGACCTTGAGGAACCCTCTTGAGACCCCGAGGAACCCTCTGAGACCCCAAGGAACCCTCTTGAGATCCCGAGGAGCCCTCTGAGACCTTGAGGAACCCACTTGAGACCCTGAGGAGCCCTCTTGAGATCCCGAGGAGCCCTCTGAGACCTTGAGGAGCCCTCTGAGACCTTGAGGAGCCCTCTTGAGACCCCGAGGAGCCCTCTGAGACCCCGAGGAACCCTCTTGAGACCCCAAGGGGCTACCAAGAGGTCACCTCTGCGCTGTGGCCACCAGGACCTGGAGCCACCAACGATCGGGGGCCACCAAGATGCCACCAGGAGCCCCTGAGGATCTGGGGCCACCAAGAGCTGGACCATCCGGGGTCTCAAGACTCACACGGAGCCGGAACCACCGAGATCCGGGGCCACCAAGGAGCCGGGGCCACCACGAGGCCACCAAGTAGAGCCTCTCGGTGTCCCCTCGCCAGGACTCTGGGATTTGGGGGGGGATCCAATAAATATGGAGATTGTGGTGGCACCACTGGGAGCTTGGAATGTTGTGTCCATGGGGAGCCGAGAGGTCCAGGTGGAACCCAAGGTGTCCATGGGGATCCTGGATGTCCAGGTGGAACCCAGGTGTCCATGGAGATCCTGGATGTCCAGGTGGAACCCGAGGTGTCCATGGGGATCCTGGATGTCCAGGTGGAACCCGAGGTGTCCATGGGGATCCTGGATGTCCAGGTGGAACCCGAGGTGTCCATGGAGATCCTGGATGTCCAGGTGGAACCCAGGTGTCCATGGAGATCCTGGATGTCCAGGTGGAACCCGAGGTGTCCATGGAGATCCTGGATGTCCAGGTGGAACCCAGGTGTCCATGGAGATCCTGGATGTCCAGGTGGAACCCGAGGTGTCCATGGAGATCCTGGATGTCCAGGTGGAACCCAGGTGTCCATGGAGATCCTGGATGTCCAGGTGGAACCCGAGGTGTCCATGGGGATCCGGGATGTCCAGGTGGAACCCGAGGTGTCCATGGGGATCCTGGATGTCCAGGTGGAACCCAGGTGTCCATGGGGATCCTGGATGTCCAGGTGGAACCCAGGTGTCCATGGGGATCCTGGATGTCCAGGTGGAACCCAGGTGTCCATGGGGATCCTGGATGTCCAGGTGGAACCCGAGGTGTCCATGGGGATCCTGGATGTCCAGGTGGAACCCAGGTGTCCATGGGGATCCTGGATGTCCAGGTGGAACCCGAGGTGTCCATGGGGATCCTGGATGTCCAGGTGGAACCCAGGTGTCCATGGAGATCCTGGATGTCCAGGTGGAACCCGAGGTGTCCATGGGGATCCTGGATGTCCAGGTGGAACCCAGGTGTCCATGGGGATCCTGGATGTCCAGGTGGAACCCGAGGTGTCCATGGGGATCCTGGATGTCCAGGTGGAACCCAGGTGTCCATGGGGAGCCGAGAGGTCCAGGTGGAACCCAAGGTGTCCATGGGGATCCTGGATGTCCAGGTGGAACCCGAGGTGTCCATGGGGATCCTGGATGTCCAGGTGGAACCCGAGGTGTCCATGGGGATCCTGGATGTCCAGGTGGAACCTGAGGTGTCCATGGGGATCCTGGATGTCCAGGTGGAACCCAGGTGTCCATGGAGATCCTGGATGTCCAGGTGGAACCCGAGGTGTCCGTGGGGATCCGGGATGTCCAGGTGGAACCCGAGGTGTCCATGGGGATCCTGGATGTCCAGGTGGAACCCGAGGTGTCCATGGAGATCCTGGATGTCCAGGTGGAACCCGAGGTGTCCATGGGGATCCTGGATGTCCAGGTGGAACCCGAGGTGTCCATGGGGATCCTGGATGTCCAGGTGGAACCCAAGGTGTCCATGGGGATCCTGGATGTCCAGGTGGAACCCAGGTGTCCATGGAGATCCTGGATGTCCAGGTGGAACCCGAGGTGTCCATGGGGATCCTGGATGTCCAGGTGGAACCCGAGGTGTCCATGGGGATCTGGGATGTCCAGGTGGAACCCAGGTGTCCATGGAGATCCTGGATGTCCAGGTGGAACCCGAGGTGTCCATGGGGATCCTGGATGTCCAGGTGGAACCCAGGTGTCCATGGGGATCCTGGATGTCCAGGTGGAACCCAGGTGTCCATGGGGATCCTGGATGTCCAGGTGGAACCCGAGGTGTCCATGGGGATCCTGGATGTCCAGGTGGAACCCGAGGTGTCCATGGGGATCCTGGATGTCCAGGTGGAACCCGAGGTGTCCATGGGGATCCTGGATGTCCAGGTGGAACCCGAGTTGTCCATGGAGATCCTGGATGTCCAGGTGGAACCCAAGGCGTCCATGGAGATCCTGGATGTCCAGGTGGAACCCAGGTGTCCATGGGGATCCTGGATGTCCAGGTGGAACCCAAGGTGTCCATGGAGATCCGGGATGTCCAGGTGGAACCCAGGTGTCCATGGGGATCCTGGATGTCCAGGTGGAACCCAAGGTGTCCATGGGGATCCGGGATGTCCAGGTGGAACCCAAGGTGTCCATGGAGATCCTGGATGTCCAGGTGGAACCCAAGGTGTCCATGGAGATCCTGGATGTCCAGATGGAACCCAAGGTGTCCATGGAGATCCTGGATGTCCAGGTAGAACCCGAGGTGTCCATGGGGAGCCGAGAGGTCCAGGTGGAACCCGAGGTGTCCATGGGGATCTGGGATGTCCAGGTGGAACCCAGGTGTCCATGGGGATCCTGGATGTCCAGGTGGAACCCGAGGTGTCCATGGGGATCCTGGATGTCCAGGTGGAACCCAAGGTGTCCATGGGGATCCTGGATGTCCAGGTGGAACCCAAGGTGTCCATGGGGATCCTGGATGTCCAGGTGGAACCCAAGGTGTCCATGGAGATCCTGGATGTCCAGGTGGAACCCAGGTGTCCATGGGGATCTGGGATGTCCAGGTGGAACCCAAGGTGTCCATGGGGATCCTGGATGTCCAGGTGGAACCCAAGGTGTCCATGGGGATCCTGGATGTCCAGGTGGAACCCAAGGTGTCCATGGGGATCCTGGATGTCCAGGTGGAACCCAAGGTGTCCATGGGGATCTGGGATGTCCAGGTGGAACCCAAGGTGTCCATGGAGATCCGGGATGTCCAGGTGGAACCCAAGGTGTCCATGGGGATCTGGGATGTCCAGGTGGAACCCAAGGTGTCCATGGGGATCCTGGATGTCCAGGTGGAACCCAAGGTGTCCATGGAGATCCGGGATGTCCAGGTGGAACCCAGGTGTCCATGGGGATCCGGGATGTCCAGGTGGAACCCAAGGTGTCCATGGGGATCCGGGATGTCCAGGTGGAACCCAAGGTGTCCATGGAGATCCTGGATGTCCAGGTGGAACCCAAGGTGTCCATGGGGATCCTGGATGTCCAGGTGGAACCCAAGGTGTCCATGGGGATCCTGGATGTCCAGGTGGAACCCAAGGTGTCCATGGGGATCCTGGATGTCCAGGTGGAACCCAAGGCGTCCATGGAGATCCTGGATGTCCAGGTGGAACCCAGGTGTCCATGGGGATCCGGGATGTCCAGGTGGAACCCAGGTGTCCATGGGGATCCTGGATGTCCAGGTGGAACTCAAGGTGTCCATGGAGATCCGAGATTCCAGGTGGAACCCAAGGTGTCCATGGGGATCCTGGATGTCCAGGTGGAACCCAGGTGTCCATGGAGATCCGAGATGTCTAGGTGGAACTCAAGGTGTCCATGGGGATCCTGGATGTCCAGGTGGAACCCAGGTGTCCATGGAGATCCGAGATGTCTAGATGGAACTCAAGGTGTCCATGGAGATCCTGGATGTCCAGGTGGAACCCAAGGTGTCCATGGAGATCCGAGATATCTAGGTGGAACTCAAGGTGTCCATGGAGATCCGAGATTCCAGGTGGAACCCAAGGTGTCCATGGGGATCCGGGATGTCCAGGTGGAACCCAAGGTGTCCATGGGGATCCGGGATGTCCAGGTGGAACCCAGGTGTCCATGGGGATCCTGGATGTCCAGGTGGAACTCAAGGTGTCCATGGAGATCCGAGATTCCAGGTGGAACTCAAGGTGTCCATGGGGATCCTGGATGTCCAGGTGGAACCCAAGGTGTCCATGGGGATCCTGGATGTCCAGGTGGAACCCAAGGTGTCCATGGGGATCCTGGATGTCCAGGTGGAACCCAGGTGTCCATGGAGATCCGAGATGTCTAGATGGAACTCAAGGTGTCCATGGAGATCCTGGATGTCCAGGTGGAACCCAAGGTGTCCATGGGGATCCTGGATGTCCAGGTGGAACCCAGGTGTCCATGGAGATCCGAGATATCTAGGTGGAACTCAAGGTGTCCATGGAGATCCGAGATTCCAGGTGGAACCCAAGGTGTCCATGGGGATCCTGGATGTCCTGGCATCTGGAGACGCCAAATCCAGGTGGAACTGAAGCCTCTGAGATGGGATCCAGGTGTCCAAGAGGACTTGGGCTTCTCGGAAAGCCAAGTCCAGGTGGAACCTGGGATCTGGAAAGCCCAAATCCAAGTGGAATCGAAGCCTCGGAGATGGGATCCAGGTGTCCGAGAGGCACTTGGCTTCTGGGAACGCCAAATCCAGGTGGAACCTGGGATCTGGAAACATCAAGTCCAGGTGGAATGAAGCATCTGAGATGGGATCCAGGTGTCTGAGAGGAACTTGGCTTCTGGGAACACCAAATCCAGGTGGAACCGAAGCCTCTGAGATGGGAACCAGGTGTCCTAGAGGAACTTGGCTTCTGGGAACGCCAAATCCAGGTGGAACCGAGGCCTCGGAGATGGGATCCAGGTGTCCGAGAGGCACTTGGCTTCTGGGAAAGCCAAATCCAGGTGGAACCGAAGCCTCTGAGATGGGATCCAGGTGTCCAAGAGGAACTTGGCTTCTCGGAAAGCCAAGTCCAGGTGGAACCGAAGCCTCTGAGATGGGATCCAGGTGTCCAAGAGGAACTTGGCTTCTCGGAAAGCCAAGTCCAGGTGGAACCTGGGATCTGGAAACGTCGAGTCCAGGTGGAACCAAAGCATCTGAGATGGGATCCAGGTCTCCGAGAGGCACTTGGCTTCTGGGAAAGCCAAATCCAGGTGGAACCGAGGCCTCGGAGATGGGATCCAGGTGTCCGAGAGGACTTTGGCTTCTCGGAAAGCCAAGTCCAGGTGGAACCCAAGCATCTGAGGTGGGATCCAGGTGTCCAAGAGGACTTTGGCTTCTGGGAAAGCCAAATCCAGGTGGAACCGAAGCATCTGAGATGGGATCCAGATGTCTGAGAAGAACTTGGCTTCTCGGAAAGCCAAGTCCAGGTGGAACCTGGGATCTGGAAACGTCGAGTCCAGGTGGAACCAAAGAATCTGAGATGGGATCCAGGTGTCCGATGGGACCTTGGCTTCTGGGAACATCAAATCCAGGTGGAACCGAAGCATCTGAGATGGGATCCAGATGTCTGAGAAGAACTTGGCTTCTCGGAAAGCCAAGTCCAGGTGGAACCTGGGATCTGGAAACGTCGAGTCCAGGTGGAACCAAAGAATCTGAGATGGGATCCAGGTGTCCGATGGGACCTTGGCTTCTGGGAACATCAAATCCAGGTGGAACCGAAGCATCTGAGATGGGATCCAGGTGTCCGAGAGGCACTTGGCTTCTGGAAATGCCAAATCCAGGTGGAACCGAGGCCTCGGAGATGGGATCCAGGTCTCCGAGAGGAACTTGGCTTCTGGGAACCCCAAACCCAGGTGGAACCGAGGCCTCGGAGATGGTTCCCGGGTGTCTGAGGGGACCCGTGGCTGTGGGTCAGGCCGAGTCGGAGGAGCCGCTTGTCCCCGTGTCCCCTGGCGCGTCCGCCTGTCCCCCCCGCTCCGGCGCCCTTTGGCCTGGCTGGCGCCGCGGGTGCTGGTGCCGGAGCTCGGTCGTGCCGAGCGGCACGTACGGCCTGGCAGGGGGCCGGCAGGGCCACCGGGGTCCCCTCCCTGTCCCCTGTCCCCCCCCTCCTGCCATGTCACATCCCACCCCCCCCCACACTCTCCCCCCTCAACTGTCACCATCCCACGGCTCGGGGACCCTGGTGTCCCCCTCGGCGTCGCCGGTGGCCACCGCGGTGACGGGGACGGTGACGCGGAGCCATTGTTCGGATGCTTCCGCCGGTCACCGCCGCCCCCACACCCCCCCCTCCCGGGTCCCTTGTCCCCATCCTCCTGTCCCCACGTCCCCATGTCCATCTGTCCCCCAGCATCCCTGTCCCCGTGTCCCTGTGTCCCCATCCTTCCCTCCCCACATCCCCATGTCCCCATCCCTGTCGCCATGTCCCCATCCATGTCCTCGTCCCCACGTCCGTGTGTCCCCATGTCCCCATCCCTGTGTCCCCGTCCCTCTGTCCCTGTCCCTGCTGTCCCCATGTCCCCATCCCTGTCCCCACACCCGTGTCCCCATACCACGTCCATCTGTCCCCATGTCCCCATCCCTGTGTCCCCGTCCCTCTGTCCCTGTCCCCATGTCCCCATGTCCCCGTCCCTCTGTCCCTGTCCCTGCTGTCCCCATGTCCCCATCCCCATGTCCCCATCCCTGTCCCCACGCCCGTGTCCCCATACCACGTCCATCTGTCCCCATGTCCCCATCCCTGTGTCCCCGTCCCTCTGTCCCTGTCCCCGTGTCCCCATGTCCCCGTCCCTCTGTCCCTGTCCCTGCTGTCCCCATGTCCCCATCCCCATGTCCCCATCCCTGTCCCCACGCCCGTGTCCCCATACCACGTCCATCTGTCCCCATGTCCCCATCCCTGTGTCCCCGTCCCTCTGTCCCTGTCCCCGTGTCCCCATGTCCCCGTCCCTCTGTCCCTGTCCCTGCTGTCCCCATGTCCCCATCCCCATGTCCCCACCCCTGTCCCCACGCCCGTGTCCCCATACCACGTCCATCTGTCCCCATGTCCCCATCCCGCTCCCCGTGCCAGTGTCCCCATCCCCACCTCCGTGTGTCCATCTGTCCCCTGCCCTTCATGTCCCCATGTCCATCTGTCCCCACGTCTCCATGTCCCCATCCCCACATCCCTATCCCCACATCCATCTGTCCCCATGTCTCCATCCCTGTCCCCCATCCCCATGTCCCCGTGTCCCCATCCCTGTCCCCACATCTGTCTGTCCCCACGTCCCCATCTCCATCCACATCCCCATGTCCCCATCCCCGTGTCTCCATGTCCCCGTGTCCATCTGTCCCCATGTCCCCACATCCCCATCCCCATGTCCATCTGTCCCCATGTCCCCCTGTCCCCCTGTCCCCCTCCATCCTGCTCCCCGTGCCGGCGTCCCCGTCCCCCACGTCCGTGTGTCCATCCGTCCCCTGCCATCCATGTCCCCATGTCCCCATCCCCATGTCCCCATGTCTCCATGTCCCATGTCCCCATGTCCAGCTGTCCCCGTGTCCATCTGTCCCCGTGTCCCCATCCCTGTCCCCACATCTGTCTGTCCCTACGTCCCCATCTCCATCCACGTCCCCATGTCCCCGTGTCCGTCTGTCCCCATGTCTCCATGTCCCCCATCCCCATGTCCCTGTGTCCCCATCCCAACGTCCCCCTCCCTGTGCTGGCGTCCCCGTCCCCCACGTCTGTGTGTCCATCCGTCCCCTGCCGTCCATGTCCCCATGTCCCTGTGTCCTCATCCCTGTCCCCACATCCCCATCTCCATCCACGTCCCCATGTCCCCATCCCCATGTCCATCTGTCCCCAGGTCCCCAAGTCCCCATCCCCATGTCCTCATGTCTCCATGTCCCCGTGTCCCCATCCCAACGTCCGTCTGTCCCCCTGTCCCCCTCCATCCCGCTCCCCGTGCTGGTGTCCCCGTCCCCACCTCCGTGTGTCCATCTGTCCCCATGTCCCCATGTCCATCTGTCCCAACGTCTCCATGTCCCCATGTCCATCTGTCCCGACGTCTCCATGTCCCCCATCCCCATGTCCCCATGTCCATCTGTCCCCACGCCCCCATCCCCATGTCCATCTGTCCCCATGTCCCCATCCCCACGTCCCCCTGTCCCCCCGTCCCCCCACCATCCTGCTGCCCGTGCTGGTGTCCCCGTCCCCCACCTCCGTGTGTCCATCTGTCCCCATGTCCATCTGTCCCCATGTCTCCATGTCCCCCATCCCCATGTCCATCTGTCCCCGTGTCCCCATCCCCACGTCCCCTTGTCCCCCAGTCCCCCTGTCCCCCCTCCATCCCGCTCCCCGTGCCGGCGTCCCCATCCCCCCACGTCCATGTGTCCATCCATCCCCTGCCATCCATGTCCCCATCCCCACGTCTCCATGTCCCCATGTCCATCTGTCCCGACGTCTCCATGTCCCCATGTCCATCTGTCCCCATGTCCCCATGTCCCCCATCCCCATGTCCCCATGTCCATCTGTCCCCATGTCTCCATGTCCCCATGTCCATCTGTCCCCCTGTCCCCCTGTCCCCATGTCCCCCCTCCATCCCGCTCCCCGTGCCGGCGTCCCCGTCCCCCACGTCCGTGTGTCCGTCTGTCCCCTGCCATCCATGTCCCCATCCCCATGTCTCCATGTCCCCATGTCCATCTGTCCCCATGTCTCCATGTCCCCATGTCCATCTGTCCCCCTGTCCCCCTGTCCCCATGTCCCCCCTCCATCCCGCTCCCCGTGCCGGCGTCCCCGTCCCCCACGTCCGTGTGTCCGTCTGTCCCCTGCCATCCATGTCCCCATCCCCATGTCTCCATGTCCCCATGTCCATCTGTCCCCCTGTCCCCCTGTCCCCATGTCCCCCCTCCATCCCGCTCCCCGTGCCGGCGTCCCTGTCCCCCCACGTCCGTGTGTCCGTCTGTCCCGCCATCGCGGCGCCTCGGCCGGGGCCCTTGGTGGCCGCTGGCCAGAGGTCGACGTGCGGTGGCTCGACGATGGCCGAACCTTGGGGACACCGAGGGGGGGGGGGGTGACAGGGAAGGTGGGGGGGAACCGGGAAACCCCCCCCCCCCCCTCCTCCTTCTCCAAAGGGCCCTTTCCGGCCCCTGGGATCAAACATTAACGGGAGTGAGGGGGGGGGGGGGGGGGGGACACGACACGACGTGGTGACAGGGGGGGGGGGGGGGACACAGGCGGTGACGGGGACACCCAGGGACCCCCCCCGGGCCATGAGCAGCCGGCGATGGGGGCGGCGGGTGAGTGGGGGGGGGACATTGGAGGGGAGGGGGGGACAAACAGTGGAGGGGACATTGTGGGGGGGGGACACACACCTGAGCATCCATGGGGACATTTGGGGGGGGGGGGACTCAGGGGTCTGGGGGGGGGACACACCTGAGCATCTAGGGGGACACTGGGGGGGGGACACACCTGAGCATCTAGGGGGATATTGGAGGGTCTGGGGGGGGGACACAACTGAGCATCTAGGGGGATATTGGGGGGTCTGGGGGGGGGACACCTGAGCATCTAGGGGGATATTGGGGGGTCTGGGGGGGGGCACCTGAGCATCTAGGGGGATATTGGGGGGTCTGGGGGTGGGGACACCTGAGCATCTAGGGGGATATTGGGGGGTCTGGGGGGGGGACACCTGAGCATCTAGGGGGATATTGGGGGGTCTGGGGGGGAGACACCTGAGCATCTAGGGGGATATTGGGGGGTCTGGGGGGGGGACACCTGAGCATCTAGGGGGATATTGGGGGGTCTGGGGGGGGGCACCTGAGCATCTAGGGGGATATTGGGGGGTCTGGGGGGGGGGGGACACCTGAGCATCTAGGGGGATATTGGGGGGTCTGGGGGGGGGACACCTGAGCATCTAGGGGGATATTGGGGAGTCTGGGGGGGGGACACCTGAGCATCTAGGGGGATATTGGGGGGTCTGGGGGGGGGGACACCTGAGCATCTAGGGGGATATTGGGGGGTCTGGGGGGGGGACACCTGAGCATCTAGGGGGATATTGGGGGGTCTGGGGGGGAGACACCTGAGCATCTAGGGGGATATTGGGGGGTCTGGGGGGGGGACACCTGAGCATCTAGGGGGATATTGGGGGGTCTGGGGGGGGGGACACCTGAGCATCTAGGGGGATATTGGAGGGTCTGGGGGGGGGGACACCTGAGCATCTAGGGGGATATTGGGGGGTCTGGGGGGGGGCACCTGAGCATCTAGGGGGATATTGGGGGGTCTGGGGGGGGGGGGACACCTGAGCATCTAGGGGGATATTGGGGGGTCTGGGGGGGGGACACCTGAGCATCTAGGGGGATATTGGGGGGTCGGGGGGGGGGGGACACCTGAGCATCTAGGGGGATATTGGGGGGTCTGGGGGGGGGACACCTGAGCATCTAGGGGGATATTGGGGGGTCTGGGGAGGGGACACCTGAGCATCTAGGGGGATATTGGGGGGTCTGGGGTGGGGGACACCTGAGCATCTAGGGGGATATTGGGGGGTCTGGGGGGGGGGCCACCTGAGCATCTAGGGGGATATTGGGGGGTCTGGGGGGGGGGGACACCTGAGCATCTAGGGGGATATTGGGGGGTCTGGGGGGGGGGGACACCTGAGCATCTAGGGGGATATTGGGGGGTCTGGGGGGGGGGGACACCTGAGCATCTAGGGGGATATTGGGGGGTCTGGGGGGGGGACACACCTGAGCATCCAAGGGGACATGAGGACATTCGGGGGGTGGGGGGCACTCAGTGTTTTGGGGGGGGGGGGGAGGATATTGGGTACATTGGAGGGGCTGGGGGTTGGGACACTTGAGCATCTAGGGGGACATTGGGGACACTGGGGGGGGGGACCTGAGGACATTCGGGGGGGGGGGGCAGGTTTCCAGGGGGACATGGGGAAATTGGGTCCCTGAGCCCCCCTAGATGTCCCCAACCCCCCAAAAGGGGTCCCTGAGCCCCCTCACGTGTCCCCAACCCCCCAAAAGGGTTCCCAGTGCCCCCCCAGATGTCCCCATCCCCCCCAAAGGGGTCCCTGAGCCCCCTCAGATGTCCCCAACCCCCCAAAAGGGGTCCCTGAGCCCCCCCAGATGTCCCCAACCCCTAAAAGGGGTCCCAGTGCCCCCCCAGATGTCCCCAACCCCCCAAAAGGGGTCCCAGTGCCCCCCCAGATGTCCCCATCCCCCCAAAAGGGGTCCCTGAGCCCCCCCTAGATGTCCCCATCCCCCCAAAAGGGGTCCCAGTGCCCCCCCAGATGTCCCCAACCCCCCCAAATGGGTCCCAGTGCCCCCCCCCAGATGTCCCCAACCCCCAACAAGGGGTCCCAGTGCCCCCCCAGATGTCTCCAACCCCCAACAAGAGGTCCCTGAGGCCCCCCACGTGTCCCCAACCCCCCAAAAGGGGTCCCAGTGCCCCCCAGATGTCCCCAACCCCCCAAAAGGGGTCCCAGTGCCCCCCCAGATGTCCCCAACCCCCCAAAAGGGGTCCCAGTGCCCCCCTCTAGATGTCCCCAACCCCCCAAAAAGGGGTCCCAGTGCCCCCCCAGATGTCCCCAACCCCCCAAAAGGGGTCCCAGTGCCCCCCCAGATGTCCCCAACCCCCCAAAAGGGGTCCCAGTGCCCCCCCAGATGTCCCCAACCCCCCAACAAGGGGTCCCTGAGCCCCCCTAGATGTCCCCAACCCCCAAAAAAGG
>JAUNZM010001510.1:0-94264 GCA_033459285.1 Clamator glandarius | reverse complement strand
CCTTTCCCATCCTATCCCCATCCATAACACTCTTCTACATCCCCCATCCACTCTTCTCCCTTCCATCCCATCCCATCCTAAACTCCTTCTACATCCCCATCCTCTCTTCTCCCTTCCATCCTATCCCATCCTAAACTCCTTCTAACATCCCCATCCTCTCCTCTCTCCTTCCATCCTATCCGCATCCTAAACTCCTTCTACATCCCCATCCTCTCTTCTCCCTTCCCATCCTATCCCATCCTAAACTCCTACATCCTCCATCCCCATCTCCATCTCCATCCCCCATCCCCATCCCCATCTCCATTCCCATTGTCCATCTCCATCCCCATCTCCATCCCCATCTCCATCCCCATCCCCATCCCCATCTCCATCTCCATCTCCATCTCCATTTCCATCTCCATCCCCATCCCCCATCCCCATCCCCATCTCCATCCCCATCCCCATCCCCATCTCCATCTCCATCCCCATCCCCATCCCCATCTCCATTCCATGTCCATCTCCATCCCCCATCCCCATCCCCATCTCCATTCTCCCATGTCCATCTCCATCCCCATCTCCATCCCCATCTCCATCTCCCATCTCCATCTCCATCCCCATCTCCATCTCCATCTCCATCCCCATCCCCATCCCCATCTCCATCTCCATCTCCATCTCCATCCCCATCTCCATCCCCATCTCCATCTCCATCCCCATCTCCATCTCCATCCCATCCCATCCATCCCCCACCCCACCCCAGTCCCTCCAGTGCTTCCAGCAGGGTTGCTTCTCCCCCCACCACCTTCCATAACAGGTTTTCCACCTCCTCCCGGCAGCGTTCCCGAGGGTCCCCGTTGTCCACCCCGAGCTCCGCCGTATCTCCTGCCCCGTTGACCGCTTCAGCTCCGTGGGCCACCAGCCTCCTCCTCCTCAGGAGTCCTCCCCGCCGGAGCTCAGCACGGGGAGCCTGCCGCTCTCGGACCTCCGAGGACCAGGAGCTGAGTCCATCCCGTCTTCCATCCATCCCACCTCGGGCCCCGTGGACTCAGCGGAGGGGCAACCGCGGCCACCAGCCCGGACGCCCACGCGCTGGCCACCGGCTGGGAGCCGGGTGGTGGCCTCCACGCCCAGAGGTGAGGGCCGGGGGGGTGGGGGTTGCTGGACAACCTGGAGATTCCTGGGGGTGCTGTGACTATGAGACACCCCGGTCCTACTGGGACCATGGTGGGTGGAGATCGAGAGGTCCTCAGGGAGAGGGTCGGGTCACCCTGGGCCATGGAAAGATCACAGGGTGAGGGCGGCTGTTCTCATCCCCATCTCCATCTCCATCTCCATCTCCATCCCCATCTCCATCCCCATCTCCATCTCCATCCCCATCTCCACTTTCATCTCCATCTCCATCCCCATTTCCACCTCCATCCCCATTTCCATCTCCATCCCCATCTCCATCCCCATCTCCATCTCCATCCCCATCTCCATCCCCATCTCCATCTCCATCCCCATCCCCATCCCCATCCCCATCCCCATCCCCCATCTCCATCCCCATCCCCATCCCCATCTCCATCTCCATCTCCACCTTCATCTCCATCTCCATCTCCATCTCATCCCCATCTCCTTCTCCTTCTCCTTCTCCTTCTCCTTCTCCTTCTCCTTCTCCTTCTCCTTCTCCTTCTCCTTCTCCTTCTCCTTCTCCTTCTCCTTCTCCTTCTCCTTCTCCTTCCCCATCTACATCCTCTCCATCATCTCTATCCCCATCTCCGTCTCCATCTCCGTCTCCATCTCCGTCTCCATCTCCATCTCCATCTCCATCTCCATCTCCATCTCCATCTCCATCTCCATCTCCATCTCCTTCTCCTCCTCCTCCTCCTCCTCCTTCTCCTCCTCCTCCTCCTTCTCCTTCTCCTTCTCCTTCTCCTTCTCCTTCTCCTTCTCCTTCTCCTTCTCCTTCTCCTTCTCCTTCTCCTTCTCCTTCTCCTTCTCCTTCTCCTTCTCCTTCTCCTTCTCCTTCTCCTTCTCCTTCTCCTTCTCCTTCTCCTTTTCCTTTTCCTTTTCCTTTTCCTTCTCCTTTCTCCTTCTCCTTCTCCTTCTCCTTCTCCTTCTCCTTCTCCTTCTCCTTCTCCTTCTCCTTCTCCTTCTCCTTCTCCATCCTCATCTACATCCTCTCCATCATCTCTATCCCCATCTCCGTCTCCTTCTCCTTCTCCTTCTCCTTCTCCTTCTCCTTCTCCTTCTCCTTCTCCTTCTCCTTCTCCTTCTCCTTCTCCTTCTCCTTCTCCTTCTCCTTCTCCTTCTCCTTCTCCTTCTCCTTCTCCTTTCTCCTTCTCCATCCCCACCTACATCATCTCCATCATCTCCGTCCCCATCTCCGTCCCCATCTCCATCTCCATCTCATCTCCATCTCCTTTTCCTTTCTCCTTCTCCATCCCCACCTCCATCACCCTCATCATCTCCATCATCTCCATCCCCACCTCCATCGTGTTTTTTGGGGGATACCTGAGGACCTCGGGTGGCCCGGTTAGGCCTCACCAATCCCCCCCTCCCCGTGCCCAGATCCAGCGGCTGGTCACCAGCCGACGTGGGAGCAGCTGGTGGGCGAGATCGCCTACCAACTTGACCGCCGCATCTTGGCCAACGTCTTCCCCCGAGCGCACCCACTTCTACGGCTTCACCGTGGCCAACGTCCCCGAGAAGATCATCACGGTGAGCTTGGGGCTGTCCCACCAGGGCTTGTTGGAACCCAGGGGGGTCGTGGTGGATCTGACTCTACGTCACCTCATCAGTAAAGCCCTTGAGACAGGTTCTCGGAGGATTCTGCTCCAGAAACTGTCACCTCTGACCTGGAGAGGCCAACGTTCTCCTGGGTGGAAAAGTGGTTGGCTGGAGGGCCCAGAGGGTGGTGGGAGATGGAGCGACCTCCAGCTGGAGGCCAGGGACAAGCGGTGGCCACAGGGCTTGGTGGCTCCGGTCCTGCTCGATGTCTTCATCAACGACCTGGATGAAGGCATCGAGGGCACCCTGAGCGAGTTTGGAGATGACACGGAGCTGGGTGGAAGCCGGATCTGCTGGAGGGGTTTGAGGTTCTCCAAAGGGATCCAAACAGGCTGGATCCATGGGCTGAGACCAACGGGATGAGGGTTAACGAGGCCAAACGGCGGGTCCTGCTCTTGGATCTCAACCCTGAACAGCTCCAGACTAGGAGAAGAGCAGCTGGAAAGGTCCCTGGAGGAGAAGGACCTGGGGGGGGTTGGTGGAACAGGAGCCAGCAGGGGCCCAGGTGGCCAAGGAGGCCAAGGGCATCTTGGCTTGGAGCAGCCACGGTGTGGCCAGCAGGGCCAGGGAGGGGATTTAGGGACTCGGTGAGGCTGGAGGATCTGCAGAGGGATCTGGATCCATGGCTGGAGGGCAGGAGGATCTGCAGAGGGATCTGGATCCATGGCTGGAGGGCAGGAGGATCTGCAGAGGGATCTGGATCCATGGCTGGAGGGCAGGAGGATCTGCAGAGGGATCTGGATCCAGGGCTGGAGGGCAGGAGGATCTGCAGAGGGTTCTGGGCTTGGATCCATGGGCCAAGGGCAATGGGATGAGGTTCACCAAGGCCAAGTCTTGGGTCCCACCAACCCCGAGCAGCTCCAGGTTGGGGAAGAGCAGCTGGAAAGGTCCCTGGAGGAGAAGGACCTGGAGGGGTTGGTGGAACAGGAGCCAGCAGGGGCCCAGGTGGCCAAGGAGGCCAAGGGCATCTTGGCTTGGAGCAGCCACGGCGTGGCCAGCAGGGCCAGGGAGGGGATTTAGGGACTCGGTGAGGCCACATCTCGAATTCTGGTGTCAGTTTTGGGTTCCTCGCTCCGAGAAGGACCTTGAGGCTCTGGAGCGAGTGCAGAGAAGAGCAACGAAGCTGGGGAAGGGGCTGGAGAAGAAGAGGAGCACGTGAGGAACCTGGGGGGGTTCAGCCTGGAGAAGAGGAGGCTGAGGGGAGACCTCGTTGCTCTCTCCAACTCCCTGAGAGGAGGTTGTGGAGAGGAGGGAGCTGGGCTCTTCTCCCAAGGGACAGGGGGACACAAAACGAGGTGGAACGACCTCAAGCTCCTCCAGGCTGGACATCGGGAAGAACTTTTCATGGAAAGGGTGATCGGTCCCTGGTGGAGGCACCAGGGAGGGGGTTGAGTCCCCATCCTGGAGGGGTTTAAGGGCCGGGTGGACGAGGCGCTGAGGGACTCGGGTTAATGATTGATGGGAACGGTCGGACTCAATGATCCGGTGGGTCTTTTCCAACCTGGTGATTCCACGATTCTCCGGTTGGACCTCCACCTGCAGACGGCGATGGAGGCGGTGCCGGGCGGCTTTGACGAGCAGCGTTGCGCGGCGGCGGCTCGGCGCTACGCGGCGGTGATGACGCGTCTGCGGACGTTGGGTTACAGCCCCGCGGCTCACGCGGCCTTCACCGAAGCTTTGGTCAACGCTTACGGGATCCTCCCCCAATCAGCCCTGCCGGACGGCAACCAAAACGCGGCCGACCTGAGGAACGTGGTGAGCGAGACGGTGCCGGCGGCGGCGAGGGCCGACGCGCTGCTGCTCCTCGAGTGCCTGCAGGAGCTGGCGAGGGAGGATGGACAACCCCTGTTCCGCTGGTGAGGGCTTGAGTGGAGGCTCATCAACACCAGAGCCTCCATCAACCATCCCCATCAACCACATCAACGTCATCAACCACGTCAACTCCACCAACCAGGTCAACTCCATCAACCACGTCAACTCCATCAACCACGTCAACTCCATCAACCACGTCAACTCCATCAACCACGTCAACATCATCAACCACGTCAACGTCATCAACCACGTCAACTCCACCAACCAGGTCAACTCCATCAACCACGTCAACTCCATCAACCACGTCAACTCCATCAACCACGTCAACGTCATCAACCACGTCAACTCCACCAACCACATCAGCACCAGCAACCACGTCAAAGCCACCAACCGCTCGACGCCGCCAACCACGTCAACTCCACCAACCACGTCGACGGCGCCAACCACGTCGACTCCATCAACCACGTCCACACCGGCGCCAATAAAGCGGTGGCAGCGTCCTTGTCTGTCGTGGTGGAGCTGGTGGGATGGGGATGAGGACAGGAGGATGGGGGCACCAGGATGAGGACACCAGGATGGGGACGCCAAGGATGGAGACATGAGGATGGGGATACTACAATGAGGACACCAGGTTGGGGACACCAAGATAGGGACACCAAGATGGGGACATGTGGATGGGGATAACAGGATGAGGACACCAGGTTGGGGACATCAAGGATGGAGACACCAAGATAGGGACATGTGGATGGGGATATCAGGATGAGGACACCAGGTTGGGGACATCAAGGATGGAGACACCAAGATGGGGACATGAGGATGGGGATACTACGATGAGGACACCAGGTTGGGGACACCAAGATAGGGACACCAAGATAGGGACATGTGGATGGGGATAACAGGATGAGGACACCAGGTTGGGGACATCAAGGATGGAGACACCAAGATAGGGACATGTGGATGGGGATATCAGGATGAGGACACCAGGTTGGGGACATCAAGGATGGAGACACCAAGATGGGGACATGAGGATGGGGATACTATGATAAGGACACCAGGTTGGGGACACCAAGATAGGGACACCAAGATGGGGACAGAAGGATGGGGATAACAGGATGAGGACACCAGGTTGGGGACACCAAGATGGGGACATGAGGATGGGGATACTACGATGAGGACACCAGGTTGGGGACACCAAGATAGGGACACCAAGATGGGGACAGAAGGATGGGGATAACAGGATGAGGACACCAGGTTGGGGACACCAAGATGGGGACATGAGGATGGGGATACTACGATGAGGACACCAGGTTGGGGACATCAAGATAGGGACACCAAGATGGGGACATGAGGGTGGGGATACTACGATGAGGACACCAGGTTGGGGACACCAAGATAGGGACATGTGGATGGGGATAACAGGTTCAGGACACCAGGTTGGGGACATCAAGATAGGGACACCAAGATGGGGACAACAGGTTGGGGACATCAGAACTTGGGGTGCAGACAGGGTTGGGGAGACACCGGGATGGGAACACCAGGATAGGGGCAACCAGGATGGGGACCTCTTGATGAGGACACCAGGATGGGGACACGAGGACTTGGGGTGCAGACAGGGTTGGGGGGACACCGGGATGGGAACACCAGGATAGGGGCAACCAGGATGGGGACACCAGGACTTGGGGTGCAGACAGGGTTGGGGGGACACCAGGATGAGGATATGAAGATGAGGTCAACCAAGATGGGGACACTTTGATAGGGTTATGACCAGGTTATGGGGTGTAGACAGGGTTGGGGGGACACCAGGATGAGGACAGCAACGTGGGGACACCAGGACTTGGGGTGTAAACAGGGTTGGGGGGGACACCAGGATGGGGACACCAGGACTTGGGGTGCAGATGGAGTTTGGGGGCCACCAGGATGAGGCCACCTTGACCCCGCTGGCCACCGGCACGACCAGACACGGTGAAGGGTCCCCAAGTGGAGAGGATGGAGGGGTTGGGGTCCCCCATCACCCTCAAACCCACCACGATCTCCACTCTCCAAAGTCAATTTATTCTGTTCCAGCAGCTCTTCAGAGTTTAAAATCCTCGAGTTTGTTGGTAGAAGACCCCCCGGTTTCGATGAGCTGCAGTTCTTCTTGGTGGCCTCTCCAGCTGGGTGTTTGTGGATCTCCTGGAGGGATTTGAGGTTCTCCAAAGGGATCCGGACAGGTTGGATCCAGGGGATGAGGTTCAACCAGGCCAAACGCCGGGTCCTGCTCTTGGATCTCAACCCCGAGCAGCTCCAGGTTGGGGAAGAGCAGCTGGAAAGGTCCCTGGAGGAGAAGGACCTGGAGGGGTTGGTGGAACAGGAGCCAGCAGGGGCCCAGGTGGCCAAGGAGGCCAAGGGCATCTTGGCTTGGAGCAGCCACGGCGTGGCCAGCAGGGCCAGGGAGGGGATTTAGGGACTCGGTGAGGCTGGAGGATCTGCAGAGGGATCTGGATCCATGGCTGGAGGGCAGGAGGATCTGCAGAGGGATCTGGATCCGTGGCTGGAGGGCAGGAGGATCTGCAGAGGGATCTGGATCCGTGGCTGGAGGGCAGGAGGATCTGCAGAGGGATCTGGATCCATGGCTGGAGGGCAGGAGGATCTGCAGAGGGATCTGGATCCATGGCTGGAGGGCAGGAGGATCTGCAGAGGGATCTGGATCCATGGCTGGAGGGCAGGAGGATCTGCAGAGGGATCTGGATCCCTGGCTGGAGGGCAGGAGGATCTGCAGAGGGTTCTGGGCTTGGATCCATGGGCCAAGGGCAATGGGATGAGGTTCACCAAGGCCAAGTCTTGGGTCCCACCAACCCCGAGCAGCTCCAGACTAGGAGAAGAGCAGCTGGAAAGGTCCCTGGAGGAGAAGGACCTGGAGGGGTTGGTGGAACAGGAGCCAGCAGGGGCCCAGGTGGCCAAGGAGGCCAAGGGCATCTTGGCTTGGAGCAGCCACGGCGTGGCCAGCAGGGCCAGGGAGGGGATTTAGGGACTCAGTGAGGCCACATCTCGAATCCTGGTGTCAGTTTTGGGTTCCTCGCTCCGAGAAGGACCTTGAGGAGCTGGAGCGAGTGCAGAGAAGAGCAACGAAGCTGGGGAAGGGGCTGGAGAAGAAGAGGAGCGTGTGAGGAACCTGGGGGGGTTCAGCCTGGAGAAGAGGAGGCTGAGGGGAGACCTCGTTGCTCTCTCCGACTCCCTGAGAGGAGGTTGTGGAGAGGAGGGAGCTGGGCTCTTCTCCCAAGGGACAGGGGGACACAAAACGAGGTGGAACGACCTCGAGCTCCTCCAGGCTGGACATCAGGAAGAACTTTTCATGGAAAGGGTGATCGGTCCCTGGTGGAGGCACCAGGGAGGGGGTTGAGTCCCCATCCTGGAGGGGTTTAAGGGCCGGGTGGACGAGGCGCTGAGGGACGCGGGTCAGTGATTGATGGGAACGCTCGGACTCCACGATCCGCTGGGTCTTTTCCAACCTGGTGATTCCATGATTCTGTGCTTCCTAGAGATGTTGGAAAGACGTGTAGATATGGTGCTTCCAGACATGGTTTAGCGGTGGAGTTGGCAGGGTTGGGTTTACAGCTGGGCTTGACGATCCTCAAGCTCTTTTCCAAGCGAAACGATCCCATAATCCCGTAATTAATTCTCTAATTCCCAGCCGGAGGTGGCAGCCAAGGGGTTACAGGATGGTAGAACCGGTTGTGGGTGTTGACCGAGGTGTGGCCGCCACCACCGGACTTTGGCCAAGGCGTGACGGGACACGGTTGCCACCACTGACCCGTCACCGGTGTCACCAGGGGGGAGGTGGGACCTGAGCCCGGTGGTGACAGTGGGTTGGGTGCCACCTACCCAGGGCTGGAATGAGGGTGGCAACCGGTCACCGGTAATTGGAGCCACGTCCGGGAGCTGCCGAGGGACCGAGGCGGTGGAGATCCAAGCAAGAGGGGGACCTCGAGACGGTGGAGACCCCCAGAGGATGGTGACCAGGAGCTGATGGTGACCCCAAAGGGATGGTGACCTCAAGCCAGCAGTGACCACAAGCTGGTGGTGACCCCGAGCTGATGGTGACCAGGAGCTGATGGTGACCCCAAACCAGCACTGACCACAACCTGATGGTGACCAGGAGCTGAGGGTGACCCCAAACCAGCACTGACCACAACCTGATGGTGACCAGGAGCTGAGGGTGACCCCAAACCAGCACTGACCACAACCTGATGGTGACCAGGAGCTGAGGGTGACCCCAAACCAGCACTGACCACAACCTGATGGTGACCAGGAGCTGAGGGTGACCAGGAGCTGATGGTGACCCCAAACCAGCACTGACCACAACCTGATGGTGACCAGGAGCTGAGGGTGACCAGGAGCTGATGGTGACCCCAAACCAGCACTGACCACAACCTGATGGTGACCAGGAGCTGAGGGTGACCAGGAGCTGATGGTGACCCCAAACCAGCACTGACCACAACCTGATGGTGACCAGGAGCTGAGGGTGACCAGGAGCTGATGGTGACCCCAAACCAGCACTGACCACAACCTGATGGTGACCAGGAGCTGAGGGTGACCCCAAACCAGCACTGACCACAACCTGATGGTGACCAGGAGCTGAGGGTGACCAGGAGCTGATGGTGACCCCAAACCAGCACTGACCACAACCTGATGGTGACCAGGAGCTGAGGGTGACCAGGAGCTGATGGTGACCCCAAACCAGCACTGACCACAACCTGATGGTGACCAGGAGCTGAGGGTGACCCCAAACCAGCACTGACCACAACCTGATGGTGACCAGGAGCTGAGGGTGACCAGGAGCTGATGGTGACCCCAAACCAGCACTGACCACAACCTGATGGTGACCAGGAGCTGAGGGTGACCCCAAACCAGCACTGACCACAACCTGATGGTGACCAGGAGCTGAGGGTGACCAGGAGCTGATGGTGACCCCAAACCAGCACTGACCACAACCTGATGGTGACCAGGAGCTGAGGGTGACCAGGAGCTGATGGTGACCCCAAACCAGCACTGACCACAACCTGATGGTGACCAGGAGCTGAGGGTGACCAGGAGCTGATGGTGACCCCAAACCAGCACTGACCACAACCTGATGGTGACCAGGAGCTGAGGGTGACCAGGAGCTGATGGTGACCCCAAACCAGCACTGACCACAACCTGATGGTGACCAGGAGCTGAGGGTGACCAGGAGCTGATGGTGACCCCAAAGGGATGGTGACCTCAAGCCAGCAGTGACCACAAGCTGGTGGTGACTCCTGAGCCAGCAAGGACCCTGAACCAACAGTGACTGCAAGCTGGTGGTGACCCCAAGCCAGCAGTGACCACAGGCTGGTGGTGACCAGGAGCCGATGGTGACCAGGAGCTGATGGTGACCCCAAGACAGCAATGGACCCTGAGACAACAGTGACCACAAGCTGGTGGTGACCAGGAGCTGGTGGTGACCCCAAGACAGCAGTGACCTCAAGCTACTAGTGACCACGAGCTGACGGCGACCACGGTGGCCGTGAGGTGACCTCGAGCCGACGGTGACCACGAGCCCACAGTGACCGCGAGCCAACGGTGACCTCCAGCCGCTGGTGCCCCCGCGTGGAGCTGGCCTCGAGCCAACGGCCACCACCATGGTGACCACGGGCGGCTCCTCCGGGAACGAGGAGGTGTTGGTGCCTCTGGCGACGGACGCCGGTGCCCCGGGCAGCGCAGGTGAGGGACGGCAGCACCCCCAGTGATCCCAGTATCCCCAGTGACACCAGTGTCCCCAGTGACCCCAGGGTCTTCAACGTCCCCAGTATCCCCAGTAACTCAAGTGTCCCCAGTATCCCCAGTGACCCCTATGTTCCAGTGTTCCCAGTATCCCCAGTGACCCCAGGGTCTCCAACATCCCCAGTGTCCCCAGTAACTCAAGTGCCCCCAGTGATCCCCATGTTCCAGTGTTCCCAGTATCCCCAGTGACCCCAGTGTCTCCAACCTCCCCAGTGTCCCCAGTAACTCAAGTGCCCCCAGTGACCCCCATGTTCCAGTGTTCCCAGTATTCCCAGTGACCCCAGTGTCTCCAACATCCCCAGTGTCCCCAGTAACTCAAGTGCCCCCAGTGACCCCCATGTTCCAGTGTTCCCAGTATCCCCAGTGACCCCTATGTTCCAGTGTTCCCAGTATCCCCAGTGACCCCAGGGTCTCCAACATCCCCAGTGTCCCCAGTTACTCAAGTGCCCCCAGTCACCCCCATGTTCCAGTGTTCCCAGTATCCCCAGTGACCCCTGGGTCTCCAACATCCCCAGTATCCCCAGTAACTCAAGTGCCTCCAGTATCCCCAGTGACTCCCATGTTCCAGTGTTCCCAGTATCCCCAGTGACCCCAGGGTCTCCGACATCCTCAGTGTCCCCAGTAACTCAAGTGCCCCCAGTGACCCCCATGTTCCAGTGCTCCCAGTATCCCCAGTGACCCCAGTGTCTCCAACATCCCCAGTGTCCCCAGTAACTCAAGTGCCCCCAGTGACCCCCATGTTCCAGTGTTCCCAGTGACCCCAGTGTCTCCAGCATCCTCAGTGTCCCCAGTAACTCAAGTGCCCCCAGTATCCCCATAGACCCCCATGTTCCAGTGTTCCCAGTATCCCCAGTGTCTCTAACATCCCCAGTGCTCCCAGTATCCCCAGTGACCCCCATGTTCCAGTGTTCCCAGTATCCCCAGTGACCCCAAGGTCTCCAACATCCCCAATGTCCCCTGTAACTCAAGTGCTCCCAGTGTTCCCAGTATCCCCAATGTTCCCAGTGTCCCCAGGGTCTCCAACTTCCCCAGTATCCCCAGTAACTCAAGTGTCCCCAGTATCCCAAGTATCCCCAGTGACCCCAGGGTCTCCAACATCCCCAGTGTCCCCAGTAACTCAAGTGCCCCCAGTGACCCCCATGTTCCAGTGTTCCCAGTGACCCCAGTGTCTCCAGCATCCTCAGTGTCCCCAGTAACTCAAGTGCCCCCAGTATCCCCATAGACCCCCATGTTCCAGTGTTCCCAGTATCCCCAGGGTCTCTAACATCCCCAGTGCTCCCAGTATCCCCAGTGACCCCCATGTTCCAGTGTTCCCAGTATCCCCAGTGACCCCAAGGTCTCCAACATCCCCAATGTCCCCTGTAACTCAAGTGCTCCCAGTGTTCCCAGTATCCCCAATGTTCCCAGTGTCCCCAGGGTCTCCGACATCCCCAGTATCCCCAGTAACTCAAGTGTCCCCAGTATCCCAAGTATCCCCAGTGACCCCAGGGTCTCCAACATCCCCAGTATCCCCAGTAACTCAAGTGTCCCCAGTATCCCAAGTATCCCCAGTGACCCCAGGGTCTCCAACATCCCCAGTAACTCGAGTGCCCCCAGTATCCCAAGTATTCCCAGTGACCCCCATGTTCCAGTGTTCCCAGTATCCCCAGTGATCCCAGGGTCTCAAACATCCCCAGTGACCCCAGGGTCTCCAACATCCCCAGTAACTCGAGTGCCCCCAGTATCCCAAGTATTCCCAGTGACCCCGGTTTCCCCAGCGAACCCAGTGACCCCGGTTTCCCCATTAGCCCAGTGCTCCCAGTTTCCCCAGTAGGAGTCACGGGGCGTGGAGCAGCTTCCGCGCCTTGGGGCACCCAGAACCCTGGAACCCGTCGGGCCAGTCTGGCCTCACTGGGATTTGTCCACTGGGATACTGGGAATGGCGGGGAGCCCCGGCTCACCCCGCACCCGCAGGGCAGGTGAGGGGGACAGGGACATCGGGGTGCCCCGAGGACATTGGGGTCCCCGTGACTGTGCCTACAACGAGGTGGCTTGGGGGGTCCTGAGGACATTGAGGCCTCCTGGTTATGGGGGTGCTGAGGACATTGGGGTCCCCCTTCTGTGCCCGGAATGGGGTGGTTTGGGGGGGGTCCTGAGGACATTGGGGTCCCCTGGTTTTGGGGGTCCTAGGGACATTGGGGTCCCGTGGGGACACTGGGGTCCCCCTAGCTGTGCCCAGAATGAGGTGGCTTTGGGGGTCCTGAGGACATTGGGGTCCCCTGGTTTTGGGGGTCCTGGGGACATTGGGGGCCCGTGGGGACACTGGGGTCCCCCTGGCTGTGCCCAGAATGGGGTGGTTTGGGGGGGGTCCTGAGGATATTGGGGTCCCCTGTTTTTTGGGGGTCCTGGGGACATTGGGGTCCCTTGGAGACATTGGGGTCTCCCTGGATGTGCCCATAATGGGGTGACTTTGGGGGTCCCAGGGACATAGACATGGGGGTCCCCTGGTTTTGGGGATCCCAGGGATGGAGACATGGGGGTCCCCGGGTTATGGGGGTCCCAGGGATGGGGATTTGGGGTCCAGGCCATGGGGTGGCTCTGGAGGTGCTGGGACATGGGAATCCTCTGGCTTTGGGGGTCCCAGGGATGAGGATTTGGGGTCCAGGCCATGGGGTGGCTTTGTGGGTCCTGGGGACATGGGGGTCCCCTAGTTTTGGGGGTCCCAGGGATGGGGATTTGGGGTCCAGGCTATGGGGTGGCTTTGTGGGTCCTGGGAACATGGGGGTCCCCTAGTTTTGGGGGTCCCAGGGATGGGGACATTGGGGTTCTGGCCATGGGGTGGCTTTGTGGGTCCTGGGGATATGGGGGTCCCCTGGTTTTGGGGGTCCCAGGGATGGGGATTTAGGGTCCAGGCCATGGGGTTGCTTTGGGTGTGCTGGGACATGGGGGTCCTCTGGCTTTGGGGGTCCCAGGGATGGGGACATGGGGTTCCCCTTGTTATGGGGGTCCCAGGGATGAGGATTTGGGGTCCAGGCCATGGGGTGGCTTTTGGGGTGCTGGGACATGGGGGTCCTCTAGTTTTGGGGGTCCCAGGGATGAGGATTTGGGGTCCAGGCCATGGGGTAGCTTTGTGGGTGCTGGGAAATGGGGGTCCTGTGGCTTTGGGGGTCCCAGGGATGGGGACATTGGGGTTCTGGCCCTGGGGTGGCTTTGGGGGTGCTGGGATAGGGGGGTCCCCCACCCCCAGGGCCTGGAATGCCGCTGGATCCCGGGATGCGGGGGACGCTCCCGGCTGCGGGAGGTTCCCACGGGCAGCTCGGCCGCGGCGGCTCCGAATCGGGGTCCCGGTGGGAATCTGGGGGGGTCGGGGGGGGGGGGGTGTTGGGGTGGGGGGAGGTGGGGATGGGAGTTCGGTTTGGGGGGGGGGGGGCTTTTGGGATGGGATCTGGATTGGAATGGGGGGCCAGAATGGGATGGGGTCCCACCCGGAATGGGGTTTGTTTGGGATGGGGTCCCTCCTGGAACTGGGGTCCCCCTAGACCTGGGGTCCCACCTGGACTTGGGGGGTCCTGATCAGGACTAGGATCCTGCTTGGGATGGGGTCCCAGTTTGGAACAGGGTCCCAGTTTGGGATGGGGGTCTCAGTTTGGAATGGGGTCCCAGTTTGGAATGGGGGTCCCAGTTAGGGAACAGGCTCCCAGTTTGGGATGGGGTCCCAGTTTGGAACAGGGACCCAGTTTGGGATGGGGGTCTCAGTTTGGAATGGGGTCCCAGTTTGGAATGGGGGTCCCAGATAGGGATGGGGGTCTCAGTTTGGAATGGGGTCCCAGTTTGGAATGGGGGTCCCAGTTAGGGAACGGGCTCCCAGTTTGGAATGGGGGTCCTAGTTAGGGAACAGGCTCCCGGTTTGGAACAGGGTCCCAGTTAGGGAACAGGCTCCCAGTTCGGTTTGGGGGGGGGGCTTTTGGGATGGGATCTGGATTGGAATGGGGGGCCAGAATGGGATGGGGTCCCACCTGGAATGGGGTTTGTTTGGGATGGGGTCCCTCCTGGAACTGGGGTCCCCCTAGACCTGGGGTCCCACTTGGACTTGGGGGGTCCTGATCAGGACTACGATCCTGCTTGGGATGGGGTCCCAGTTTGGAACTGGGATCCTCCTCAGGGTAGGATCTTGCTAGGAATGGGTTCCCAGATGGAATGGGGGTCCCACCTGGACTTGGGGGTCCTGTTGGGAATGGGGGTCCTGCTGGGGATGGGGTCCAGTAAGGAATGGGGTCCAATATGGAATGGGTTCCCAGTTTGAATGGAGGTCCCAGTTAAGAATGGGGGTCCCAGTTTGGAACGGGGTCCCAGTTTGGAATGGGATCCTATGTGGAATGGGATCCTATATGGAATGGGATCCCAGCTTGGAACGGGCTCCCAGTTTGGGATGGGGTCCCAGTTTGGAACAGGGTCCCAGTTTGGAATGGGGGTCCCAGATAGGGATGGGGGTCTCAGTTTGGAATGGGGTCCCAGTTTGGAATGGGGGTCCCAGTTAGGGATGGGGGGTCTCAGTTTGGAACGGGGTCCCAGTTTGGAACAGGGTCCCAGTTTGGAACGGAGTCCCAGTTTGGAATGGGGGTCCCAGTTAGGTAACGGGCTCCCAGTTTGGAACAGGGTCCCAGTTTGGAATGGGGGTCCTAGTTAGGGAAGGGGGTCCTGGTTTGGAATGGGGGTCCCAGTTAGGGAACAGGCTCCCAGTTTGGGATGGGGTCCCAGTTTGGAACAGGGACCCAGTTTGGGATGGGGGTCTCAGTTTGGAACAGGGTCCCAGTTTGGAATGGGGGTCCCAGTTTGGGATGGGGGTCTCAGTTTGGAATGGGGTCCCAGTTTGGAATGGGGGTCCCAGTTAGGGAACGGGCTCCCAGTTTGGAATGGGGGTCCTAGTTAGGGAACAGGCTCCCAGTTTGGAACAGGGTCCCAGTTTGGAATGGAGGTCCCAGTTAGGGAAGGGGGTCCCAGTTTGGAATGGGGGTCCCAGTTAGGGAACAGGCTCCCGGTTTGGAACAGGGTCCCAGTTAGGGAACAGGCTCCCAGTTTGGGATGGGATCCCAGTTAGGGAACAGGCTCCCAGTTTGGAATGGGGTCCCAGTTTGGAATAAGGTTCAGTTTGGAATGGGGGTCCCAGTTAGGGAAGGGGGTCCTAGTTTGGAATGGGGGTCCCAGTTAGGGATAGGGGTCCCAGTTTGGAACAGGGTCCCAGTTAGGGAACAGGCTCCCAGTTTGGGATGGGGGTCCCAGTGAGGGAAGGGGGTCCCAGTTTGGAATGTGGGTCCCAGTTAGGGACTGGGCTCCCAGTTTGGGATGGGGTCCCAGTTTGGAACAGGGTCCCAGTTTGGGATGGGGGTCCCAGTTAAGGAAGGGGGTCCCAGTTTGGAATGGGGGTCCCAGTTAGGGAACAGGCTCCCAGTTTGGAACGGAGTCCCAGTTAGGGAACAGGCTCCCAGTTTGGAATGGGGTCCCAGTTTGGAATAAGGTTCAGTTTGGAATGGGGGTCCCAGTTAGGGAAGGGGGTCCTAGTTTGGAATGGGGGTCCCAGTTAGGGATAGGGGTCCCAGTTTGGAACGGGATCCCAGTTAGGGAACAGGCTCCCAGTTTGGAACAGGGTCCCAGTTAGGGAACAGGCTCCCAGTTTGGAATGGGGGTCCCAGTTAGGGAACAGGCTCCCAGTTTGGAATGGGGTTCCCAGTTAGGGAACAGGCTCCCAGTTTGGAATGGGGGTCCCAGTTAGGGAACAGGCTCCCAGTTTGGAATGGGGGCCCCAGTTAGGGAACAGGCTCCCAGTTTGGAATGGGGTTCCCAGTTAGGAAACAGGCTCCCAGTTTGGAATGGGGGTCCCAGTTAGGGACTGGGCTCCCAGTTTGGGATGGGGTCCCAGTTTGGAACAGGGTCCCAGTTTGGGAAGGGGGTCCTAGTTTGGAATGGGGGTCCCAGTTAGGGATAGGGTTCCCAGTTTGGGATGGGGTCCCAGTTTGGAACAGGCTCCCAGTTTGGAATGGGGGTCCCAGTTAGGGATAGGGTTCCCAGTTTGGGATGGGGTCCCAGTTTGGAACAGGCTCCCAGTTTGGAATGGGGATCCCAGTTAGGGAAGGGGCTCCCAGTTTGGGATGGGGTCCCAGTTTGGAACAGGGTCCCAGTTTGGAATGTGGGTCCCAATTTGGAATGAGGTTCAGTTTGGAATGGGGGTCCCAGTTAGGGTTCCCAGTTTGGAATGGGGTCCAGCTCAGGATGGGGTTCCCAGATGGAATGGGGGTACGAATTGGAATTGGGGTCCCACCTGGAAAGGGGATCCTGCTCAGGACAGGGGTCCCAGTTTGGAACTGGGGTCCACCTGGAATGGGGGTCTTGTTGGGGATGGGGGTCCCGTTCAGGTCTGGGGTCCCAGTTTGGAATAGGCTCCAGTTTGGAATGGGGCCCCAGTTTGCAGTCCCAGTTTGGAATGGGGCTCCAGTTAGGAACGGGGTCCCAGTTTGGAATGGGATCCCAGTATGGAATAGGGTCCCAGTTTGGGATGGGATCCAGTTTGGGATGTGGGTGCACTTTGAATACGAGTCCCAGTTAGCAATGGGATCCCAGTTTGGGATGGATTCCCAGTTTGGGATGGGCTCCCAGTTAGGAATGGGCTCCCAGTTTGTGTTGGATTCCCAGTGTGCAGTCTCCCAGTTTGGAATGGATTCCCAGTTTGGAATTGGGTCCCAGCTTGGAATGGATTCCCAGTTTGGAATTGGGTCCCAGTTTGGAATGGGATCCAGTTTGGAATTAGGTCCCCAGTTTGGAATGGATTCCCAGTTTGGAATGGGGTCCAGTTAGGAATGAGTCCCAGTTTCAAATGGGATCCAGTTGGGAATGGCGTCCCATTTTGGAATCTCCCAGTTTGTTCTGGCCTCCCAGCCTGGTCTCTCCCAGTTGGTTCTGGTCCCAGTCTGCTCTCTCCCAGTTGGTTCTGGTCCCAGTCTGCTCTCTCCCAGTTGGTACTGGTCCCAGTCTGCTCTCTCCCAGTTGGTTCTGGTCCCAGTCTGCTCTCTCCCAGTTGGTTCTGGTCCCAGTCTGCTCTCTCCCAGTTGGTACTGGTCCCAGTCTGCTCTCTCCCAGTTGGTTCTGGTCCCAGTCTGCTCACTCCCAGTTGGTTCTGGTCCCAGTCTGCTCTCTCCCAGTTGGTTCTGGTCCCAGTCTGCTCACTCCCAGTTGGTACTGGTCCCAGTCTGCTCACTCCCAGTTGGTACTGGTCCCAGTCTGCTCTCTCCCAGTTGGTACTGGTCCCAGTCTGCTCACTCCCAGTTGGTACTGGTCCCAGTCTGCTCACTCCCAGTCGGTTCTGGTCCCAGCTTGCTCTCTCCCAGTTGGTACTGGTCCCAGTCTGCTCACTCCCAGTTGGTTCTGGTCCCAGTCTGCTCTCTCCCAGTTGGTACTGGTCCCAGTCTGCTCTCTCCCAGTTGGTACTGGTCCCAGTCTGCTCTCTCCCAGTTGGTTCTGGTCCCAGTCTGCTCTCTCCCAGTTGGTTCTGGTCCCAGTCTGCTCTCTCCCAGTTGGTTCTGGTCCCAGTCTGCTCTCTCCCAGTTGGTTCTGGTCCCAGCCTGGTCTCTCCCAGTTGGTTCTGGTCCCAGTCTGCTCTCTCCCAGTTGGTACTGGTCCCAGTCTGCTCTCTCCCAGTTGGTTCTGGTCCCAGCCTGCTCTCTCCCAGTTGGTTCTGGTCCCAGTCTGCTCTCTCCCAGTTGGTACTGGTCCCAGTCTGCTCTCTCCCAGTTGGTTCTGGTCCCAGCCTGCTCTCTCCCAGTTCGTTCTGGTCCCAGTCTGCTCTCTCCCAGTTGGTACTGGTCCCAGCCTGCTCTCTCCCAGTTGGTTCTGGTCCCAGCCTGGTCTCTCCCAGTTGGTTCTGGTCCCAGCCTGCTCTCTCCCAGTTGGTTCTGGTCCCAGTCTGCTCTCTCCCAGTTGGTTCTGGTCCCAGTCTGCTCTCTCCCAGTTGGTTCTGGTCCCAGCCTGCTCTCTCCCAGTTGGTTCTGGTCCCAGCCTGGTCTCTCCCAGTTGGTTCTGGTCCCAGCCTGCTCTCTCCCAGTTGGTTCTGGTCCCAGTCTGCTCTCTCCCAGTTGGTTCTGGTCCCAGTCTGCTCTCTCCCAGTTGGTTCTGGTCCCAGTCTGCTCTCTCCCAGTTGGTACTGGTCCCAGTCTGCTCTCTCCCAGTTGGTACTGGTCCCAGTCTGCTCTCTCCCAGTTGGTTCTGGTCCCAGCCTGCTCTCTCCCAGTTGGTTCTGGTCCCAGTCTGCTCTCTCCCAGTTGGTACTGGTCCCAGTCTGCTCTCTCCCAGTTGGTTCTGGTCCCAGTCTGCTCTCTCCCAGTTGGTACTGGTCCCAGTCTGCTCTCTCCCAGTTGGTTCTGGTCCCAGCCTGCTCTCTCCCAGTTGGTACTGGTCCCAGTCTGCTCTCTCCCAGTTGGTACTGGTCCCAGCCTGCTCTCTCCCAGTTGGTTCTGGTCCCAGTCTGCTCTCTCCCAGTTGGTACTGGTCCCAGTCTGCTCTCTCCCAGTTGGTTCTGGTCCCAGTCTGCTCTCTCCCAGTTGGTACTGGTCCCAGTCTGCTCTCTCCCAGTTGGTTCTGGTCCCAGCCTGCTCTCTCCCAGTTGGTACTGGTCCCAGTCTGCTCTCTCCCAGTTGGTACTGGTCCCAGTTTGGTGCCTCCCCCTGTCTCCCCGCAGGCCCCTCGGTTCCTCCTGGGCTCTCGCCGCCCCCTCCGGCCGTGGCTCTGCCGACGTCTCCCTTTCCTGGTTGGGCTTGGGCCTCCCTCGACGCGGTGGCCTCGGCCCTCGTCTTCCCGGCCTTCTGGGCCACCAACCGGCTCCTGGACCTGCGTCCCACCACGCTCCGACGGCGCCGGCTCGGCTTCCTCGGCTGGTGCCGTCGCGCCTTGTCCGGGGTGGCCTTGGCGTTGGCCTTGGCGTTGGCGTCGCCGTTATTAGCCGTGGGGCTCGTCTTGTGGCTCCCGGCGCAGGCCGCCCGCCGGGAATTCGTCTACCGGGCGTCTCCGGAGGCCCCTCCGGCCGCTCCGTGGGACGGACGACTCGGACGCCGCTTCGGCTTCGTCTCCGCCAACGTCGGCCTCTTGCCGAGCGGCTTCGCCAAATTCAGCAACCTCGGCGAGACGCCGCGGCGCGCCGAGGCCGTCGCCGGGTTCCTCGCCCTCCGCCGTAGCCAAACGGCGGCTCCCGGCCGGCCGGTGCCGCTAGCCGAAGGTTTTCCAGCCGACGTCGACTTCGTGTGCCTGCAGGAGGTGTTCGACGCCGGCGCCGAAGCCGCCGTGTGCCGCCGGCTCGCCGGGACCTTCCGGCACCTTCTTTACGGCGTCGGGGCCCGCGGGTTGCGGGGTTGGAGGTTGAAGGTGTTTGGGAGCGGGCTGCTGGTAGCCAGCCGGTACCCGGTGGTGGCCGCGGCGTTTCGCGCCTTCCCCAACGGCGCCAGGGAGGACGCGTTGGCGGCCAAGGGGGTGTTGGCGGTGCTGGTGCTGCTGGGGGAGACGCCGCGGGGACGCGTCGTGGGGTACCTGGGGTGCACCCACCTGCAGGCACCCGCTGGTGAGGGCCGGGGGGGACCAGGGGTGGGGTGGGAGGCACCAAAAATGGGGTTGGAAGGACCAGAAATGGGGTTGGAGGGATCAAAAATGGGGTTGGAGGAAACAAAAATGGGGATGGAGGGACCAAAAATGGGGTTCGAGGGATCAAAAATGAGGTTGGAGGGACCAAAAATGGGGTTGGAGGGACCAAAAATGGGGATGGAGGGACCAAAAATGGGGTTGGAGGGATCAAAAATGGGGTTGGAGAGATCAAAAATGAGGTTGGAGGGACCAAAAATGGGGTTGGAGGGACCAAAAACGGGGTTGGAGAGATCAAAAATGGGGTTGGAAGCACCAAAAATGGGGTTGGAGGCACCAAAAATGGGGTTGGAAGCACCAAAAATGGGGTTGGAAGGACCAAAAATGGGGTTGGAGGGACCAAAAATGGGGTTGGAGGGACCAAAAATGGGGATGGAGGGACCAAAAATGGGGATGGATGGATCAAAAATGGGGTTGGAGGCATCAAAAATGTGGTTGGAGGAAACAAAAATGGGGATGGAGGGACCAAATATGGGGATGGAGGAACCAAAAATGGGGTTGGAGGGACCAGAAATGGGGTTGGAAGGACCAAAAAAGGGGTTGGAGGCACCAAAATGGAGTTGGAGGGACCAAAAATGGGGTTGGAGGGACCAAATATGGGGATGGAGGGAACAAAAATGGGGATGGAGGGACCAGAAATGGGGTTGGAAGGACCAAAAAAGGGGTTGGAGGAACCAAAAATGGGGTTGGAGGGACCAAAAATGGGGATGGAGGGACCAGAAATGGGGTTGGAGGGACCAAATATGGGGATGGAGGGAACAAAAATGGGGATGGAGGGGCCAAAAATGGGGTTGAGGGACCAGAAATGGTGTTGGAGGGACCAAAAAAGGGGTTGGAGGCACCAAAAATGGGGTTGGAGGGATCAAATATGGGGATGGAGGGACCAAAAATGGTGTTGGAGGGACCAAAAATGGGGTTCAACGGACCCAATATAAGGTTGGAAGGACCAAACATGAGGTAGGAGGGACCAGAAATGGGGTTGGAGGCACCAAAAATGGGGTTGGAGGCACCAAAAATGGGGTTGGAAGCACCAAAAATGAGGTTGGAGGGACCAAAAATGGGATGGAGGGACCAAAAATGGGGTTGGAGGGACCAAAAATGGGGTTGGAAGGACCAAAAATGGGGTTGGAGGGACCAAAAATGGGGTTGGAGGGATCAAAAATAAGGTTGGAGGCATCAAAAATGGGGTTGGAGGAAACAAAAATGGGGATGGAGGGATCAAAAATGGGGTTGGAGGAACCAAAAATGGGGTTGGAGGGACCAAATATGGGGATGGAGGGACCAAAAATGGGGATAGAGGGACCAGAAATGGGGTTGGAAGGACCAAAAATGGGGTTGGAGGCACCAAAAATGGGGTTGAGGGACCAGAAATGGTGTTGGAAGGACCAAAAAAGGGGTTGGAGGCACCAAAAAAGGGTTTGGAGGCACCAAAAATGGGGTTGGAGGGATCAAATATGGGGATGGAGGGACCAGAAATGGGGTTGGAAGGACCAGAAATGGGGTTGGAGGGGCCAAAAATGGGGTTGAGGGACCAGAAATGGGGTTGAGGGACCAAAAAAGGGGTTGGAGGCAGCAAAAATGGGGTTGGAGTGATGAAATATCGGGATGAATGGACCAAAGATGGGGTTGGAGGGACCAGAAATGGGGTTGGAGGGATCAAAAATGGGGTTGGAGGGATCAAAAAATGGGGATGGAGGAAACAAAAATGGGGATGGAGGGACCAAAACTGGGGTTGGAGGGACCAGAAATGGGGTTGGAGGGACCAGAAATGGGGTTGGAGGGACCAAAACTGGGGTTGGAGGCACCAAAAATGGGGTTCAAGGGACCCAATATAAGGTTGGAAGGACCAAATATGGGGTATGAGGGACCAGAAATGGGGTTGGAGGGATCAAAACTGGGGTTGGAAGCACCAAAAATGAGGTTGGAGGGACCAAAAATGGGGATGGAGGAACTAAAAATGGGGATGGAGGAACTAAAAATGGGGATGGAGGCACCAAAAATGGGGTTGGAGGGACCAAAAATGGGGTTGGAGGCACCAAAAATGGGGTTGGAAGCACCAAAAATGAGGTTGGAGGGACCAGAAATGGGGATGGAGGGACCAAAAATGGGGTTTGAGGAAACAGAAATGGGGTTGGAGTGACCAAATATGGGGATGGAGGGAATAAAAATGGGGATGGAGGCACCAAAAATGGGGTTGGAAGGACCAAAAATGGGGTTGGAGGGGCCAAATATGGGGTAGGACGGACCAGAAATGGGGCTGGAGGGATCAAAACTGGGGTTGGAGGGACTAAAAATCGGGTAGGAAGCACCAAAAATGAGGTTGGAGGGACCAAAAATGGGGTTGGAGGGACAAAATATGGGGTTGGAAAGACCAAAAATGGGGTTGGAAGGACCAAAAATGGGGTTGGAAGGACCAAAAATGGGGTTGGAGGGATCAAAAATGGGGTTGGAGGCATCAAAAATGGGGTTGGAGGAAACAAAAATGGGGATGGAGGGATCAAAAATGGGGTTGGAGGAACCAAATATGGGGATGGAGGGACCAAAAATGGGGATGGAGGGACCAGAAATGGGGTTGGAAGGGCCAAAAATGGGGTTGAGGGACCAAAAATGGGGATGGAGGGACCAAAAAAGGGGTTGGAGGCACCAAAAAAGGGTTTGGAGGCACCAAAAATGGGGTTGTAGGGACCAAAAATGGGGATGGAGGGACAAAAAATGGGGTTGGAGGGACCAAATATGGGGATGAAGGGACCAAAAATGGGTTTGGAGGGACCAGAAATGGGGTTGGAGGGAGCAGAAATGGGGTTGGAGGCACCAAAAATGGGGTTGGAGGCATCAAAAATGGGGATGGAGGGACCAGAAATGGGGTTGGAGGGACCAGAAATGGGGTTGAGGGACCAGAAATGGTGTTGAGGGACCAAAAAAGGGGTTGGAGGGACCAAAAATGGGGTTGGAGGGATGAAATATCGGGATGAAGGGACCAAAGATGGGGTTGGAGGGACCAGAAATGGGGTTGGAGGGACCAGAAATGGGGTTGGAGGGATCAAAAATGAGGATGGAGGGACCAGAAATGGGGTTGGAGGGACCTAGGATGGGGTTGGATGGTCCTGGGATGAGTTTTGAAGTCCTCGAATGGGGTTGGAGGGACATAGGATGAAGTTTGAGAGACCAAGGATAGGGTTGGAGAGACATGGGATGGGATTGGATGGTCCTGGGATGGGATTGGATGGTCCTGGGATGGGGTTGGAGGGTCCTGGGATGGGGTTGGAGGGTCCTGGGATGGGGTTGGAGGGTCCTGGGATGGGGTTGGAGGGTCCTGGGATGGGATTGGATGGTCCTGGGATGGGGTTGGAGGGTCCTGGGATGGGGTTGGAGGGTCCTGGGATGGGGTTGGAGGGTCCTGGGATGGGATTGGAAGGTCCTGGGATGGGGTTGGAGGGTCCTGGGATGGGGTTGGAGGGTCCTGGGATGGGGTTGGAGGACCTGGAATGGGGTTGGAGGGTCCTGGGATGGGGTTGGAGGACCTGGAATGGGGTTGGAGGGTCCTGGGATGGGGTAGGAGGACCTGGGATGGGGTAGGAGGGTCCTGGGATGGGGTTGGAGGGTCCTGGGATGGGGTTGGAGGGTCCTGGGATGGGGTTGGAGGGTCCTGGGATGGGATTGGAAGGTCCTGGGATGGGGTTGGAGGGTCCTGGGATGGGGTTGGAGGGTCCTGGGATGGGGTTGGAGGACCTGGAATGGGGTTGGAGGGTCCTGGGATGGGGTTGGAGGACCTGGAATGGGGTTGGAGGGTCCTGGGATGGGGTTGGAGGGACCTGGGATGGGGTTGGAGGGTCCTGGGATGGGGTTGGAGGACCTGGGATGGGGTAGGAGGGTCCTGGGATGGGGTTGGAGGGTCCTGGGATGGGGTTGGAGGACCTGGAATGGGGTTGGAGGGTCCTGGGATGGGGTTGGAGGACCTGGGATGGGGTTGGAGGGTCCTGGGATGGGGTAGGAGGACCTGGGATGGGGTAGGAGGGTCCTGGGATGGGGTAGGAGGGTCCTGGGATGGGGTTGGAGGACCTGGAATGGGGTTGGAGGGTCCTGGGATGGGGTTGGAGGACCTGGGATGGGGTTGGAGGGTCCTGGGATGGGGTAGGAGGACCTGGGATGGGGTAGGAGGGTCCTGGGATGGGGTAGGAGGGCCTGGGATGGGGTTGGAGGACCTGGGATGGGATTGGAGGGTCCTGGGATGGGGTTGGAGGGACCTGGGATGGGGTTGGAGGGTCCTGTGATGGGGTTGGAGGGTCCTGGGATGGGGTTGGAGGGTCCTGGGATGGGGTTGGAAGGTCCTGTGATGGGATTGGAGGACCTGGGATGGGGTTGGAGGGTCCTGGGATGGGGTTGTAGGACCTGGAATGGGGTTGGAGGACCTGAGATGGGGTTTTGGGGTCCATTGATGGGGTGGGGTGGTCCTGGTGCTGCAGGAGACTCGCTGGTCAGAGACGCGCAGCTCTCGCTGGCAACGAGCTGGATGCAGGAATTCCGGGAGCAGCAGGAGCAGCGAGGGGACATCGTGGCCTTCGACGTCTTCTGTGGGGACCTCAACTTCGATAACTGCTCCCCAGGTGTGGGGGAAAGAGGGTCTGGGGGTGGAGATGGGAATGGAGATGGGGATGGAGATGGAGATGGGGATGGAGATGGGGATGGGGATGGGGATGGGGATGGAGATGGAGATGGGGATGGGGATGGGGATGGAGATGGGGATGGGGATGGGGATGGAGATGGGGATGGGGATGGGGATGGGGATGGAGATGGAGATGGAGATGGGGATGGGGATGGGGATGGGGATGGAGATGGAGATGGAGATGGGGATGGGGATGGGGATGGGGATGGGGATGGGGATGGGGATGGGGATGGGGATGGAGATGGAGATGGAGATGGAGATGGAGATGGAGATGGAGATGGAGATGGGGATGGAGATGGGGATGGGAAGTTTTCTGGTGATGATGGAGCCTTTTCTCCTCCCCTCAAGCTGAGAAGCTCAACCAGCAGCATCCGATCTTCAACCTCTACCAAGATCCCTGCCGGATGGGACCTGGGCAGGACCAGCCCTGGGCCATAGGTGGGACCCCATCCCCATCCCCATCTCCATCCCCATCTCCATCCCCATCTCCCCCCCCATCCCCATCCCCATCTCCATCCCCATCCCCATCCCCATCCCCATCCCCATCCCCATCCCCATCCCCATCCCCATCCCCATCTCCATCCCCATCCCCATCTCCATCCCCATCCCCATCTCCATCTCCATCCCCATCTCCATCTCCATCCCCATCCCCATCTCCATCCCCATCCCCATCTCCATCTCCATCCCCATCCCCATCTCCATCCCCATCCCCATCCCCATCTCCATCCCCATCCCCATCTCCATCTCCATCCCCATCCCCATCTCCATCCCCATCCCCATCTCCATCCCCATCCCCATCTCCATCTCCATCCCCATCCCCATCTCCATCCCCATCCCCATCTCCATCTCCATCCCCATCCCCATCTCCATCCCCATCCCCATCCCCATCTCCATCCCCATCCCCATCTCCATCTCCATCCCCATCCCCATCTCCATCCCCATCCCCATCCCCATCCCCATCCCCATCCCCATCCCCATCTCCATCCCCATCTCCATCTCCATCCCCATCCCCATCCCCATCCCCATCTCCATCCCCATCCCCATCTCCATCTCCATCCCCATCCCCATCCCCATCTCCATCCCCATCTCCATCCCCATCTCCCCCCCCATCCCCATCTCCATCCCCATCCCCATCCCCATCTCCATCCCCATCCCCATCTCCATCCCCATCCCCATCCCCATCCCCATCTCTATCTCAATCCCCATCTCCATCTCCATCCCCATCTCCATCTCCATCTCCATCCCCATCCCCATCTCCATCCCATTCCCAGGATCTCTTCTCAATTACCTGAAGATTTATGAGGAACCCGTCTCCACCCCTGCGAAGATGAAGAGGTGACAGAGATGGGGACACGGATGGGACGGGGGGTCACGGGAGGACAAGGGTGGGAAACCCACGGTCGCCACGTCCTTGTGCCACCATCTCCTCATGGTCACCGTGTCCTGATGCCACCACGTCCCCATGGCCACCAGGACCCTGGAGGAGCCTTCCGGCCGTCACCAGTTCCTGGCAGGTCCCATCCTCTCCACCGGAGAACTTGATCCTGCGGCCACCATCCCGTGGCAAGGCCGGCGTGTGGACTACATCCTCCACCGGCAGCACCAGGGATCCCCACCGGTGGTGAGCGCCGGGACCTCCTGGCGTCCCCCTACTCCGTGATGTCCCCCTGGTGTCCCCATCCCGCTTAACGTCCCCTCTCCCCGCAGGAGGAGGCCGAGATCTCCTTCATCACCCAACTGGCCACCCTCTCCGACCACTTGCCCGTGGCGCTGCGGCTCCACCTGGGCCCCGCGTCCTCCTGAGGCACCGCGGGGACACCGCGGGGACAACGAGGGGATACCACGGGGACAACGAGGGGACAACTCGGGGACACCGCGGGGACACCGTGGGGATACCTCGGGGACAACGAGGGGATACCTCGGGGACACCGCGGGGACAACGAGGGGACAACGAGGGGACACCTCGGGGACACCGCGGGGACACCGCGGGGATACCGCGGGGACAACGAGGGGACAACGCAGGGACACCGCGGGGACACCGTGGGGATACCTCGGGGACACCTCGGGGACACCTCGGGGATACCTCGGGGACACCGCGGGGACACCACAGGGACAACTCGGGGACACCTCGGGGACACCACGGGGACACCTCGGGGACAACTCGGGGACACCGCGGGGACACCTCGGCAACACCTCGGGGACACCGCAGGGACACCGTGGGGACAACTCGGGGACACCTCGGGGACACCGCGGGGACACCGCGGGGACAACGAGGGGACAACTCGGGGACACCGCGGGGACACCGTGGGGACACCGCAGGGACAACTCGGGGACACCTCCGGGACACCGCAGGGACAACTCGGGGACACCTCGGGGACACCGCGGGGACACCTCGGGGACACCTCCGGGACACCGCAGGGACAACTCGGGGACACCTCGGGGACAACTCGGGGACACCTCGGGGACACCGCGGGAACACCGTGGGGACACCTCGGGGACACCTCGGGGACACCTCAGGGACACCGCAGGAACACCGTGGGGACACCTCGGGGACACCTCGGGGACACCTCGGGGACACCGTGGGAACACCGTGGGGACACCTCGGGGACACCTCGGGGACACCTCAGGGACACCGCAGGAACACCGTGGGGACACCTCGGGGACACCTCGGGGACACCTCGGGGACACCGTGGGAACACCGTGGGGACACCTCGGGGACACCTCGGGGACACCTCAGGGACACCGCAGGAACACCGTGGGGACACCTCGGGGACACCTCGGGGACACCGTGGGGACACCTCGGGGACACCGTGGGAACACCGCAGGGACAACTCGGGGCCACCTCGGAGATACCTGGGGACACCTTGGGGACACCTCCGGGACACCTCGGAGATACCTCGGGGACACCTCGGGGACAACTCGGGGACACCTCGGGGACACCTCGGGGACACCGCGGGGACACCTCGGAGATACCTCGGGGACACCTCGGGGACAACTCGGGGACACCTCAGGGACACCTCGGGGACACCTCGGGGACACCCTGGGGACACCTCGGGGACACCTCGGGGACACCCTGGGGACACCTCGGGGACACCTCGGGGCCACCTCGGAGATACCTCGGGGACACCTTGGGGACAACTCGGGGACACCTCGGGGACACCTCGGGGACAACTCGGGGACACCCTGGGGACACCTCGGGGACACCCTGGGGACACCTCGGGGACAACTCGGGGACACCTCGGGGACACCCTGGGGACACCTCGGGGACACCTCGGGGCCACCTCGGAGATACCTCGGGGACACCTTGGGGACAACTCGGGGACACCTCGGGGACACCTCGGGGACAACTCGGGGACACCCTGGGGACACCTCGGGGACACCCTGGGGACACCTCGGGGACAACTCGGGGACACCTCGGGGACACCCTGGGGACAACTCGGGGACACCTCAGGGACACCCTGGGGACACCTCGGGGACACCTCGGGGACACCGCGGGGTGGGAGGAGCCACCACCACAGCCCCTGAGGACCACGGGGGGGGGGGGGGGGGAGGGCTGGATGGTGGTTGGATGATCGTTAGGTGACGGCTCATTGATCATTGGGTGATGGCTCATTGATCATTGGATGATGGCTCATTGATCATTAGGTGATGGCTCATTGATCATTGGATGATGGTTGGATGATCGTTAGGTGACGGCTCATTGATCATTGGATGATGGCTCATTGATCATTGGATGATGGCTCATTGATCATTGGATGATGGTTGGATGATCATTGGATGATGGTTGATTGATCATTGGATGATGGTTGGATGATGATTGGATGGTGGTTGGATGATGATTGGGTGATGGCTCATTGATCATTGGGTGATGGTTCATTGATCATTGGGTTGTGGTTGGATGATGATTGGATGATGGTTGGATGATCATTGGATGATGGTTGATTGATCATTGGATGGTGGTTGGATGATCATTGGATGATGGTTGGATGATCGTTGGGTGATGGCTCATTGATCATTGGATGATGGTTCATTGATCATTGGATGGTGGTTGGATGATGATTGGGTGATGGTTGGATGATCATTGGGTGATGGCTCATTGATCATTGGGTGATGGCTCATTGATCATTGGATGATGGTTGGATGATCGTTGGGTGATGGCTCATTGATCATTAGATGGTGGTTGGATGATCATTGGATGATGGTTCATTGATCATTGGATGATGGTTGGATGATGATTGGATGGTGGTTGGATGATCGTTAGGTGACAGCTCATTGATCATTGGATGATGATTGGATGATCATTAGGTGATGGTTCATTGATTATTGGATGATGGTTGGATGATGGTTGGATGATGGTTCATTGATCATTGGATGATGATTGGATTATGGTTGGGTGATGGCTCATTGATCATTGGATGATGACTGGATTATGGTTCATTGATCATTGAACAACGATTGGATGATGATTGGGTGACGGTTCACTGCTCATTGGCTTGTGGTCGAGTGATGATTGGATGATGGTTCATTGATCATTAGACGACGATTGGATGATGATTGGATGATGGTTCATTGATCATTGGATGATGATTGGATGATGGTTCATTGATCATTGGATGATGGTTGGATGATGGTTCATTGATCATTGGATGATGGTTGGATGATGATTGGATGATGACTGGATGATGGTTCATTGATCATTGGATGATGATTGGGTGACGGTTCATTGATCATTAGACGACGATTGGATGATGATTGGATGATGGTTCATTGATCATTGGACGACGGTTGGATGATGATTGGATGGTGGCTCATTGATCATTGGACGACGGTTGGATGATGATTGGATGATGGCTCATTGATCATTGGATGACGGTTGGATGATGATTGGATGATGGTTCATTGATCATTGGACGACGGTTGGATGATGATTGGATGGTGGCTCATTGATCATTGGATGACGGTTGGATGATGATTGGATGGTGGCTCATTGATCATTGGACGACGATTGGATGATGATTGGGTGACGGTTCATTGATCATTGGACGACGGTTGGATGATGATTGGATGATGACTGGATGATGGTTCATTGATCATTGGATGATGATTGGGTGACGGTTCATTGATCATTGGACGACGATTGGATGATGATTGGATGATGGCTCATTGATCATTGGATGACGGTTGGATGATGATTGGATGGTGGCTCATTGATCATTGGATGACGGTTGGATGATGATTGGATGATGGCTCATTGATCATTGGACGACGGTTGGATGATGATTGGATGGTGGCTCATTGATCATTGGACGACGATTGGATGATGATTGGGTGACGGTTCATTGATCATTGGACGACGGTTGGATGATGATTGGATGGTGGCTCATTGATCATTGGACGACGGTTGGATGATGATTGGATGATGGTTCATTGATCATTAGACGACGATTGGATGATGATTGGATGATGGTTCATTGATCATTGGATGACGGTTGGATGATGATTGGATGATGGCTCATTGATCATTGGATGATGGTTGGATGATGATTGGATGATGGCTCATTGATCATTGGACGACGGTTGGATGATGATTGGATGGTGGCTCATTGATCATTGGATGACGGTTGGATGATGATTGGATGATGGTTCATTGATCATTGGACGACGATTGGATGATGATTGGATGATGGTTCATTGATCATTGGACGACGGTTGGATGATGATTGGATGATGGTTCATTGATCATTGGATGACGGTTGGATGATGATTGGATGATGGTTCATTGATCATTGGACGACGATTGGATGATGATTGGATGATGGTTCATTGATCATTGGACGACGGTTGGATGATGATTGGATGATGGCTCATTGATCATTGGACGACGATTGGATGATGATTGGATGATGGTTCATTGATCATTAGACGACGATTGGATGATGGTTGGATGATGGTTCATTGATCATTGGACGACGATTGGATGATGGTTGGATGATGGCTCATTGATCATTGGACGACGATTGGATGATGGTTGGATGATGGTTCATTGATCATTGGACGACGATTGGATGATGATTGGATGGTGGCTCATTGATCATTGGACGACGATTGGATGATGGTTGGATGATGGCTCATTGATCATTGGATGATGGTTGGATGATGACTGGATGATGGTTCATTGATCATTGGATGATGATTGGATGATGGTTCATTGATCATTGGATGATGGTTGGATGATGGCTCATTGATCATTGGATGACGGTTGGATGATGATTGGATGGTGGCTCATTGATCATTGGATGACGGTTGGATGATGATTGGATGATGGCTCATTGATCATTGGACGACGGTTGGATGATGATTGGATGGTGGCTCATTGATCATTGGACGACGATTGGATGATGATTGGGTGACGGTTCATTGATCATTGGACGACGGTTGGATGATGATTGGATGATGGCTCATTGATCATTGGACGACGGTTGGATGATGATTGGATGGTGGCTCATTGATCATTGGACGACGATTGGATGATGATTGGATGATGGTTCATTGATCATTGGACGACGGTTGGATGATGATTGGATGGTGGCTCATTGATCATTGGACGACGATTGGCTGACGATCGGGTGACGGTTCACTGCTCACTGGCTTGTGGTCGGGTGATGGTTGAGTGACCGTCGGGTGGTGATCGGGTGATGGTCGGGTGGCCGTTGGGCAGCTGGATGGTGACGGTCCAGGGCTGGTTGGATGGTGGCTGGACCCCGGTTGGATGACGGTTGGTGACTCTCCGGCCGTGCCGGCTCCAACCATGGTTTGATCGACCGAGAGCGAAATAAAAACCTCGGAGACTGCAGGAGGTGGTGCCACCTCCTCGCTGGGATGGGGATGAGGCAGCACTGGGGGGGGGATCCAGGTGACCAGGACCTGATGGGACCACTCGGTGGGGAATCTTGAGGACCCAGGAGGATCACGGAGACCCGTGAGGACAACTTCGTAGGGACCTTTAGGGACCAGTCCTTGGAGATCCTTAAGGACGACTCCAGAGGGACCCTTGGGGACCACCCCACGAGACCCCTTTGGAGACTCCTCCATGGGGACCCCCTCGAGGAGCCCCCTGGATCTGCTCCTTGGAGCTCTCCAAGGGCCACTCCGCGGGAATCCTTCTGGGACCACCTCATGGAGACCTGAGGATCGTTTCAAGGGGGTCTTTGGGGACCGTTCCGCGAGGATTTGGGGGGGGGGGTGTCCCCCCACGGGGACGACTCCAACTCCATCAATATCTTTTGGAGACCGCTCCATGGAGGTCTTGAGGACAATTCCATGGAGATCTTGGAGACCACTCCAAGGGGATTCTCGAGGGCGACTCTATGGGGACCCTTGGAGACCACTCCATGGAGATCTTGGGAACCACTCCATGGAGATCTTGGGGACCTCTCTATGGGGACCACTCCATGGAGATCTTGGAGACCTCTCCATGGGGGACCCTTGAGGATCACTCCATGGAGATCTTGAGGACCACTCCATGGGGACCCTTGAGGACCACTCCATGGAGATCTTGGGGATCACTCCATGGAGATCTTGGGGACCTCTCTATGGGGACCCTTGAGGGCCGCTCCAAGGAGATTTTGAGGACCACTCCATGGAGACCCATGGAGACCACTGCAAGGAGATCTTGAGGACCACTCCAAGGAGACCCTTGGGGATCACTCCAAGGAGATCTTGAGGACCACTCCAAGGAGACCCTTGGGGATCACTCCAAGGAGATCTTGAGGACCACTCCAAGGAGACCCTTGGGGATCACTCCAAGGAGATCTTGAGGACCACTCCAAGGAGACCCTTGGGGACCACTCCATGGAGACCCTTGAGGATCACTCCATGGAGATCTTGGGGACCACTCCAAGGAGACCCTTGGGGACCACTCCATGGAGATCTTGGGGACCACTCCAAGGAGACCCTTGGGGACCACTCCATGGAGATCTTGGGGACCACTCCAAGGAGACCCTTGGGGACCACTCCATGGAGATCTTGGGGATCACTCCATGGAGACCCTTGGGGACCACTCCACGGAGATCTTGGAGACCACTCCATGGAGATCTTGGAGACCTCTCTATGGGGACCCTTGAGGGCTGCTCCAAGGAGACCCTTGGGGACCACTCCATGGAGACCCATTGAGACCACTCCATGGAGACCCTTGAGGGCCACTCCAAGGAGATCTTGAGAACCACTCCATGGAGATATTGTGGATCACTCCATGGAGACCCTTGGAGACCTCTCTATGGAGATCTTGGGGACCACTCCAAGGAGACCCTTGGGGACCACTCCATGGGGATCTCCTTGAGGACCACTCCAAGGAGATCTTGAGGATCACTTCATGGGGACCCTTGACGACCACTCCATGGAGATCTTGGGGATCACTCCATGGGGACTCTTGGAGAACACTCCAACGAGACCTTGGAGACCTCTTCATGGGGACCCTTGAGGGCTGCTCCAAGGAGATCTTGAGGACCACTCCAAGGAGACCCTTGGGGACAACTCCAAGGAGACTCTCGGAGACCACTCCATGGAGATCTTGGGGACCACTCCAAGGAGACCCTTGGGGACCACTTCAAGGAGACTCTTGGAGACCACACCATGGAGATCTTGGGGATCACTCCAAGGAGACCCTTGGGGACAACTCCAAGGAGACTCTCGGAGACCACACGATGGAGATCTTGGGGATCACTCCAAGGAGACCCTTGAGGACCACTCCACGGAGATCTCCTTGAGAACCACTCCATGGAGATCTTGGAGACCTCTCCATGGGGACCCTTGAGGGCCACTCCATGGAGATCTTGGGGACCACTCCAAGGAGACCCTTGGGGACCACGCCATGGGGCTGCCCCCCCAGATCACCCCACGGCGCCTGCGACCAAGCGGGAAGGCCCGAAGGCTCCTTTATTGGAAGGCACGAGGGGGGCGCGTGGAGAGAAGGTGCTGCCCCACGGCGGGGCCTGAGCCCTGACCCATAGACCGGGCTGGGGTTGTGGGGCTGCCCCATAGACTGGGCTGGGGTTGTGGGGCTGCCCCATAGACTGGGCTGGGGTTGTGGGGCTGCCCCATAGACCGGGCTGGGGTTGGGGGGCTGCCCCATAGACTGGGCTGGGGTTGGGGGGCTGACCCATAGACCGGGCTGGGGTTGTGGGGCTGCCCCATAGACTGGGCTGGGGTTGTGGGGCTGCCCCATAGACAGGGCTGGGGTTGTGGGGCTGCCCCATAGACTGGGCTGGGGTTGTGGGGCTGCCCCATAGACTGGGCTGGGGTTGGGGGGCTGCCCCATAGACTGGGCTGGGGTTGGGGGGCTGCCCCATAGACTGGGCTGGGGTTGGGGGGCTGCCCCATAGACCGGGCTGGGGTTGAGGGGCTGCCCCATAGACAGGGCTGGGGTTGGGGGGCTGCCCCATAGGCTCTGCTGGGGTTGGGGGGCTGCCCCATAGACAGGGCTGGGGTTGGGTGCTGCCCCATAGACTGGGCTGGGGTTGAGGGGCTGCCCCATAGACTGGGCTGGGGTTGTGGGGCTGCCCCATAGACTGGGCTGGGGTTGTGGGGCTGCCCCATAGACTGGGCTGGGGTTGGGGGGCTGCCCCATAGACTGGGCTGGGGTTGGGGGGCTGCCCCATAGACTGGGCTGGGGTTGAGGGGCTGCCCCATAGACTGGGCTGGGGTTGTGGGGCTGCCCCATAGACTGGGCTGGGGTTGTGGGGCTGCCCCATAGACTGGGCTGGGGTTGGGGGGCTGCCCCATAGACTGGGCTGGGGTTGGGGGGCTGCCCCATAGACTGGGCTGGGGTTGAGGGGCTGCCCCATAGACTGGGCTGGGGTTGGGGGGCTGCCCCATAGACTGGGCTGGGGTTGGGGGGCTGCCCCATAGACAGGGCTGGGGTTGGGGGGCTGCCCCATAGACAGGGCTGGGGTTGGGGGGCTGCCCCATAGACCGGGCTGGGGTTGGGGGGCTGCCCCATAGACTGGGCTGGGGTTGAGGGGCTGCCCCATAGACTGGGCTGGGGTTGAGGGGCTGCCCCATAGGCTCTGCTGGGGTTGTGGGGCTGCCCCATAGACTGGGCTGGGGTTGTGGGGCTGCCCCATAGGCTCTGCTGGGGTTGTGGGGCTGCCCCATAGACTGGGCTGGGGTTGGGGGGCTGCCCCATAGACCGGGCTGGGGTTGGGGGGCTGCCCCATAGACTGGGCTGGGGTTGGGGGGCTGCCCCATAGGCTCTGCTGGGGTTGGGGGGCTGCCCCATAGACAGGGCTGGGGTTGGGGGGCTGCCCCATAGACTGGGCTGGGGTTGGGGGGCTGCCCCATAGGCTCTGCTGGGGTTGGGGGGCTGCCCCATAGACAGGGCTGGGGTTGGGGGGCTGCCCCATAGACTGGGCTGGGGTTGAGGGGCTGCCCCATAGACAGGGCTGGGGTTGTGGGGCTGCCCCATAGAACAGGCTGGGGTTGTGGGGCTGCCCCATAGACTGGGCTGGGGTTGGGGGGCTGCCCCATAGACTGGGCTGGGGTTGGGGGGCTGCCCCATAGACTGGGCTGGGGTTGGGGGGGTGCCCCATAGAACAGGCTGGGGTTGGGGGGGTGCCCCATAGAACAGGCTGGGGTTGTGGGGCTGCCCCATAGATCGTGCCGGGCTGCAGTTATGGGGCTGCCCCACAGATCGTGCCGGGCTGGGGTTGTGGGGCTGCCCCATAGATGGTTCCGGGCTTCTCCTCCTTTTTGGGGTCCCCCTGGTCCTCGGGGGCCCCGAAGCCGCCGCCGCCGGGGGTCTCCATGTGGAACACGTCCTATGGGGCGAGGCAGGTGTGGGGCAGGGCTTGGGGGGCGCCGTGGGGCAGAGGAATTAGGGGGTGGCGGGGGGGGGGGGCCCCCAAAACTCACCCCGGGTTCCACTTGCACCGAGGTTTTGGCCCCGAGGTTGAGGGTTCGGCCGTCGCGGCGAATCAGGAGGTTGAGGCCCGGGGCGCCGGGGCCGCCCCCTAAGTGTGGGGCAGAGGGGTCAGAGGGGGGAAATGGCAGCTATGGGGGGGGGCTATGGGGAACAATGAGGGGCAATGGGAGCTATGGGGCTTCTATGGGGTCTATGGGGGGCAATGGGAGCTATGGGGCATCTATGGGGTCTATGGGGAGCAATGGGAGCTATGGGGCTTCTATGGGGTCTATGGGGGGCAATGGGAGCTATGGGGCTTCTATGGGGTCTATGGGGAGCAATGGGAGCTATGGGGCTTCTATGGGGTCTATAGGGATCAATGGGAGCTATGGGGCTTCTATGGGGTCTATAGGGGGCAATGGGAGCTATGGGGCTTCTATGGGGTCTATGGGGGGCAATGGGAGCTATGGGGCTTCTATGGGGTCTATGGGGAGCAATGGGAGCTATGGGGCATCTATGGGGTCTATGGGGAGCAATGGGAGCTGTGGGGCATCTATGGGGTCTATGGGGAGCAATGGGAGCTATGGGGCATCTATGGGGTCAATGGGGAGCAATGGGAGCTATGGGGCATCTATGGGGTCTATGGGGAGCAATGGGAGCTATGGGGCATCTATGGGGTCTATGGGGAGCAATGGGAGCTATGGGGCTTCTATGGGGTCTTTGGGGGGCAATGGGAGCTATGGGGCTTCTATGGGGTCTATGGGGAGCAATGGGAGCTATGGGGCTTCTATGGGGTCTATGGGGAGCAATGGGAGCTATGGGGCATCTATGGGGTCTATGGGGAGCAATGGGAGCTATGGGGCTTCTATGGGGTCTATGGGGAGCAATGGGAGCTATGGGGCTTCTATGGGGTCTATAGGAAGCAATGGGAGCTATGGGGCTTCTATGGGGTCTATGGGGAGCAATGGGAGCTATGGGGCTTCTATGGGGTCTATGGGGGGCAATGGGAGCTATGGGGCTTCTATGGGGTCTATGGGGGGCAATGGGAGATATGGGGCTTCTATGGGGTCTATGGGGAGCAATGGGAGCTATGGGGCATCTATGGGGTCTATGGGGAGCAATGGGAGCTATGGGGCTTCTGTGGGGTCTATGGGGGGCAATGGGAGCTATGGGGCATCTATGGGGTCTATGGGGGGCAATGGGAGCTATGGGGCTTCTATGGGGTCTATGGGGAGCAATGGGAGCTATGGGGCTTCTATGGGGTCTATGGGGGGCAATGGGAGATATGGGGCATCTATGGGGTCTATGGGGATCAATGGGAGCTATGGGGCATCTATGGGGTCTATGGGGAGCAATGGGAGCTATGGGGCATCTATGGGGTCTATGGGGGGCAATGGGAGCTATGGGGCTTCTATGGGGTCTATGGGGGGCAATGGGAGCTATGGGGCTTCTATGGGGTCTATGGGGAGCAATGGGAGCTATGGGGCATCTATGGGGTCTATGGGGAGCAATGGGAGCTATGGGGCATCTATGGGGTCTATGGGGGGCAATGGGAGCTATGGGGCATATATGGGGTCTATGGGGGGCAATGGGAGCTATGGGGCATATATGGGGTCTATGGGGGGCAATGGGAGCTATGGGGCATATATGGGGTCTATGGGGAGCAATGGGAGCTATGGGGCTTCTATGGGGTCTTTGGGGGGCAATGGGAGCTATGGGGCATCTATGGGGTCTATGGGGAGCAATGGGAGCTATGGGGCTTCTATGGGGTCTATGGGGAGCAATGGGAGCTATGGGGCATCTATGGGGTCTATGGGGGGCAATGGGATCTATGGGGCATCTATGGGGTCTATGGGGAGCAATGGGAGCTATGGAGCATCTATGGGGTCTATGGGGAGCAATGGGAGCTATGGGGCTTCTATGGGGTCTATGGGGAGCAATGGGAGCTATGGGGCTTCTATGGGGTCTATGGGGGGCAATGGGAGCTATGGGGCATCTATGGGGTCTATAGGGGGCAATGGGAGCTATGGGGCATCTATGGGGTCTATGGGGAGCAATGGGAGCTATGGGGCATCTATGGGGTCTATAGGGGGCAATGGGAGCTATGGAGCATCTATGGGGTCTATGGGGAGCAATGGGAGCTATGGGGCATCTATGGGGTCTATGGGGATCAATGGGAGCTATGGGGCATCTATGGGGTCTATGGGGAGCAATGGGAGCTATGGGGCTTCTATGGGGTCTATGGGGAGCAATGGGAGCTATGGGGCTTCTATGGGGTCTATGGGGAGCAATGGGAGCTATGGGGCATATATGGGGTCTATGGGGGGCAATGGGAGCTATGGGGCATATATGGGGTCTATGGGGGGCAATGGGAGCTATGGGGCATATATGGGGTCTATGGGGAGCAATGGGAGCTATGGGGCTTCTATGGGGTCTTTGGGGGGCAATGGGAGCTATGGGGCTTCTATGGGGTCTATGGGGAGCAATGGGAGCTATGGGGCTTCTATGGGGTCTATGGGGAGCAATGGGAGCTATGGGGCTTCTATGGGGTCTATGGGGGGCAATGGGAGCTATGGGGCATCTATGGGGTCTATAGGGGGCAATGGGAGCTATGGGGCATCTATGGGGTCTATGGGGAGCAATGGGAGCTATGGGGCATCTATGGGGTCTATGGGGAGCAATGGGAGCTGTGGGGCTTCTATGGGGTCTATAGGGGGCAATGGGAGCTGTGGGGCTTCTATGGGGTCTATGGGGAGCAATGGGATCTATGGGGCTTCTATGGGATCTATGGGGAGCAATGGGAGCTATGGGGCTTCTATGGGGTCTATGGGGAGCAATGGGAGCTATGGGGCTTCTATGGGGTCTATGGGGATCAATGGGAGCTATGGGGCTTCTATGGGGTCTATGGGGATCAATGGGAGCTATGGGGCTTCTATGGGGTCTATGGGGAGCAATGGGAGCTATGGGGCATCTATGGGGTCTATGGGGAGCAATGAGAGCTGTGGGGCTTCTATGGGGTCTATGGGGAGCAATGGGAGCTATGGGGCTTCTATGGGGTCTATGGGGATCAATGGGAGCTATGGGGCATCTATGGGGTCTATGGGGAGCAATGGGAGCTATGGGGCATCTATGGGGTCTATGGGGAGCAATGGGAGCTATGGGGCATCTATGGGGTCTATGGGGGGCAATGGGAGCTATGGGGCATCTATGGGGTCTATGGGGATCAATGGGAGCTATGGGGCATCTATGGGGTCTATGGGGGGCAATGGGAGCTATGGGGCATCTATAGGGTCTATGGGGAGCAATGGGAGCTATGGGGCATCTATGGGGTCTATGGGGAGCAATGGGAGCTATGGGGCTTCTATGGGGTCTATGGGGAGCAATGGGAGCTATGGGGCTTCTATGGGGTCTATGGGGAGCAATGGGAGCTATGGGGCATCTATGGGGTCTATGGGGGGCAATGGGAGCTATGGAGCATCTATGGGGTCTATGGGGAGCAATGGGAGCTATGGGGCATCTATGGGGTCTATGGGGATCAATGGGAGCTATGGGGCATCTATGGGGTCTATGGGGAGCAATGGGAGCTATGGGGCTTCTATGGGGTCTATGGGGAGCAATGGGAGCTATGGGGCATCTATGGGGTCTATGGGGGGCAATGGGAGCTATGAGGCATCTATGGGGTCTATAGGGGGCAATGGGAGCTATGGGGCTTCTATGGGGTCTATGGGGAGCAATGGGAGCTATGGGGCATCTATGGGGTCTATGGGGGGCAATGGGAGCTATGGAGCATCTATGGGGTCTATGGGGAGCAATGGGAGCTATGGGGCATCTATGGGGTCTATGGGGATCAATGGGAGCTATGGGGCATCTATGGGGTCTATGGGGAGCAATGGGAGCTATGGGGCTTCTATGGGGTCTATGGGGAGCAATGGGAGCTATGGGGCATCTATGGGGTCTATGGGGGGCAATGGGAGCTATGAGGCATCTATGGGGTCTATAGGGGGCAATGGGAGCTATGGGGCTTCTATGGGGTCTATGGGGAGCAATGGGAGCTATGGGGCATCTATGGGGTCTATGGGGGGCAATGGGAGCTATGGGGCATCTATGGGGTCTATGGGGAGCAATGGGAGCTATGGGGCATCTATGGGGTCTATGGGGAGCAATGGGAGCTATGGGGCATCTATGGGGTCTATGGGGAGCAATGGGAGCTGTGGGGCTTCTATGGGGTCTATAGGGGGCAATGGGAGCTGTGGGGCTTCTATGGGGTCTATGGGGAGCAATGGGAGCTATGGGGCTTCTATGAAGTCTATGGGGAGCAATGGGAGCTATGGGGCTTCTATGGGGTCTATGGGGAGCAATGGGAGCTGTGGGGCTTCTATGGGGTCTATGGGGAGCAGTGGGAGCTATGGGGCTTCTATGGGATCTATAGGGGGCAATGGGAGCTATGGGGCATCTATGGGGTCTATGGGGAGCAATGGGATCTATGGGGCATCTATGGGGTCTATGGGGAGCAATGGGAGCTATGGGGGGCAATGGGAGCTATGGGGCATCTATGGGGTCTATGGGGAGCAATGGGAGCTATGGGGCATCTATGGGGTCTATGGGGGGCAATGGGAGCTATGGGGCATCTATGGGGTCTATGGGGAGCAATGGGAGCTATGGGGCATCTATGGGGTCTATGGGGGGCAATGGGAGCTATGGGGCATCTATGGGGTCTATGGGGATCAATGGGAGCTATGGGGCATCTCTGGGGTCTATAGGGGGCAATGGGAGCTATGGGGCATCTATGGGGTCTATGGGGATCAATGGGAGCTATGGGGCATCTATGGGGTCTATGGGGAGCAATGGGAGCTATGGGGCTTCTATGGGGTCTATGGGGAGCAATGGGAGCTATGGGGCTTCTATGGGGTCTATGGGGAGCAATGGGAGCTATGGGGCATCTATGGGGTCTATGGGGATCAATGGGAGCTATGGGGCATCTATGGGGTCTATGGGGATCAATGGGAGCTATGGGGCATCTATGGGGTCTATGGGGAGCAATGGGAGCTATGGGGCTTCTATGGGGTCTATAGGGGGCAATGGGAGCTATGGGGCATCTATGGGGTCTATGGGGATCAATGGGAGCTATGGGGCATCTATGGGGTCTATGGGGATCAATGGGAGCTATGGGGCATCTATGGGGTCTATGGGGAGCAATGGGAGCTATGGGGCTTCTATGGGGTCTATGGGGAGCAATGGGAGCTATGGGGCATCTATGGGGTCTATGGGGAGCAATGGGAGCTGTGGGGCATCTATGGGGTCTATGGGGAGCAATGGGAGCTATGGGGCTTCTATGGGGTCTATGGGGAGCAATGGGAGCTATGGGGCATCTATGGGGTCTATGGGGAGCAATGGGAGCTATGGGGCTTCTATGGGGTCTATGGGGAGCAATGGGAGCTATGGGGCATCTATGGGGTCTATGGGGAGCAATGGGAGCTATGGGGCATCTATGGGGTCTATGGGGAGCAATGGGAGCTATGGGGCTTCTATGGGGTCTATGGGGAGCAATGGGAGCTATGGGGCATCTATGGGGTCTATAGGAAGCAATGGGAGCTATGGGGCATCTATGGGGTCTATAGGAAGCAATGGGAGCTATGGGGCTTCTATGGGGTCTATGGGGAGCAATGGGAGCTATGGGGCATCTATGGGGTCTATAGGAAGCAATGGGAGCTATGGGGTCTATGGAGTTTCTATGGAGCATCTATAGGGTCCATGGGGGGATCTATAAGTTACTATGGGGGGGTCATGGGGGGCTATGGGGGTGTCTGGGGGGGATCTATGGGTCGCCGTGGGTCGCTATGGGGCAGACTCACCCCCCATCCCATAGGGCCTCAGGACCCTCCTCTCGCTCAGCACCGAGAGCTCCAGGGGCCGTCGGAAGAGGAGGCGCCGCTGCACCCCCTGACCCCCCCCAAACTTTCCTGCCCCCCCCGAGCCCCTCCGCAGCGAGAACCCCTCAACGATAACGGGGTACCTGGGGGGAGGAAAGAGAGGGGGGACACCCCAAAAGTGACCCCCCCCAAACCCCAAAAGTGACCCCCACCGCTCCATAGTGACCCCCCTCAAACCCCAGAGTGACCCCTCTGAACCCCAAAAGTGACCCCCCCACTCCATACTGACCCCCCTCAAACCCAATAGTGACTCCTCTGAACCCCAAAAGTGACCCCCACCACTCCATAGTGACGCCCCTCAAACCCAACAGTGACCCCTCTGAACCCCAAAAGTGACCCCCCTGCACCCCATAGCGACCCCCCTCAAACTCCATAGTGACCCCTCTGAACCCCAAAAGTGACCCCCCCACTCCATAGTGACCCCCCTCAAACCCCATAGTGACCTCTCTGAACCCCAAAAGTGACTCCCCTCAACACCATAGTGACCCCTCTGAACCCCAAAAGTGACCCTCCTGAACCCCATTGTGACCCCCCTCAAACCCGATAGTGACCCCTCTGAACCCCAAAAGTGACCCCCCCGCTCCATACTGACCCCCCTCAAACCCCATAGTGACCCCTCTGAACCCCAAAAGTGACCCCCCACTCCATACTGACCCCCCTCAAACCCCATAGTGACCCCTCTGAACCCCAAAATGACCCCCCCGCTCCATACTGACCCCCCTCAAACCCCATAGTGACCCCTATGAACCCCAAAAGTGACCCCGCCACTCCATACTGACCCCCCTCAAACCCCACAGTGACCCCTATGAACCCCAAAAGTGACCCCCCTACACAGTGCTGCTCCTCAAACCCCATAGTGACCCCTCTGAACCCCTAAAGTGACCCCCCCACTCCATACTGACCCCCCTCAAACCCCATAGTGACCCCTCTGAACCCCAAAAGTGACCCACCCTACATAGTGCTGCTCCTCAAACCCCATAGTGACCCCTCTGAACCCCTAAAGTGACCCCCCCACTCCATACTGACCCCCCTCAAACCCCATAGTGACCCCTCTGAACCCCAAAAGTGACCCCCCCTACATAGTGCTGCTCCTCAAACCCCATAGTGACCCCTCTGAACCCCTAAAGTGACCCCCCCACTCCATACTGACCCAGCTCAAACCCCATAGTGACCCCTCTGAACCCCAAAAGTGACCTGCCCCACACACCCTATAGTGACCCCCCTCAAACCCAATAGTGACCCCTCTGAACCCCAAAAGTGACCCCCCCACTCCATAGTGACCCCCCTCAAACCCCACAGTGACCCCCTTCAACCCCACCTGAACCCCATAGCGACCCCTCAAACCCTCTAGTGACCCCCCAAACCCCACAGTGACCCCCTTCAACACCCCCAAACCCCACAGTGACCCCCTTAAACCCCCACAAACCCCACAGTGACCCCTTAAACCCCCCCTGAACCCCATAGCGACCCCCCAAACCCCACAGTGACCCCCTTCAACCCCCCCCAAACCCCACAGTGACCCCCTTAAACTCCCCCTGAAACCCACAGTGACCCCCCAAACCCCACAATAACCCACTTCAACCCTCCCCAAACCCCACAGCGACCTCCAAACCCCACAGTGACCCCCTTCAACCCCCCCCGAACCCCATAGCGACCCCCCAAACCCCACAGTGACCCCCTTCAACCCCCCCAAACCCCACAGTGACCCCCTTAAACTCCCCCTGAACCCCACAGTGACCCCCCAAACCCCACAATAACCCACTTCAACCCTCCCCAAACCCCACAGCGACCTCCAAACCCCACAGTGACCCCCTTCAACCCCCCCCGAACCCCATAGCGACCCCCCAAACCCCACAGTGACCCCCTTCAACCCCCCCCAAACCCCACAGTGACCCCCTTAAACCCCCCCGAACCCCACAGCGACCCCCAAACCCCACAGCGACCCCCTTCAACCCCCCCTGAACCCCATAGCGACCCCCCAAACCCCACAGTGACCCCCTTCAACCCCCCCCGAACCCCATAGCGACCCCCCAAACCCCACAGTGACCCCCTTCAACCCCCCCCAAACCCCACAGTGACCCCCTTAAACCCCCCACGAAATCCACAGCGACCCCCAAACCCCACAGCGACCCCCTTCAACCCCCCCTGAACCCCATAGCGACCCCCCAAACCCCACAGCGACCCCCTTCAACCCTCCCCGAACCCCATAGCGACCCCCCAAACCCCACAGCGACCCCCTTCAACCCTCCCCGAACCCCATAGCGACCCCCCAAACCCCACAGTGACCCCCTTCAACCCCCCCAAACCCCACAGTGACCCCCTTAAACTCCCCCTGAACCCCACAGTGACCCCCCAAACCCCACAATAACCCACTTCAACCCTCCCCAAACCCCACAGCGACCTCCAAACCCCACAGTGACCCCCTTCAACCCCCCCCGAACCCCATAGCGACCCCCCAAACCCCACAGTGACCCCCTTCAACCCCCCCCAAACCCCACAGTGACCCCCTTCAACCCTCCCCAAACCCCACAGCGACCCCCAAACCCCACAGCGACCCCCTTCAACCCCCCCTGAACCCCATAGCGACCCCCCAAACCCCACAGCGACCCCCTTAAACCCCCCCCGAACCCCACAGCGACCCCCAAACCCCACAGTGACCCCCTTCAACCCTCCCCGAACCCCACAGTGACCCCCTTCAACCCTCCCCAAACCCCACAGCGACCCCCAAACCCCACAGCGACCCCCTTCAACCCCCCCTGAACCCCATAGCGACCCCCCAAACCCCACAGCGACCCCCTTCAACCCTCCCCGAACCCCATAGCGACCCCCCAAACCCCACAGTGACCCCCTTCAACCCCCCCAAACCCCACAGTGACCCCCTTCAACCCTCCCCAAACCCCACAGCGACCCCCAAACCCCACAGCGACCCCCTTCAACCCCCCTGAACCCCACAGCGACCCCCAAACCCCACAGCGACCCCCTTCAACCCCCCCTGAACCCCATAGCGACCCCCCAAACCCCACAGGGACCCCCTTCAACCCCCCCCAAACCCCACAGTGACCCCCTTCAACCCTCCCCAAACCCCACAGCGACCCCCAAACCCCACAGCGACCCCCTTCAACCCCCCCTGAACCCCATAGCGACCCCCCAAACCCCACAGTGACCCCCTTCAACCCCCCCCGAACCCCATAGCGACCCCCCAAACCCCACAGTGACCCCCTTCAACCCCCCCCAAACCCCACAGTGACCCCCTTAAACCCTCCCCGAACCCCACAGCGACCCCCAAACCCCACAGCGACCCCCTTCAACCCCCCCTGAACCCCATAGCGACCCCCCAAACCCCACAGTGACCCCCTTAAACCCCCCCCGAACCCCACAGCGACCCCCAAACCCCACAGCGACCCCCTTCAACCCTCCCCAAACCCCACAGTGACCCCCTTCAACCCTCCCCAAACCCCACAGCGACCCCCAAACCCCACAGCGACCCCCTTCAACCCCCCCTGAACCCCATAGCGACCCCCCAAACCCCACAGCGACCCCCTTCAACCCCCCCAAACCCCACAGTGACCCCCTTAAACTCCCCCTGAACCCCACAGTGACCCCCCAAACCCCACAATAACCCACTTCAACCCTCCCCAAACCCCACAGCGACCTCCAAACCCCACTGTGACCCCCTTAAACCCCCACAAACCCCACAGTGACCCCCTTAAACTCCCCCTGAACCCCACAGTGACCCCCCAAACCCCACAATAACCCACTTCAACCCTCCCCAAACCCCACAGCGACCTCCAAACCCCACAGCGACCCCCTTCAACCCCCCCTGAACCCCATAGCGACCCCCCAAACCCCACAGTGACCCCCTTCAACCCCCCCAAACCCCACAGCGATCCCCTTAAACCCCCCCAAACCCCACAGCGACCCCCAAACCCCACAGCGACCCCCTTCAACCCCCCCTGAACCCCATAGCGACCCCCCAAACCCCACAGCGACCCCCTTCAACCCCCCCTGAACCCTATAGCGACCCCCCAAACCCCACAGTGACCCCCTTCAACCCCCCCAAACCCCACAGTGACCCCCTTCAACCCTCCCCAAACCCCACAGCGACCCCCAAACCCCACAGCGACCCCCTTCAACCCCCCCTGAACCCCATAGCGACCCCCCAAACCCCACAGCGACCCCCTTCAACCCTCCCCGAACCCCATAGCGACCCCCCAAACCCCACAGTGACCCCCTTCAACCCCCCCAAACCCCACAGTGACCCCCTTAAACTCCCCCTGAACCCCACAGCGACCCCCAAACCCCACAGTGACCCCCTTCAACCCTCCCCAAACCCCACAGCGACCTCCAAACCCCACAGTGACCCCCTTCAACCCTCCCCGAACCCCATAGCGACCCCCCAAACCCCACAGTGACCCCCTTCAACCCCCCCCAAACCCCACAGTGACCCCCTTAAACACCCCCCGAACCCCACAGCGACCCCCAAACCCCACAGCGACCCCCTTCAACCCCCCCTGAACCCCATAGCGACCCCCCAAACCCCACAGCGACCCCCTTCAACCCTCCCCGAACCCCATAGCGACCCCCTTCAACCCCCCCAAACCCCACAGTGACCCCCTTAAACCCTCCCCGAACCCCACAGCGACCCCCAAACCCCACAGCGACCCCCTTCAACCCCCCCTGAACCCCATAGCGACCCCCCAAACCCCACAGCGACCCCCTTCAACCCTCCCCGAACCCCATAGCGACCCCCCAAACCCCACAGCGACCCCCTTCAACCCCCCCCAAACCCCACAGTGACCCCCTTCAACCCTCCCCAAACCCCACAGCGACCCCCAAACCCCACAGCGACCCCCTTCAACCCCCCTGAACCCCATAGCGACCCCCCAAACCCCACAGTGACCCCCTTCAACCCCCCCAAACCCCACAGTGACCCCCTTAAACTCCCCCTGAACCCCACAGTGACCCCCCAAACCCCACAATAACCCACTTCAATCCTCCCCAAACCCCACAGCGACCTCCAAACCCCACAGTGACCCCCTTCAACCCCCCCCGAACCCCATAGCGACCCCCCAAACCCCACAGTGACCCCCTTCAACCCCCCCAAACCCCACAGTGATCCCCTTAAACCCCCCCCGAACCCCACAGCGACCCCCAAACCCCACAGCGACCCCCTTCAACCCCCCCTGAACCCCATAGCGACCCCCCAAACCCCACAGTGACCCCCTTCAACCCTCCCCGAACCCCATAGCGACCCCCCAAACCCCACAGTGACCCCCTTCAACCCCCCCAAACCCCACAGTGACCCCCTTAAACACCCCCCGAACCCCACAGCGACCCCCAAACCCCACAGCGACCCCCTTCAACCCCCCCTGAACCCCATAGCGACCCCCCAAACCCCACAGCGACCCCCTTCAACCCCCCCTGAACCCTATAGCGACCCCCCAAACCCCACAGTGACCCCCTTCAACCCCCCCAAACCCCACAGTGACCCCCTTAAACCCTCCCCGAACCCCACAGCGACCCCCAAACCCCACAGCGACCCCCTTCAACCCCCCCTGAACCCCATAGCGACCCCCCAAACGCCACAGCGACCCCCTTCAACCCCCCCTGAACCCTATAGCGACCCCCCAAACCCCACAGTGACCCCCTTCAACCCCCCCAAACCCCACAGTGACCCCCTTAAACCCTCCCCGAACCCCACAGCGACCCCCAAACCCCACAGCGACCCCCTTCAACCCCCCCTGAACCCCATAGCGACCCCCCAAACCCCACAGTGACCCCCTTCAACCCCCCCAAACCCCACAGTGATCCCCTTAAACCCCCCCCAAACCCCACAGCGACCCCCAAACCCCACAGCGACCCCCTTCAACCCCCCCTGAACCCCATAGCGACCCCCCAAACCCCACAGTGACCCCCTTCAACCCCCCCAAACCCCACAGTGATCCCCTTAAACCCCCCCCAAACCCCACAGCGACCCCCAAACCCCACAGCGACCCCCTTCAACCCCCCCTGAACCCCATAGCGACCCCCCAAACCCCACAGCGACCCCCTTCAACCCCCCCTGAACCCTATAGCGACCCCCCAAACACCACAGTGACCCCCTTCAACCCCCCCAAACCCCACAGTGACCCCCTTAAACCCTCCCCGAACCCCACAGCGACCCCCAAACCCCACAGCGACCCCCTTCAAGCCCCCCTGAACCCCATAGCGACCCCCCAAACCCCACAGCGACCCCCTTCAACCCCCCCTGAACCCTATAGCGACCCCCCAAACCCCACAGTGACCCCCTTCAACCCCCCCAAACCCCACAGTGACCCCCTTAAACCCTCCCCGAACCCCACAGCGACCCCCAAACCCCACAGCGACCCCCTTCAACCCCCCCTGAACCCCATAGCGACCCCCCAAACGCCACAGCGACCCCCTTCAACCCCCCCTGAACCCTATAGCGACCCCCCAAACCCCACAGTGACCCCCTTCAACCCCCCCAAACCCCACAGTGACCCCCTTAAACCCTCCCCGAACCCCACAGCGACCCCCAAACCCCACAGCGACCCCCTTCAACCCCCCCTGAACCCCATAGCGACCCCCCAAACCCCACAGCGACCCCCTTCAACCCCCCCTGAACCCCATAGCGACCCCCCAAACCCCACAGTGACCCCCTTCAACCCTCCCCGAACCCCACAGTGACCCCCTTCAACCCTCCCCAAACCCCACAGCGACCCCCAAACCCCACAGCGACCCCCTTCAACCCCCCCTGAACCCCATAGCGACCCCCCAAACCCCACAGCGACCCCCTTCAACCCTCCCCGAACCCCAAAAGCGCCTCCCCCCCCCCGCTCTCTCTCACCGCGTCTCGAGGACCTCGGGGTCCGTGAGGCGCGTGTTGGTCATGTGGGTGTGGACCCCGCTGGCCCCGCCCCACGCAGGCCCCGCCCCCGCGCCCCCGCCCAGCGTCTCGTAGTAACCGCGGCGCCCGTCCCCGAACGCCACGTTGTTCATGCAGCCCTGGAGGAGGGGGGGGACACACACCCCAAAAACGGCGTGGGGGACCCCCCCCAAAAGCAACACGCGGCACCCCGACCGCCCCTACGAGATGCTGGACCCCTAAAAAATGGGGATACGCCCAAAGCCTGGGACAACCGGCCCTGGGGGCACAGGGGGCACCTACAAATCAGGGTGGGGCACCCCCCGAAAGCAACATGGGACATTCCGACTGCCCCTAGGAGAACCTGGACCCCTAAAACCTGGGGACATTCAATTCCTGGGACACTGGGGGCACCCCTAAAACAGAGTGGGGGACACCCCAAAAGCAACATGGGACCCCCAACAACCCCAGGAGACCCTGCACCCCCAAATCCTGGGGACATTCAATTCCTGGGACACTGGGGGCACCCCTAAAACAGAGTGGGGGACACCCCCAAAAGCAACATGGGACATTCCGACTGCCCCTAGGAGAACCTGGACCCCTAAAACCTGGGGACATTCAGTTACTGGGACACTGGGGTCACCCCTAAAACAGCGTAGGGGACCCCCCAAAAGCAACATGGGACCCCCAACAACCCCAGGAGACCCTGCACCCCCAAATCCTGGGGACATTCAATTCCTGGGACACTGGGGGCACCCCTAAAACAGAGTGGGGGACACCCCAAAAGCAACATGGGACACCCAACCCCCTAGGAGACCCTGCACCCCCAAATCCTGGGGACATTCAATTCCTGGGACACTGGGGGCACCCCTAAAACAGAGTGGGGGACCCCCTCAAAAGCAACATGGGACACCCAACAACCCCAGGAGACCCTGCACCCCCAAATCCTGGGGACATTCAATTCCTGGGACACTGGGGGCACCCCTAAAACAGAGTGGGGGACACCCCAAAAGCAACATGGGACACCCAACAACCCCAGGAGACCCTGCACCCCCAAATCCTGGGGACATTCAATTCCTGGGACACTGGGGGCACCCCTAAAACAGAGTGGGGGACACCCCAAAAGCAACATGGGACACCCAACCCCCTAGGAGACCCTGCACCCCCAAAAATCCTTGGGACACTCAACCCCTGAGATACCGGGGGGCACCCTCAAAACAGAGTGTGGCACCCCAAAAGCAACATGGGACCCTCAATCCTCCCAGGAGACCCTGGACCCCCAAAATTCCCTGGGACACTCAACCCCTGGGACACCGGGGGGCACCCCCAAAACAGTATGTGGCACCCCAAAAGCAACATGGGACCCTCAATCCTCCCAGGAGACCCTGGACCCCCAAAATTCCCTGGGACACTCAACCCCTGGGACACCGGGGGGCACCCCCAAAACAGTATGTGGCACCCCAAAAGCAACATGGGACCCTCAACCCCTCCCCAGGAGACCCTGGACCCTCAAAACCTGGGGACATTCAATTCCTGGGACACCAGAGGGCACCCCCAAAACAGCGTGGGGGACCCCCCAAAAGCAACACGCGGCACCCCGACCGCCCCTACGAGGTGCTGGACCCCTAAAAAATGGGGATACGCCCAAAGCCTGGGACAACCGGCCCTGGGGGCACAGGGGGCACCTACAAATCAGGGTGGGGCACCCCCCGAAAGCAACATGGGACATTCCGACTGCCCCTAGGAGAACCTGGACCCCTAAAACCTGGGGACATTCAATTCCTGGGACACTGGGGGCACCCCTAAAACAGAGTGGGGGACACCCCAAAAGCAACATGGGACACCCAACCCCCTAGGAGACCCTGCACCCCCAAATCCTGGGGACATTCAATTCCTGGGACACTGGGGGCACCCCTAAAACAGAGTGGGGGACACCCCAAAAGCAACATGGGACACCCAACCCCCTAGGAGACCCTGAACCCCCAAAAATCCTTGGGACACTCAACCCCTGAGATACCGGGGGGCACCCTCAAAACAGAGTGTGGCACCCCAAAAGCAACATGGGACCCTCAATCCTCCCAGGAGACCCTGGACCCCCAAAATTCCCTGGGACACTCAACCCCTGGGACACCGGGGGGCACCCCCAAAACAGTATGTGGCACCCCAAAAGCAACATGGGACCCTCAATCCTCCCAGGAGACCCTGGACCCCCAAAATTCCCTGGGACACTCAACCCCTGGGACACCGGGGGGCACCCCCAAAACAGTATGTGGCACCCCAAAAGCAACATGGGACCCTCAACCCCTCCCCAGGAGACCCTGGACCCTCAAAACCTGGGGACATTCAATTCCTGGGACACCAGAGGGCACCCCCAAAACAGCGTGGGGGACCCCCCAAAAGCAACACGCGGCACCCCGACCGCCCCTACGAGGTGCTGGACCCCTAAAAAATGGGGATACGCCCAAAGCCTGGGACAACCGGCCCTGGGGGCACAGGGGGCACCTACAAATCAGGGTGGGGCACCCCCCGAAAGCAACATGGGACATTCCGACTGCCCCTAGGAGAACCTGGACCCCTAATACCTGGGGACATTCAATTACTGGGACACTGGGGGCACCCCTAAAACAGAGTGGGGGACACCCCAAAAGCAACATGGGACCCCCAACAACCCCAGGAGACCCTGCACCCCCAAAAATCCTTGGGACACTCAACCCCTGAGATACCGGGGGGCACCCCCAAAACAGAGTGTGGCACCCCAAAAGCAACATGGGACCCTCAATCCTCCCAGGAGACCCTGGACCCCCAAAATTCCCTGGGACACTCAACCTCTGGGACACCGGGGGGCAACCCCAAAAGAGAGTGTGGCACCCCAAAAGCAACATGGGACCCTCAACCCCCCCAGGAGACCCTGGACCCCCAAAACCTGGGGACATTCAATTCCTGGGACACCGGGGGCACCCCTAAAACAACATGGGAGACCCCCCAAAAGCAACATGGGACACCCCGACCGCCCCAGGATACCCTGGACCCCACAAACCCTGGGACCCCAGATGTCCAAACCCCAGAAACCTGAGACCCCCCCCACAACTTCTGGGACCCCCCCAAACCATCATGGGTCACCCCCAAACCCTGGGACCCCTAAATCCACCATGAGTCCCCCCAAATCAATATGGGACACCCCAAAACCCTGGACACCCAACTCCCAGGAGACCCAGGGCTCCCCAAAACCAAAATGGGACACCCCAAACCCTGGAACCCCTAAAACAACTACGAGACTCCTCAAAACCCTGGGAGCCCCAACCCTGGGACCCACAAAACCAACACGGGACCCCCCAAAACCCTGGGACACTCAGCCCTGAGGACACCGTGGGGCATCTCACAAACAGCGTGGGGCACCCCGAAACCATGGGAGCCCCAAAAACCACTGCGGGGCACCCCAAAACCCTGGGACACCCAAACCCACCATTGGACCCCCCAACCCTGAGACCTCCAACCTCTGGGACCCCAAAGAGCCAGGACCTGCCCAAGCCCCCAATTCAGGGACCCCAAAGACCCAGAGCCCCTAGGACCCCCCAACCCCTGCAACCCATGGATCTCTGGGACCCCTGATCCACATCACCCCAGGACCCCAGACCCCTGATTCCCATCATCCCAGGCCCCCCGGGACCCCAGACCCCTAATCCCCATCACCCCAGAACCCTAGACTCCAGGGACCCCAGACCCCCAGGACCCCAGACCCCTGATCCCCATCGCCCCAGGAACCCAGACCCCTGATCCCCATCACCCCAGGACCCCAGACTCCCAGGACCCCAGACCCCTGATCCCCATCGCCCCAGGATCCCAGACCCCTGATCCCCATCAGCCCAGCACCCCAGACCCCCAGGACCCCAGACCCCTGATCTCCATCGCCCCAGGACCCCAGACTCCCAGGACCCCAGACCCCTGATCCCCATTACCCCAGCACCCCAGACCCCCAGGACCCCAGACCCCTGATCTCCATCGCCCCAGGATCCCAGACTCCCAGGACCCCAGACCCCTGATCCCCAGCACCCCAGACCCCCAGGACCCCAGACCCCTGATCTCCATCGCCCCAGGATCCCAGACTCTCAGGACCCTGGACCCCTGATCCTCATCACCCCTGGACCCCAGACCCCCAGGATCCCAGACCCCTGATCCCCATCACCCCAGGACCCCAGACCCCCGGGACCCCAGACCCCTGATCCCCATCGCCCCAGGATCCCAGACTCCAGGGACCCCAGACCCCCAGGACCCCAGACCCCTGATCCCCATCACCCCGGGACCCTTGGGATCCCAGACCCTTGTGACCCCAGAACCCTCATCACCCCAGACCCCTGATCCCCATCACCTCAGGAACCTTGGGACCCCAGATCCCTTGGGACCCCAGACCCTGATCTCCATCACCCCTGGACCCCAGACTCCAGGGACCCCAGACCCCTGATCCCCATCACCCCAGGACCCCAGAGCCCTAGGACCCCAGACCCCTGATCCCCATCACCCCAGGACCCCAGACTCCAGGAACCCAGACCCCTGATCCCCATCACCCCAGGACCCCAGAGCCCTAGGACCCCAGACCCCTGATCTCCATCGCCCCAGGATCCCAGACCACCAGGACCCCAGACCCCTGATCTCCATCGCCCCAGGATCCCAGACTCTCAGGACCCTGGACCCCTGATCCCCAGCACCCCAGCACCCCAGACCCCCAGGACCCCAGACCCCTGATCTCCATCGCCCCAGGACCCCAGACTCCCAGGACCCCGGACCCCTGATCCCCATCGCCCCAGCACCCCAGACCCCCAGGACCCCAGACCCCTGATCCCCATTGCCCCAGGATCCCAGACTCCCAGGACCCCAGACCCCTGATCCCCAGCACCCCAGCACCCCAGACCCCCAGGACCCCAGACCCCTGATCTCCATCGCCCCAGGACCCCAGACACCCAGGACCCCAGACCCCTGATCCCCATTACCCCAGCACCCCAGACCCCCAGGACCCCAGACCCCTGATCCCCATCGCCCCAGAATCCCAGACTCCCAGGACCCCAGACCCCTGATCCTCATCACCCCTGGACCCCAGACCCCCAGGATCCCAGACCCCTGATCCCCATCACCCCAGGACCCCAGACCCCCGGGACCCCAGACCCCTGATCCCCATCGCCCCAGGATCCCAGACTCCAGGGACCCCAGACCCCCAGGACCCCAGACCCCTGATCCCCATCACCCCGGGACCCTTGGGACCCCAGACCCTTGTGACCCCAGAACCGTCATCACCCCAGACCCCTGATCCCCATCACCTCAGGACCCTTGGGACCCCAGATCCCTTGGGACCCCAGACCCTGATCTCCATCACCCCTGGAACCCAGACTCCAGGGACCCCAGACCCCTGATCCCCATCACCCCAGGACCCCGGAGCCCTGGGACCCCAGACCCCTGATCCCCATCACCCCAGGACCCAAGACTCCCAGGATCCCAGACCCCTGATCCCCATCACCCCTGGACCCCAGACTCCCAGGATCCCAGACCCCTGATCCCCATCACCCCTGGACCCCAGACCCCCGGGACCCCAGACCCCTGATCCCCATCGCCCCAGGATCCCAGACTCCAGGGACCCCAGACCCCCAGGATCCCAGGCCCCTGATCCCCATCACCCCAGGACCCCAGACTCACAGGACCCCAGACCCCTGATCCCCATCACCCCAGGACCCCAGAGCCCTGGGACCCCAGACCCCTGATCCCCATCACCCCAGGACCCAAGACTCCCAGGATCCCAGACCCCTGATCCCCATCACCCCTGGACCCCAGACTCCCAGGATCCCAGACCCCTGATCCCCATCACCCCTGGACCCCAGACCCCCGGGACCCCAGACCCCTGATCCCCATCGCCCCAGGATCCCAGACTCCAGGGACCCCAGACCCCCAGGATCCCAGGCCCCTGATCCCCATCACCCCAGGACCCCAGACTCACAGGATCCCAGACCCCTGATCCCCATCACCCCTGGACCCCAGACCCCCGGGACCCCAGACCCCTGATCCCCATCGCCCCAGGACCCCAGACTCCAGGGACCCCAGACCCCCAGGACCTCAGAGCCCTGATCCCCATCACCCCTGGACCCCAGACCCCCGGGACCCCAGACCCCTGATCCCCATCGCCCCAGGATCCCAGACTCCAGGGACCCCAGACCCCCAGGACCCCAGAGCCCTGATCCCCATCACCCCAGGACCCAGAGCCCTGGGACCCCAGACCCCTGATCCCCATCACCCCTGGACCCCAGACTCCAGGGACCCCAGACCCCTGATCCCCATCACCCCAGGATCCCAGACCCCTGGAACCCCAGACCCCAAGCACCCCAGGACCCCAGACCCACAGGACCCCAGACCCCATCACCTCAAGATCCTGGACCCCAGACCCTCATCACTCCAGACCCTTGGGACTCCAGACCCCTTGGGACCCCAGAATCCAGACCTCCATCACCCCAGGACCCCAGACCCACAGGATCCCCGACCCCTATCACCCCAGGAACCCTGGGACCCCAGACCCCATCACCTCATCACCTCAGGACCCTTGGGACCCCAGACCCCTTGGGACCCCAGAATCCACACCTCCATCACCTCAGGACCCCAGACCCACAGGATCCCTGACCCCTATCACCCCAGGACACCAGGAACCCTGGGACCCCAGACCCCATCACCTCAGGACCCTTGGGACCCCAGACCCCTTGGGACCCCAGAATCCAGACCTCCATCACCCCAGGACCCCAGACCCACAGGATCCCTGACCCTTATCACCCCAGGAACCCTGGGACCCCAGACCCCATCACCTCTGGACCCTTGGGACTCCAGACCCCTTGGGACCCCAGAATCCACACCTCCATCACCTCAGGACCCCAGACCCACAGGATCCCCGACCCCTATCACCCCAGGACCCCAGGAACCCTGGGACCCCAGACCCCATCACCTCATCACCACAAGACCCTTGGGACCCTAGACCCCCATCACCCCCATACCCAGACTCTTGGGACCCCAGAACCCTCATCACCCCAGACCCCTGATCCCCATCACCTCAGGACCCTTGGGACCCCAGACCCTTGGGACCCCAGACCCCCATCACCCCCAGATCCTTGAGATCCCAGACTCCTGGGACCCCAGACCCTCATCACCCCAGATCCCTGATCGCCATCACCTCAGGACCCTTGGGACCCCAGACCCCTTGGGACCCCAGAATCCAGACCTCCATCACCCCAGGACCCCAGACCCACAGGATCCCCGACCCCTATCACCCCAGGAACCCTGGGACCCCAGACCCCATCACCTCAGGACCCTTGGGACCCCAGACCCCTTGGGACCCCAGACCCTCATCACCCCCAGACCCTTGAGATCCCAGACTCCTGGGACCCCAGACCCACATCACCCCAGACCCCTGATCCCCATCACCTCAGGACCCTTGGGTCCCCAGCCCCCTGGGACCCCAGACCCCCATCACCCCCAGACCCTTGAGATCCCAGAACCCTCATCACCCCAGACCCCTGATCCCCATCACCTCAGGACCCTTGGGACCCCAGACCCTTGGGACCCCCGACCCCCATCACCCCCAGACCCCTGAAATCCCAGAATCCTAGGATCCCAGATCCTCATCACCCCAGACCCCTGATCCCCATCACCTCAGGACCCTTGGGTCCCCAGCCCCCTGGGACCACAGACCCCCATCACCCCCAGACCCTTGAGATCCCAGAACCCTCATCACCCCAGACCCCTGATCCCCATCACCTCAGGACCCTTGGGACCCCAGACCCCCATCACCCCCAGACCCTTGAGATCCCAGAACCCTCATCACCCCACACTCCTCATCACCATCACCTCAGGACCCTTGGGACCCCAGATCCCTTGTGACCCCAGAACCCTCATCACTCCAGACCCCTGATCCCCACCACCTCAGGACTCTTGGGACCCCAGACCCTTGTGACCCCAGATCCCTTGGGACCCCAGACCCCCATCACCCCCACACCCTTGAGATCCCGGACCCTTGGGACCCCATCACCCCCATCACCCCCAGACCCTTGAGATCCCAGACCCTTGGGACCCCAGAATCCTCATCACCCCAGACTCCTCATCCCCATCACCTCAGGACCCTTGGGACCCCAGATCCCTTGGGACCCCAGACCCCTTGGGACACAAGACCCTTGGGACCCCATCACCCCCATCACCCCCAGACCCTTGAGATCCCAGACCCTTGGGACCCCATCACCCCCATCACCCCCAGACCCTTGAGATCCCAGACCCTTGGGACCCCATCACCCCCACCACCCCCAGACCCTTGAGATCCCGGACCCTTGGGACCCCATCACCCCCATCACCCCCAGACCCTTGAGATCCCGGACCCTTGGGACCCCATCACCCCCATCACCCCCAGACCCTTGAGATCCCAGACCCTTGGGACCCCATCACCCCCATCACCCCCAGACCCTTGAGATCCCGGACCCTTGGGACCCCATCACCCCTACCACCCCCAGACCCTTGAGATCCCGGACCCTTGGGACCCCATCACCCCCATCACCCCCAGACCCTTGAGATCCCGGACCCTTGGGACCCCATCACCCCCATCATCCCCAGACCCTTGAGATCCCAGACCCTTGGGACCCCATCACCCCCATCACCCCCAGACCCTTGAGATCCCGGACCCTTGGGACCCCATCACCCCCATCACCCCCAGACCCTTGAGATCCCGGACCCTTGGGACCCCATCACCCCCATCACCCCCAGACCCTTGAGATCCCGGACCCTTGGGACCCCATCACCCCCATCACCCCCAGACCCTTGAGATCCCAGACCCTTGGGACCCCATCACCCCCATCACCCCCAGACCCTTGAGATCCCGGACCCTTGGGACCCCATCACCCCCATCACCCCCAGACCCTTGAGATCCCAGACCCTTGGGACCCCATCACCCCCATCACCCCCAGACCCTTGAGATCCCAGACCCTTGGGACCCCATCACCCCCATCATCCCCAGACCCTTGAGATCCCAGACCCTGGGACCCCATCACCCCCATCACCCCCAGACCCTTGAGATCCCAGACCCTTGGGACCCCATCACCCCCATCACCCCCAGACCCTTGAGATCCCAGACCCTTGGGACCCCATCACCCCCATCATCCCCACACCCTTGAGATCCCAGACCCTTGGGACCCCATCACCCCCATCACCCCCAGACCCTTGAGATCCCGGACCCTTGGGACCCCATCACCCCCATCACCCCCAGACCCTTGAGATCCCAGACCCTTGGGACCCCATCACCCCCACCACCCCCAGACCCTTGAGATCCCGGACCCTTGGGACCCCATCACCCCCATCACCCCCAGACCCTTGAGATCCCAGACCCTTGGGACCCCATCACCCCCACCACCCCCAGACCCTTGAGATCCCAGACCCTTGGGACCCCATCACCCCCACCACCCCCAGACCCTTGAGATCCCGGACCCTTGGGACCCCATCACCCCCATCACCCCCAGACCCTTGAGATCCCGGACCCTTGGGACCCCATCACCCCCATCATCCCCAGACCCTTGAGATCCCGGACCCTTGGGACCCCATCACCCCTACCACCCCCAGACCCTTGAGATCCCGGACCCTTGGGACCCCATCACCCCCATCACCCCCAGACCCTTGAGATCCCGGACCCTTGGGACCCCATCACCCCCATCATCCCCAGACCCTTGAGATCCCAGACCCTTGGGACCCCATCACCCCCAGACCCTTGAGATCCCGGACCCTTGGGACCCCATCACCCACATCACCCCCAGACCCTTGAGATCCCGGACCCTTGGGACCCCATCACGCCCATCATCCCCAGACCCTTGAGATCCCAGACCCTTGGGACCCCATCACCCCCATCACCCCCAGACCCTTGAGATCCCAGACCCTTGGGACCCCATCACCCCCATCACCCCCAGACCCTTGAGATCCCGGTCCCTTGGGACCCCATCACCCCCATCACCCCCAGACCCTTGAGATCCCAGACCCTTGGGACCCCATCACCCCCATCACCCCCAGACCCTTGAGATCCCAGACCCTTGGGACCCCATCACCCCCATCACCCCCAGACCCTTGAGATCCCAGACCCTTGGGACCCCATCACCCCCACCACCCCCAGACCCTTGAGATCCCGGACCCTTGGGACCCCATCACCCCCATCACCCCCAGACCCTTGAGATCCCGGACCCTTGGGACCCCATCACCCCCATCATCCCCAGACCCTTGAGATCCCGGACCCTTGGGACCCCATCACCCCTACCACCCCCAGACCCTTGAGATCCCGGACCCTTGGGACCCCATCACCCCCATCACCCCCAGACCCTTGAGATCCCGGACCCTTGGGACCCCATCACCCCCATCATCCCCAGACCCTTGAGATCCCAGACCCTTGGGACCCCATCACCCCCATCACCCCCAGACCCTTGAGATCCCGGACCCTTGGGACCCCATCACCCCCATCACCCCCAGACCCTTGAGATCCCGGACCCTTGGGACCCCATCACCCCCATCACCCCCAGACCCTTGAGATCCCAGACCCTTGGGACCCCATCACCCCCATCACCCCCAGACCCTTGAGATCCCAGACCCTTGGGACCCCATCACCCCTACCACCCCCAGACCCTTGAGATCCCGGACCCTTGGGACCCCATCACCCCCATCACCCCCAGACCCTTGAGATCCCGGACCCTTGGGACCCCATCACCCCCATCATCCCCAGACCCTTGAGATCCCAGACCCTTGGGACCCCATCACCCCCAGACCCTTGAGATCCCGGACCCTTGGGACCCCATCACCCCCATCACCCCCAGACCCTTGAGATCCCGGACCCTTGGGACCCCATCACCCCCATCATCCCCAGACCCTTGAGATCCCAGACCCTTGGGACCCCATCACCCCCATCACCCCCAGACCCTTGAGATCCCAGACCCTTGGGACCCCATCACCCCCATCACCCCCAGACCCTTGAGATCCCAGACCCTTGGGACCCCATCACCCCCATCACCCCCAGACCCTTGAGATCCCAGACCCTTGGGACCCCATCACCCCCATCACCCCCAGACCCTTGAGATCCCAGACCCTTGGGACCCCATCACCCCCATCACCCCCAGACCCTTGAGATCCCAGACCCTTGGGACCCCATCACCCCCATCATCCCCAGACCCTTGAGATCCCGGACCCTTGGGACCCCATCACCCCCATCACCCCCAGACCCTTGAGATCCCGGACCCTTGGGACCCCATCACCCCCATCACCCCCAGACCCTTGAGATCCCAGACCCTTGGGACCCCATCACCCCCATCACCCCCAGACCCTTGAGATCCCAGACCCTTGGGACCCCATCACCCCCATCACCCCCAGACCCTTGAGATCCCAGACCCTTGGGACCCCATCACCCCCATCACCCCCAGACCCTTGAGATCCCGGACCCTTGGGACCCCATCACCCCCACCACCCCCAGACCCTTGAGATCCCAGACCCTTGGGACCCCATCACCCCCATCACCCCCAGACCCTTGAGATCCCAGACCCTTGGGACCCCATCACCCCCATCACCCCCAGACCCTTGAGATCCCGGACCCTTGGGACCCCATCACCCCCACCACCCCCAGACCCTTGAGATCCCGGTCCCTTGGGACCCCATCACCCCCATCATCCCCACACCCTTGAGATCCCAGACCCTTGGGACCCCATCACCCCCACCACCCCCAGACCCTTGAGATCCCGGACCCTTGGGACCCCATCACCCCCATCATCCCCACACCCTTGAGATCCCGGACCCTTGGGATCCCATCACCCCCATCACCCCCAGACCCTTGAGATCCCGGACCCTTGGGATCCCATCACCCCCATCACCCCCATCACCCCCAGACCCTTGAGATCCCGGACTTTTGGGACCCCATCGCCTCATCTCTCCAGCCCCCCAAGCATCCCAGGACCCCAGCCCCCTGACCCCCATCTCCCCCTCAGCCCAGCCCCTCCCTGGGCCCCCAGCCCCCCAATTTCTCGTACCTGGGAGGCGGCGCAGACCCCGAAGGCCTTGAAGATGACGTCCACCAGGCGCTGGGAGGTGAGGACGTTGCCCCCGACCACGGCCGCCTCGGGCGAGGGGTCCAGGAGGGACCCCGGGGGGATCAGGACGCGCACGGGGGCCAAGCAGCCCTGGAAATGGGGGGGGGGGGGGGGGTACGGACATCAGCGCCCCCCGAATCCACAGAGCCCCGAGACACCCCGGAACGAGGGGTTGGGGGTCCTCGAGACCCCCTCAAACTAAGGGATTTGGGTCTCCGTCCCTCCATCTCAGGACATTGTGGGAGGGGGTCAGGACCCACCCCCCCCCCCCCCCAAACCAAGGGATTGAGGTCCCACGACCCCCCTCAAATAAGAAACTGGGGTGCCAGGACTTTCCTATCCAAGGGATTGGGGTCCTGAGACCCCCCCTCAGACTAAGGGATTGGGGAGCCACCCCCCCATCCCAGGTTATTGGGGTGGCAGGACCCCCCCAAATTAAGGGATTGAGGTCCCGGGACCCTCTTCAACTAAGAAATTGGGGTCCCAGGACCCCCCCAAAACAAGGGATCAGGGGCTTGTAGGGTCTAAGATTTTGGGGGGTCCCAGAGCTGGAGGGGGGCACATTGAGGGGGTTCATCCAGTTGGGGGGTCCCAGAGTTGGAGGCCTCATATTGGGGGGGTCCCAGAATTGGGGGGGGTCCCACATTTGGCATTTCCACATTGGGGGGTTCACCCAATTGGGGTTCCCAGAGTTAGGGGTTCCCAGAGTCTGGGGGGGGGGGTCACCCTGTTGGGGGGTCCCAGAGTTGGGGGTCCCACACTGGGGGGACCCACATTGTGAGGGTCACCCAGTTGGGGGGGGGTCCCATATTTGGGGGTCCCAGAGTTGGGGGGTCCCATATTGGAGGGGTCACCCAGTTGGGGGGGTTCCCACATTTAGGGGTCCCAGAGTTGGAGGTCCCACATTGGGGGGTCCCACATTGTGAAGGTCACCCAGTTGGGGGGTCCCAGAACTGGTGATCCCAGAGTTGGGGGATCCCATATTGGAGGGGTCACCCAGTGGGGGGGGTCCCACATTTAGGGGTCCCAGAGTTGGGGGATCCCATATTGGAGGGGTCACCCAGTTGGGGGGTCCTAGACTTGGAGGTCTCACATTTGGGGATTCACCCAGTTGGGGTTCCCAGAGTTAGGGGTTCCCAGAGCTGGGGGGGGTCACCCTGTTGGGGGGTCCCAGAGTTGGAGGTCCCACACTAGGGGGTCCCAGAGTTGGGGTGTCCCATATTGGAGGGGTCACTCAGTTGGGGGGTCCCAGAACTGGAGGTCCCAGAGCTGGGGGGTCTCATATTGGAGGGGTTACCCAGTTGGGGGGGGTCCCACATTTGGGGGTTCCAGAGTTGGGGGATCCCATATTGGAGGGGTCACCCAGTTGGGGGGTCCTAGACTTGGAGGTCTCACATTTGGGGATTCACCCAGTTGGGGGGTCCCAGAGTTGAGGTCCCACATTAGGGGGGTCACCCAGTTGGGGGGGTCCCACAGCTTGGGGGTCCCTAAGTTGGGGGGGGTCTTGCAGCCTGGGGGGTCACCTACTTAGGGGGTCCCAGACTTGGAGGGTCCCCAGAGTTGGGGGTTCACCCATTTGGAGGGTCCCCGAGTTGGGAGGGTCCCACATTGGGTCACCCAGTTGGAGGGGTCCCAGAATTGGGGGGGGATCCCACATTTGAGAGTTCCACATTGGGGGGTTCACCCAGTTGGGGTTCCCAGAGTTAGGGGTTCCCAGAGTTGGGGGGGTCACGTGGTTGGAGGGTCCTAGAGTTGGAGGTCCCACATTGGGGGGTCCCAGATTGTGAAGGTCACACAGTTGGGGGGTCCCAGAATTAGGGGTCCCAGAGTTGGGGGGTCCCATATTGGAGGGGTCACCCAGTTGGGGGGTCTCAGAACTGGGGGTCCCAGAGTTGGGGGGTCCCATATTGGAGGGGTCACCCAGTTGGGGGGTCCCACATTTGGGGGTTCCAGAGTTGGGGGGTCCCATATTGGAGGGGTCACCCAGTTGGGGGGTCCTAGACTTGGAGGTCTCACATTTGGGGATTCACCCAGTTGGGGGGTCCCAGAATTGAGGTCCCACATTAGGGGGGTCACCCAGTTGGGGGGGTCCCACAGCTGGGGGGTCCCTAAGTTGGGGGGGGGTCTTGCAGCCTGGGGGGTCACCTACTTAGGGGATCCCAGACTTGGAGGGTCCCCAGAGTTGGGGGTTCACCCATTTGGAGGGTCCCCGAGTTGGGAGGGTCCCACATTGGGTCACCCAGTTGGAGGGGTCCCAGAATTGGGGGGGGGGTCCCACATTTGGGAGTTCCACATTGGGGGGTTCACCCAATTGGGGTTCCCAGAGTTAGGGGTTCCCAGAGTCTGGGGGGGGGGGATCACCCTGTTGGGGGGTCCCAGAGTTGGGGGTCCCACACTGGGGGGACCCACATTGTGAGGGTCACCCAGTTGGGGGAGGGTCCCATATTTGGGGGTCCCAGAGTTGGGGGGTCCCATATTGGAGGGGTCACCCAGTTGGGGGGGTTCCCACATTTAGGTGTCCCAGAGTTGGAGGTCCCACATTGGGGGGTCCCACATTGTGAAGGTCACCCAGTTGGGGGGTCCCAGAACTGGTGGTCCCAGAGTTGGGGGATCCCATATTGGAGGGGTCACCCAGTGGGGGGGGTCCCACATTTAGGGGTCCCAGAGTTGGGGGATCCCATATTGGAGGGGTCACCCAGTTGGGGGGTCCTAGACTTGGAGGTCTCACATTTGGGGATTCACCCAGTTGGGGTTCCCAGAGTTAGGGGTTCACAGAGCTGGGGGGGTCACTCTGTTGGGGGGTCCCAGAGTTGGAGGTCCCACACTAGGGGGTCCCAGAGTTGGGGGGTCCTATATTGGAGGGGTCACTCAGTTGGGGGGTCCCAGAACTGGAGATCCCAGAGTTGGGGGGTCTCATATTGGAGGGGTTACCCAGTTGGGGGGGGTCCCACATTTGGGGGTTCCAGAGTTGGGGGGTCCCATATTGGAGGGGTTACCCAGTTGGGGGGGTCCCACATTTGGGAGTTCCAGAGTTGGGGGGTCCCATATTGGAGGGGTCACCCAGTTGGGGGGTCCTAGACTTGGAGGTCTCACATTTGGGGATTCACCCAGTTGGGGGGTCCCAGAGTTGAGGTCCCACATTAGGGGGGTCACCCAGTTGGGGGGGTCCCACAGCTTGGGGGTCCCTAAGTTGGGGGGGGTCTTGAAGCCTGGGGGGTCACCTACTTAGGGGGTCCCAGACTTGGAGGGTCCCCAGAGTTGGGGGTTCACCCATTTGGAGGGTCCCCGAGTTGGGAGGGTCCCACATTGGGTCACCCAGTTGGAGGGGTCCCAGAATTGGGGGGGGATCCCACATTTGAGAGTTCCACATTGGGGGGTTCACCCAGTTGGGGTTCCCAGAGTTAGGGGTTCCCAGAGTTGGGGGGGTCACGTGGTTGGAGGGTCCTAGAGTTGGAGGTCCCACATTGGGGGGTCCCAGATTGTGAAGGTCACACAGTTGGGGGGTCCCAGAATTAGGGGTCCCAGAGTTGGGGGGTCCCATATTGGAGGGGTCACCCAGTTGGGGGGTCTCAGAACTGGGGGTCCCAGAGTTGGGGGGTCCCATATTGGAGGGGTCACCCAGTTGGGGGGTCCCACATTTGGGGGTTCCAGAGTTGGGGGGTCCCATATTGGAGGGGTCACCCAGTTGGGGGGTCCTAGACTTGGAGGTCTCACATTTGGGGATTCACCCAGTTGGGGGGTCCCAGAATTGAGGTCCCACATTAGGGGGGTCACCCAGTTGGGGGAGTCCCACAGCTGGGGGGTCCCTAAGTTGGGGGGGGGTCTTGCAGCCTGGGGGGTCACCTACTTAGGGGATCCCAGACTTGGAGGGTCCCCAGAGTTGGGGGTTCACCCATTTGGAGGGTCCCCGCGTTGGGAGGGTCCCACATTGGGTCACCCAGTTGGAGGGGTCCCAGAATTGGGGGGGGGTCCCACATTTGGGAGTTCCACATTGGGGGGTTCACCCAATTGGGGTTCCCAGAGTTAGGGGTTCCCAGAGTTTGGGGGGGGGTGTCACCCTGATGGGGGGTCCCAGAGTTGGGGGTCCCACACTGGGGGGACCCACATTGTGAGGGTCACCCAGTTGGGGTGTCCCATATTTGGGGGTCCCAGAGTTGGGGGGGTCCCATATTGGAGGGGTCACCCAGTTAGGAGTGTCCCACATTTAGGGGTCCCAGAGTTGGGGTGTCCCATATTGGAGGGGTCATTCAGTTGAGGGGTCCCAGAACTGGGGGTCCCAGAGTTGGGGGATCCCATATTGGAGGGGTCACCCAGTGGGGGGGGGTCCCACATTTAGGGGTCCCAGAGTTGGGGGGGTCGCATATTGGAGAGGTCCCCCAGTTGGGGGGGTCCCACATTTGGGGGTTCCAGAGTTGGGGGATCCCATATTGGAGGGGTCACCCAGTTGGGGGGTCCTAGACTTGGAGGTCTCACATTTGGGGATTCACCCAGTTGGGGGGTTCCCAGAGTTGAGGTCCCACATTAGGGAGGTCACCCAGTTGGGGGGGTCCCACAGCTGGGGGGGTCCCTAAGTTGGAGGGGGTCTTGAAGCCTGGGGGGTCACCTACTTAGGGGATCCCAGACTTGGAGGGTCCCCAGAGTTGGGGGTTCACCCATTTGGAGGGTCCCCGAGTTGGGAGGGTCCCACATTGGGTCACCCAGTTGGAGGGGTCCCAGAATTGGGGGGGGGGATCCCACATTTGGGAGTTCCACATTGGGGGGTTCACCCAGTTGGGGTTCCCAGAGTTAGGGGTTCCCAGAGTTGGGGGGGGTCACGTGGTTGGGGGGTCCTAGAGTTGGAGGTCCCACATTGGGGGGTCCCAGATTGTGAAGGTCACCCAGTTGGGGGGTCCCAGAATTAGGGGTCCCAGAGTTGGGGGGTCCCATATTGGAGGGGTCATCCAGTTGGGGGTGTCCCACATTTAGGGGTCCCAGAGTTGGGGGGTCCCATATTGGAGGGGTCACTCAGTTGGGGGGGGTCCCACATTTCGGGGTCCCAGATTTGGGGGGTCTCACATTGTGAGGGTCACACAGTTGGGGGGGGGGTCCCACATTTGGGGGTTCCAGAGTTGGGGGGTCCCATATTGGAGGGGTCACCCAGTTGGGGGGGGTCCCACATTTGGGGGTTCCAGAGTTGGGGGGTCTCATATTGGAGGGGTCACCCAGTTGGGGGGTCCTAGACTTGGAGATCTCACATTTGGGGATTCACCCAGTTGGGGGGTCCCAGAGTTGGAGGTCCCACATTGGGGGGTCCCACATTGTGAAGGTCACCCAGTTGGGGGGTCCCAGAACTGGGGGTCCCAGAGTTGGGGGGTCCCATATTGGAGGGGTCACCCAGTTGGGGGGGTCCCAGAGTTGAGGTCCCACATTAGGGGGGTCACCCAGTTGGGGGGGTCCCACAGCTGCGGAGTCCCTAAGTTGGGGGGGGGTCTTGCAGCCTGGGGGGGTCACCTACTTAGGGGACCCAGACTTGGAGGGTCCCCAGAGTTGGGGGTTCACCCATTTGGAGGGTCCCCAAGTTGGGAGGGACCCTCATTGGGGTCACCCAGTTGAGAGGGTTCCCGGAATTGGAAGGGTCCTAGAGTTGAGGTCCCACATTGGGTGGGTCTCAGAGTTGGGGGGGGTCCAAGAGGTGTGGGGGTTCACCCAGTTAGGGGGTCCCCGAGCTGGGGGTCACCTGGTTGAGGGGGATGTCCTGCCCCACCATGCAGCGCAGGCAGTAGATGAGGGCGGCCAGCGTGATGGCGCGAGGCGCGTTCCAGTTGCCCAGAACCTCCGGCCCCGAGCCCGAGAAGTCAAAGACGGCGCCGCCCTTGGGGGGACACGCGTGACACCGGGGGGACCCCGAGGCCAGGGGGACCCCAAAAACACACCAGAGGGGAGTGGTTGGGGGTCCATGGTGGGTTGGGGTCATGGTGGGTTGAGGGTCATGGTGGGTTGAGGGTCATGGTGGGTTGGGTTGAGGGTCATGGTGGGTTGGGGTTCATGGTGGGTTGAGGGTCATGGTGGGTTGGGGTTCATGGTGGGTTGAGGGTCATGGTGGGTTAGGGTTCATGGTGGGTTGAGGGCCATGGTGGGTTGGGGTTCATGGTGGGTTGGGTTGAGGGTCATGGTGGGTTGGGGTTCATGGTGGGTTGGGGTTCATGGTGGGTTGGGGTTCATGGTGGGTTGAGGGTCATGGTGGGTTGGGGTTCATGGTGGGTTGGGGTTCATGGTGGGTTGAGGGTCATGGTGGGTTGAGGGTCATGGTGGGTTGGGTTGAGGGTCATGGTGGGTTGGGGTTCATGGTGGGTTGGGGTTCATGGTGGGTTGAGGGCCATGGTGGGTTGGGGTTCATGGTGGGTTGGGGTTCATGGTGGGTTGGGGTTCATGGTGGGTTGAGGGTCATGGTGGGTTGGGGTTCATGGTGGGTTGGGGTTCATGGTGGGTTGAGGGTCATGGTGGGTTGAGGTTCATGGTGGGTTGGGGTCCATGGTGGGTTGGGGGTCATGGTGGGTTGAGGTTCATGGTGGGTTGGGTTGAGGGTCATGTTGGGTTGAGGTTCATGGTGGGTTGGGTTGAGGGTCATGGTGGGTTGAGGTTCATGGTGGGTTGGGTTGAGGGTCATGGTGGGTTGGGGTTCATGGTGGGTTGGGTTGAGGTCATGGTGGGTTGAGGGTCATGGTGGGTTGAGGGTCATGGTGGGTTGGGGTTCATGGTGGGTTAAGTTGAGGGTCATGGTGGGTTGAGGGTCATGGTGGGTTGGGGTTCATCGCGAGTTGAGGGTCATGGTGTGTTGGGGTTCATGGTGGGTTGGGTTGAGGATCATGGTGGGTTGAGGGTTGCGGTGGTTGGAGTTCCTGGTGGGTCGGAGCTCACCTCGTGGGGATCCAAAGTCACCCGCAGCCGGATGGGGGACCCGTCATCCATGAAGTCCTCGGCCTCCACCTCGGTGCCCCAGCGGGCGGCAAAGTCCTTCAGCATCTCCCGCACGGCCACCTCGGCGTTGGCCTGGGGACAACGTGGGGGTCACCATGGGGTGGGGGTCATGGTGGAATGGGGTTCATGGTGGGGTGGGGGTCATGGTCAGTTGGGTTCATGGTGGTTGGAGCTCATGGTCAGTTGGGTTCATGGAGGGTTGGAGCTCATGGTCAGTTGGGTTCATGGTGGGTTGGAGCTCATGGTCAGTTGGGTTCATGGTGTGGTGGGGGTCATGGTCAGTTGGGATCATGGTGGTTGGAGCTCATGGTCAGTTGGGTTCATGGAGGGTTGGAGCTCATGGTCAGTTGGGTTCATGGTGGTTGGAGCTCATGGTCAGTTGGGTTCATGGTGGTTGGAGCTCATGGTCAGTTGGGTTCATGGAGGGTTGGAGCTCATGGTCAGTTGGGTTCATGGAGGGTTGGAGCTCATGGTCAGTTGGGTTCATGGTGGTTGGAGCTCATGGTCAGTTGGGTCCATGGAGGGTTGGAGCTCATGGTCAGTTGGGTTCAGGGTGGTTGGAGCTCATGGTCAGTTGGGTTCATGGTGGTTGGAGCTCATGGTCAGTTGGGTTCATGGTGGTTGGAGCTCCTGGTCAGTTGGGTTCATGGAGGGTTGGAGCTCATGGTCAGTTGGGTTCATAGTGGTTGGAGCTCATGGTCAGTTGGGTTCATGGTGGTTGGAGCTCATGGTCAGTTGGGTTCATGGAGGGTTGGAGCTCATGGTCAGTTGGGTTCAGGGTGGTTGGAGCTCATGGTCAGTTGGGTTCATGGAGGGTTGGAGCTCATGGTCAGTTGGGTTCAGGGTGGGTTGGAGCTCATGGTCAGTTGGGTTCATGGAGGGTTGGAGCTCATGGTCAGTTGGGTTCATGGAGGGTTGGAGCTCATGGTCAGTTGGGTTCAGGGTGGTTGGAGCTCATGGTCAGTTGGGTTCATGGTGGTTGGAGCTCCTGGTCAGTTGGGTTCATGGAGGGTTGGAGCTCATGGTCAGTTGGGTTCATGGTGGTTGGAGCTCATGGTCAGTTGGGTTCATGGTGGTTGGAGCTCATGGTCAGTTGGGTTCATGGTGGTTGGAGCTCATGGTCAGTTGGGTTCATGGTGGTTGGAGCTCATGGTCAGTTGGGTTCATGGTGGTTGGAGCTCATGGTCAGTTGGGTTCATGGTGGTTGGAGCTCATGGTCAGTTGGGTTCATGGAGGGTTGGAGCTCCTGGTCAGTTGGGTTCATGGTGGGTTGGAGCTCATGGTCAGTTGGGTTCATGGTGGGTTGGAGCTCATGGTCAGTTGGGTTCATGGAGGGTTGGAGCTCATGGTCAGTTGGGTTCATGGAGGGTTGGAGCTCATGGTCAGTTGGGTTCATGGAGGGTTGGAGCTCATGGTCAGTTGGGTTCATGGTGGGTTGGAGCTCATGGTCAGTTGGGTTCATGGAGGGTTGGGGATCACGGTGGGTTGAGGACCCCGTTCCCACCTGGATGTGGGCCATGTAGGCCTGGACGGTGTCCAAGCCGTGCTGGGCGATGAGCTCGGTCACCAGCTGGATCCCCTTCTGGTTGGCGGCCACCTGCGCCCGCAGGTCCGACAGGTTGTCCCGCAGGGCGCGGGTCCCGCTGCAGCCGGGGACGCGGCCCGGGGCCAGCAGAGCCTCCGTCACCGCTGCGGGGACCGTCAGCACCAGAGGGGGGACAGGGGGGACATCTCCTCCGCCCCACCGGCCACCCCACCTCCAGCCCCACCGTCTCCATCACTTCCCCACCAGCCCCATCATCTCCACCATCTCCATCACTTCTCCACCAGCTCCATCGTCTCCAACAGCCACATCGTCTCCACCAGCCCCATCATCTCCATCTCCATCACTTCCCCACCAGCCCCATCATCTCCACCATCTCCATCGTCTCCACGAGCTCCATCATCTCCACCAGCCCCATCATCTCCACCAGCCCCATCATCTCCATCTCCATCACTTCCCCACCAGCCCCATCGTCTCCACCAGCCCCATCGTCTCCACCAGCCCCATCATCTCCACCAGCCCCATCATCTCCACCAGCTCCATCGTCTCCACCAGCCCCATCATCTCCACCAGCCCCATCGTCTCCAACAGCCACATCGTCTCCACCAGCCCCATCATCTCCATCTTCATCACTTCCCCACCAGCCCCATCATCTCCACCAGCCCCATCATCTCCACCAGCCCCATCATCTCCACCAGCCCCATCATCTCCACCAGCCCCATCATCTCCACCAGCCCCATCATCTCCACCAGCCCCATCGTCTCCACCAGCCCCATCGTCTCCACCAGCCCCATCATCTCCACCAGCCCCATCGTCTCCACCAGCCCCATCATCTCCACCAGCCCCATCGTCTCCACCAGCCCCATCGTCTCCACCAGCCCCATCGTCTCCACCAGCCCCATCATCTCCATCTTCATCACTTCCCCACCAGCCCCATCATCTCCACCAGCCCCATCATCTCCACCAGCCCCATCATATCCACCAGCCCCATCGTCTCCACCAGCCCCATCGTCTCCACCAGCCCCATCACTTATCCAGCAGCCCCATCCTCTCCACCACATCCCCTCCATCTCCACCATCCCCACCACGTCTCCTCCATCTCCATTGTCTCCACCATCTCCATCACATCCCCTCCATCTCCACCATCTCCATCATCTCCACCATCTCCACCACGTCCCCTCCATCTCTACCATCTCCACATTCTCCACCATCTCCACCATCTCCACCACGTCCCCTCCATCTCCACCATCTCCACATTCTCCACCATCTCCACCATCTCCACCATGTCCCCTCCATCTCCACCATCTCCACCATCTCCACCATCTCCACCATCTCCACCACGTCCCCTCCATCTCCACCATCTCCACCATCTCCACCATCTCCACCACGTCTCCTCCACCTCCACTGTCCCCTCCATCTCCCCCGTCCCCGCCAGGTCCCCACGGCACCTTCCTCTTGGAAGACGCCGCCCTTGACGAGCTTGAAGGACACGAAGACGGCTCCTTCCTGGCTGAGGCTGCGGGAGTCGGGGGGGAGGGAGCCGGGGCTGCTGCCCCCGATGTCCGCGTGGTGGCCCCGACTGGCCACGAAGAACACGGGGGCCACCACCCCCGGCCAGAACACCTGGAGAGAGTGGGACACGTCTCAACCATCTCCCCACCCTCACGTCTCCACCATCTCCCCATCCTCACGTCTCCACCATCTTCCCATCCTCACGTCTCCATCATCTCCCCACCCTCACGTCTCCACCATCTCCATCACCCTCACGTCTCCACCATCTTCCCATCCTCACGTCTCCACCATCTTCCCATCCTCACGTCTCCACCATCTCCATCACCCTCACGTCTCCACCATCTCCCTCACCCTCACGTCTCCATCATCTCCCCACCCTCACGTCTCCACCATCTCCATCACCCTCACGTCTCCACCATCTCCCCATCCTCACGTCTCCACCATCTCCATCACCCTCACGTCTCCACCATCTCCCCATCCTCACGTCTCCACCATCTCCCCACCCTCACGTCTCCACCATCTCCATCACCCTCACGTCTCCACCATCTCCCCATCCTCACGTCTCCACCATCTCCATCACCCTCACGTCTCCACCATCTCCATCACCCTCACGTCTCCACCATCTCCATCACCCTCACGTCTCCACCATCTCCATCACCCTCACGTCTCCACCATCTCCCCATCCTCACGTCTCCACCATCTCCCCATCCTCACGTCTCCACCATCTCCCTCACCCTCACGTCTCCACCATCTCCATCACCCTCACGTCTCCACCATCTCCATCACCCTCACGTCTCCACCATCTCCCCATCCTCACGTCTCCACCATCTCCATCACCCTCACGTCTCCACCATCTCCCTCACCCTCACGTCTCCACCATCTCCATCACCCTCACGTCTCCACTATCTCCATCACCCTCACGTCTCCACCATCTCCCCATCCTCACGTCTCCACCATCTCCATCACCCTCACGTCTCCACCATCTCCATCATCCTCACGTCTCCACCATCTCCCCACCCTCACGTCTCCACCATCTCCATCATCCTCACGTCTCCACCATCTCCCTCACCCTCACGTCTCCACCATCTCCACCACCCTCACGTCTCCACCATCTCCATCACCCTCACGTCTCCACCATCTCCCCACCCTCACGTCTCCACCATCTCCATCACCCTCACGTCTCCACCATCCCCCTCACCCTCACGTCTCCACCATCTCCTCACCCTCACGTCTCCACCATCTCCATCACCCTCACGTCTCCACCATCTCCATCATCCTCACGTCTCCACCATCTCCCTCACCCTCACGTCTCCACCATCTCCATCACCCTCACGTCTCCACCATCTCCATCACCCTCACGTCTCCACCATCTCCATCATCCTCACGTCTCCACCATCTCCATCACCCTCACGTCTCCACCATCTCCCTCACCCTCACGTCTCCACCATCTCCATCACCCTCACGTCTCCACCATCTCCATCATCCTCACGTCTCCACCATCTCCATCACCCTCACGTCTCCACCATCCCCCTCACCCTCACGTCTCCACCATCTCCCCATCCTCACGTCTCCACCATCTCCATCACCCTCACGTCTCCACCATCTCCATCACCCTCACGTCTCCACCATCTCCCCATCCTCACGTCTCCACCATCTCCATCACCCTCACGTCTCCACCATCTCCATCACCCTCACGTCTCCACCATCTCCCCATCCTCACGTCTCCACCATCTCCATCACCCTCACGTCTCCACCATCTCCCCATCCTCACGTCTCCACCATCTCCATCACCCTCACGTCTCCATCTCCCTCACCCTCACGTCTCCACCATCTCCATCACCCTCACGTCTCCATCTCCCTCACCCTCACGTCTCCACCATCTCCATCACCCTCACGTCTCCACCATCTCCATCACCCTCACGTCTCCACCATCTCCCCACCCTCACGTCTCCACCATCTCCCCACCCTCACGTCTCCACCATCTCCATCACCCTCACGTCTCCACCATCTCCATCACCCTCACATCTCCACCATCTCCATCACCCTCACGTCTCCACCATCTCCCCACCCTCACGTCTCCACCATCTCCATCACCCTCACGTCTCCACCATCTCCATCACCCTCATGTCTCCACCATCTCCATCACCCTCACGTCTCCACCATCTCCATCACCCTCACATCTCCACCATCTCCATCACCCTCACGTCTCCACCATCTCCCCACCCTCACGTCTCCACCATCTCCATCACCCTCACGTCTCCACCATCTCCCCATCCTCACGTCTCCACCATCTCCCCATCCTCATGTCTCCACCATCTCCATCACCCTCACGTCTCCACCATCTCCATCACCCTCACATCTCCACCATCTCCATCACCCTCACGTCTCCACCATCTCCATCACCCTCACGTCTCCACCATCTCCCCACCCTCACGTCTCCACCATCTCCATCACCCTCACGTCTCCACCATCTCCATCACCCTCACGTCTCCACCATCTCCCCACCCTCACGTCTCCACCATCTCCATCACCCTCACGTCTCCACCATCTCCCTCACCCTCACGTCTCCACCATCTCCATCACCCTCACGTCTCCACCATCTCCATCACCCTCACGTCTCCACCATCTCCATCACCCTCACGTCTCCACCATCTCCCTCACCCTCACGTCTCCACCATCTCCCTCACCCTCACGTCTCCACCATCTCCATCACCCTCACGTCTCCACCATCTCCATCACCCTCACGTCTCCACCATCTCCCCACCCTCACGTCTCCACCATCTCCCTCACCCTCACGTCTCCACCATCTCCATCACCCTCACGTCTCCACCATCTCCATCACCCTCACGTCTCCACCATCTCCCCACCCTCACGTCTCCACCATCTCCCTCACCCTCACGTCTCCACCATCTCCATCACCCTCACGTCTCCACCATCTCCATCACCCTCACGTCTCCACCATCTCCATCACCCTCACGTCTCCACCATCTCCGTCACCCTCACGTCTCCACCATCTCCATCACCCTCACGTCTCCACCACCCTCACCACCCCCCCAGGAGGTCCCCGTCCCACTCACGGGGGTGATGACCGTCAGGTCGGGCAGGTGGCTCCCCCCCGCGCGGGGGTGGTTGCTCAGGATGACGTCCCCCTCCCTCAGGTCCTCCCCGAGGTTCCGGATCTGGCGGAGGGAGAGGCCACCAGGAGGAGATCAGCAGGGCCTGGGGGTGAGGGGGGGGTTCCTGGGGTCCTTGGGGGGTTCCTGGTGGGTCCTTGGGGGGTTCCTGGGGTCCTTGGGGGGTTCCTGGTGGGTCCTTGGGGTTCCTGAGGGGTTCCTGGTGGAGTCCTAGTGGGTTCCTGGGGGGTTCCTGGGGTCCTTGGGGGGTTCCTGGGGCTCTTGGGGGGTTCCTGGTAGGTCCTTGGGGTTCCCGAGGGGTTCCTGGTGGAGTCCTAGTGGGTTCCTGGAGTTCCTGGGGGGTTCCTGGGGGGGTTCCTGGGGTCCTTGGGGGGTTCCTGGGGCTCTTGGGGGGTTCCTGGGGCTCTTGGGGGGTTTCTGGTAGGTCCTTGGGGTTCCCGAGGGGTTCCTGGTGGAGTCCTAGTGGGTTCCTGGAGTTCCTGGTGGGTTCTTTGGGGGGTTCCTGGGGTCATTGGGGGGGTTCCTGGGGCTCTTGGGGGCTTCCTGGTGGGTTTTTGGGGTTCCTGAGGGGGTCCCGTTGGAGTCCTAGTGGGTTCCTGGAGTTCCTGGGGGGTTCTTGGGGGGGGGTTCCTGGGGTCCTTGGGGGGTTCCTGGGGCTCTTGGGGGGTTCCTGGTGGGTCCTTGGGGTTCCCGAGGGGTTCCTGGTGGAGTTCTAGTGGGCTCCTGGAGTTCATGGTGGGTTCCTGGGGGGGTTCCTGGGGCTCTTGGAGGGTTCCTGGGGCTCATGGAGGGTTCCTGGGGTCCTTGGGGGGTTCCTGGTGGGTCCTTGGGGTTCCTGAGGGGTTCCTGGTGGAGTTCTAGTGGGCTCCTGGAGTTCCTGGGGGGTTCCTGGGGGGGTTCCTGGGGCTCATGGAGGGTTCCTGGGGTCCTTGGGGGGTTCCTGGGGTCCTTGGGGGGTTCCTGGTGGGTCCTTGGGGTTCCTGAGGGGTTCCTGGTGGAGTCCTAGTGGGTTCCTGGAGTTCCTGGTGGGTTCCTGGGGGGTTCCTGGGGCTCATGGAGGGTTCCTGGGGTCCTTGGGGGGTTCCTGGGGCTCTTGGGGGGTTCCTGGTAGGTCCTGGGGGTTCCCGAGGGGTTCCTGGTGGAGTCCTAGTGGGTTCCTGGAGTTCCTGGTGGGTTCCTGGGGGGGTTCCTGGGGCTCATGGAGGGTTCCTGGGGTCCTTGGGGGGTTCCTGGGGTCCTTGGGGGGTTCCTGGTGGGTCCTTGGGGTTCCTGAGGGGTTCCTGGTGGAGTCCTAGTGGGTTCCTGGAGTTCCTGGGGGGTTCCTGGGGGGGTTCCTGGGGTCCTTGGGGGGGTTCCTGGGGCTCTTGGGGGGTTCCTGGTGGGTCCTTGGGGTTCCTGAGGGGTTCCTGGTGGAGTCCTAGTGGGTTCCTGGAGTTCCTGGGGGGTTCCTGGGAGGGTTCCTGGGGTCCTTGGGGGGTTCCTGGGGCTCTTGGGGGGTTCCTGGTAGGTCCTTGGGGTTCCCGAGGGGTTCCTGGTGGAGTCCTAGTGGGTTCCTGGAGTTCCTGGTGGGTTCTTTGGGGGGTTCCTGGGGTCATTAGGGGGGTTCCTGGGGCTCTTGGGGGCTTCCTGGTGGGTTTTTGGGGTTCCTGAGGGGGTCCCGTTGGAGTCCTAGTGGGTTCCTGGAGTTCCTGGGGGGTTCTTGGGGGGGGTTCCTGGGGTCCTTGGGGGGTTCCTGGGGCTCTTGGAGGGTTCCTGGTGGGTCCTTGGGGTTCCTGAGGGATTCCTGGTGGAGTCCTAGTGGGTTCCTGGAGTTCCTGGGGGGTTCCTGGGGGGGTTCCTGGGGCTCTTGGAGGGTTCCTGGGGCTCATGGAGGGTTCCTGGGGTCCTTGGGGGGTTCCTGGTGGGTTCTTGGGCTTCCTGGGAGGTTCTTAGGGGGTTCCTAGTGGGTTCTTGGGGTCCTTGGGGGGGTCCTGGTGGGTTCTTGGGGTCTCTGGGAGGTTCTTAGGGGCTTCCTGGTGGGTTCTTGGGGTTCCTAGGGGGTTCCTGGTGGCTTCTTGGGGTTCCTAGGGGGTTCCTGGTGGCTTCTTGGGGTTCCTGGGAGGCTCTTAGGGGGTTCCAGTTGGGTTCTTGGGCTTCCTAGGGGGTTCCTAGTGGGTTCTTGGGCTTCCTGGTGGGTTCTTGGGGTTCCTAGGGGGTTCCTGGTGGCTTCTTGGGGTTCCTGGGAGGCTCTTAGGGGGTTCCAGTTGGGTTCTTGGGCTTCCTAGGGGGTTCCTAGTGGGTTCTTGGGCTTCCTGGTGGGTTCTTGGGGTTCCTAGGGGGTTCCTGGTGGCTTCTTGGGGTTCCTGGGAGGCTCTTAGGGGGTTCCAGTTGGGTTCTTGGGCTTCCTAGGGGGTTCCTAGTGGGTTCTTGGGCTTCCTGGTGGGTTCTTGGGGTTCCTAGGGGGTTCCTGGTGGCTTCTTGGGGTTCCTGGGAGGCTCTTAGGGGGTTCCAGTTGGGTTCTTGGGCTTCCTAGGGGGTTCCTAGTGGGTTCTTGGGCTTCCTGGTGGGTTCTTGGGGTTCCTAGGGGGTTCCTGGTGGGTTCTTGGGGTTCCTGGGAGGTTCTTAGGGGGTTCCAGTTGGGTTCTTGGGCTTCCTAGGGGGTTCCTGGTGGGTTCTTGAGGTTCCTGGTGGGTTCTTGGGGTTCCTAGGGGGTTCCCGGTGGGTTCTTGGGCTTCCTGGTGGGTTCTTGAGGTTCCTGGTGGGTTCTTGAGGTTCCTTGGGGGGGGGGGTTCCCTGTTGTCCCCAGGAGGTTCTCGAGGGGCTCCCCGTGTCCCACCTGGAACTGGACGGTCTCCTGCATGGCTCCCAGGTGGACGGGGATGTGGGGGGCGTTGGAGACCAGGCCCCCGTCGGGTCCGAAGAGGGCGCAGGAGAAGTCCAGCCGCTCCTTGATGTTGGTGGAGACGGCCGTCCGCTGCAGGATCCGGCCCATCTGCTCTGTGGGGTGGGAGGAGACACCGCGGACCTTCAGGAGACACCCCCCGATACCCCACCAAAACCCCCCTGAGGTTCCTGGGGCGGGGGGTGTGTGTGTGTGTGTGTTCATGGGCTTCTTGGGGTTCCTGGGGGGTTCTTGGGGGGTTCTCGGGGGCTTCTTGGAGGGTTCTTGGGTTTCTTTGGGCTCCTGGGGTGGGGGGTCTTGACTTTCTTGGAGTTCCTGGTGGGTTCTTGGGGTTCCTGGTGGGTTCTTGGGGAGTTCCTGGGGGTCTTGAGGGGTTCCTGGGGGGTTCTTGAGGGGTTCCTGGTGGGTTCTTGGGTTTCTTTGGGCTCCTGGGGTGGTGGGTCTTGACTTTCTTGGGGTTCCTGGTGGGTTCTTGGGGTTCCTGGTGGATTCTTGGGGGATTCTTGGGGTTCCTGGTGGGTTCTTGGGGGGTTCCTGGGCTTCTTGGGGTTCCTGGTGGTCTTGAGGGGTTCCTGCGGGGTTCTTGGTGGGTTCTTGGGGGGGTTCCTGGGGATCTTGAGGGGTTCCTGGTGGGTTCTTGGGTTTCTTTGGGCTCCTGGGGTGGGGGATCTTGACTTTCTTGGGGTTCCCGGGGGGTTCCTGGGGGGTTCATGGGGGCTTCTTGGAGGGTTCTTTGGTTTCTTTGGGCTCCTGGGGTGGGGGGTCTTGACTTTCTTGGGGTTCCCGGGGGGTTCCTGGGGGGTTCATGGGGGCTTCTTGGAGGGTTCTTTGGTTTCTTTGGGCTCCTGGGGTGGGGGATCTTGACTTTCTTGGGGTTCCCGGGGGGTTCCCGGGGGGTTCCTGGGGGGTTCCTGGGGGGTTCCTGGGGGCTTCTTGGTGGGTTCTTGGGTTTCTTTGGGCTCCTGGGGTGGGGGGTCTTGACTTTCTTGGGGTTCCTGGTGGGTTCTTGGGGTTCCTGGTGGATTCTTGGGGGATTCTTGGGGTTCCTGGTGGGTTCTTGGGGGGTTCCTGGGGGTCTTGAGGGGTTCCTGGGGGGTTCTTGGGGTTCCTGGTGGTCTTGAGGGGTTCCTGGGGGGTTCTTGGTGGGTTCTTGGGTTTCTTTGGGCTCCTGGGGTGGTGGGTCTTGACTTTCTTGGGGTTCCTGGTGGGTTCTTGGGGTTCCTGGTGGATTCCTGGGGGATTCTTGGGGTTCCTGGTGGGTTCTTGGGGGGTTCCTGGGCTTCTTGGGGTTCCTGGTGGTCTTGAGGGGTTCCTGGGGGGTTCTTGGTGGGTTCTTGGGTTTCTTTGGGCTCCTGGGGTGGGGGGTTTTGACTTTCTTGGGGTTCCTGGTGGGTTCTTGGGGGATTCTTGGGGTTCCTGGTGAGTTCTTGGGGGGTTCCTGGAGGTCTTGAGGGGTTCCTGGGGGGTTCTTGGGGTTCCTGGGGGTCTTGAGGGGTTCCTGGGAGGTTCTCGGGGGGTTCTTGGGTTTCTTTGGGCTCCTGGGGTGGGGGGTCTTGACTTTCTTGGGGTTCTTGGTGGGTTCTTGGGGTTCCTGGTGGGTTCTTGGGGGGTTCTTGGGGTTCCTGGTGGGTTCTTGGGGGGGTTCTTGGGGTTCCTGGTGGGTTCTTGGGGGGTTCTTGGGGTTCTTAGAGGGTTCTTGGGGGGGTTCTTGGGGTTCCTGGTGGGTTCTTGGGGGGTTCTTGGGGTTCTTAGAGGGTTCTTGGGGTGGTTCTTGGAGTTCCTGGGAGCTTCCTGGGAGCTTCTTGAGGTTCTTGGATGGTTCTTGGGGGGCTTCTTGGGGTTCCTGGGAGCTTCTTGGGAGCTTCTTGAGGTTCTTGGAGGGTTCTTGGGGGGCTTCTTGGGGTTCCTGGGAGCTTCTTGGGAGCTTCTTGAGGTTCTTGGAGGGTTCTTGGGGAGGTTCTTGGGGTTCCTGGGAGGTTCTTGAGGTTCCTAGAGGGTTCTTGGGTTGTTTCTTGGGGTTCCTGGAGGGTTCTTGGAGGGTTCTTGGGGTTCCTGGGAGGTTCTTGGGGGTGTTCTTGGGGTTCCTGGAAGGATCTTGGGAGCTTCTTGAGGTTCTTGGAGGGTTCTTGGAGGGATCTTGGGGTTCCTGGGAGGTTCTTGGGAACTTCTGGAGGTTCTTAGAGGGTTCTTGGAGGGTTCTTGGGGTTCCTGGAAGGTTCTTGGGAGCTTCTTGAGGTTTTAGGGTTCCTGGGAGGTTCTTGGGGGGGTTCTTGGGGTTCCTGGGAGGTTCTTGGGGGGGTTCTTGGGGTTCCTGGGAGGTTCTTGGGAGCTTCCTGGTGGGTTCTTTTTTTTGGGGGGGTGGGGGGAGTCCTGGGGGGGTGTTCCTGGGAGGTCCGTGGGGTGGGGGGGGTTTGGGGGGGTTCCTGCAGCTCCTAGAAGGGGGGGGGGGGGGGGGTTCCTGGGGGCTGTGATCCCGACCTGCGATGCTCATGAAGCGGTGGGAGAAGATGGAGAGGTGGACGGCGTCCAGCTGGGGGCCCAGGGGTTGGGGGGTCCCCGAGCCGACGGCGATGGAGACGTCCCCGAAGTCGGTGACGGTGGCCGTGCAGCCCGGCTCCACCACGATGGTGCTGGAGGAGCACGAGGGGGGAGCTGGGAAGGGGTCTCCAGGGCCTCACCAGCTCCTTGAGGTCCTCAACATCTCCCTGGGGTCTCACCAGCTCCTTGGGGTCCTCAACATCTCCCTGGGGTCCTCAACATCTCCCTGGGGTCCCACCAGCTCCTTGGATCCTCAACATCTCCCTAGGGTCCCACCAGCTCCTTGAGGTCCCCAACATCTCCCTGGGGTTCCACCAGCTCCTTGGATCCTCAACATCTCCCTAGGGTCCCACCAGCTCCTTGGGGTCCCCAACATCTCCCTGGGGTCCCACCAGCTCCTTGGGGTCCTCAACATCTCCCTGGGGTCCCACCAGCTCCTTGGGGTCCTCAACATCTCCCTGGAGTCCCACCAGCTCCTTGGGGTCCTCAACATCTCCCTGGGGTCCCACCAGCTCCTTGGGGTCATCAACATCTCCCTGGGGTCCCACCAGCTCCTTGGCATCCCCAACATCTCCCTGGAGTCCCACCAGCTCCTTGGGGTCCTCAACATCTCCCTGGGGTCCCACCAGCTCCGTGGGGTCCTCAACATCTCCCTGGGGTCCCACCAGCTCCTTGGGGTCCTCAACATCTCCCTGGGGTCCCGCCAGCTCCTGGAGGTCCCCAGGAGGTCCCACCTGTTGCTGTCGATGACGATGGCCGGGCCGGGGATGGTGTGGTCGCTCGCCAGCTCCTCCAGCAGGAACACGGGCGTCTCCAGGTACCCGGCCTCGAAGTAGCAGCGAGTCACCTGCCGGACACCCCCCACCACCTCCTGGACCTCCTCATGGGGTCCCACCACCTCCTGGACCTCCCCTCGTGGGGTCCCACCACCTCCTGGACCTCCTCATGGGGTCCCACCACCTCCTGGACCTCCCCTCATGGAGTCCCACCACCTCCTGGACCTCCCCTCGTGGGGTCCCACCACCTCCTGGACCTCCTCATGGGGTCCCACCACCTCCTGGACCTCCCCTCGTGGGGACCCACCACCTCCTGGACCTCCTCATGGAGTCCCACCACCTCCTGGACCTCCCCTCATGGGATTCCACCACCTCCTGGACCTCCTCATGGGGTCCCACCACCTCCTGGACCTCCCCTCATGGAGTCCCACCAACTCCTGGACCTCCTCATGGGGTCCCACCACCTCCTGGACCTCCCCTCATGGAGTCCCACCACCTCCTGGACCTCCCCTCATGGAGTCCCACCACCTCCTGGACCTCCCCTCATGGAGTCCCACCAACTCCTGGACCTCCCCTCATGGAGTCCCACCAACTCCTGGACCTCCTCATGGGGTCCCACCACCTCCTGGACCTCCTCATGGGGTCCCACCACCTCCTGGACCTCCCCTCGTGGAGTCCCACCACCTCCGGGACCTCCTCATGGTGTCCCACCACCTCGTGGACCTGCCCTCATGGGATTCCACCAACTCCTGGACCTCTCCTCTTGGGGTCCTACCGCCTCCTGGACCTCCCCTCATGGGGACCCACCACCTCTGGAACCTCCTCATTGAGTCCCACCACCTCCTGGACCTGCCCTCATTGGGTCCCATCACCTCCTGGACCTCCCCTCGTGGGGACCCAACACCTCCAGGACCTCCTCATGGAGACCCACAACCTCCTCGAGGTCCCATGGGGTCCCACCACCTCCTGGACCTCCCCTCCTGGGGTCCCAACACATCCAGGACCTCCTCATGGAGACCCACAACCTCCTCGAGGTCCCCACGGGGTCCCACCACCCCCCTGAGCTCCCATGGGTTCCCACCACCTCCTCGAGGTCCCATGGGTTCCCACCACCTCCCTGAGGTCCCATGGGGTCCCAACATCCCCCTGAGGTCCCATGGGTTCCCACCACCTCCCTGAGGTCCCATGGGTTCCCACCACCTCCCTGAGGTCCCATGGGTTCCCACCACCTCCCTGAGGTCCCATGGGGTCCCACCACCTCCCTGAGGTCCCATGGGGTCCCACCACCTCCCTGAGGTCCCATGGGGTCCCACCACCTCCTCGAGGTCCCATGTGGTCCCACCACCTCCCTGAGGTCCCATGGGTTCCCACCACCTCCCTGAGGTCCCATGGGGTCCCACCACCTCCTCGAGGTCCCATGGGGTCCCACCACCTCCCTGAGGTCCCATGGGTTCCCACCACCTCCCTGAGGTCCCATGGGTTCCCACCATCTCCTCGAGGTCCCATGGGTTCCCACCACCTCCCTGAGGTCCCATGGGTTCCCACCACCTCCCTGAGGTCCCATGGGGTCCCACCACCTCCCTGAGGTCCCATGGGGTCCCACCACCTCCCTGAGGTCCCATGGGGTCCCACCACCTCCTCGAGGTCCCATGTGGTCCCACCACCTCCCTGAGGTCCCATGGGTTCCCACCACCTCCCTGAGGTCCCATGGGGTCCCACCACCTCCTCGAGGTCCCATGGGGTCCCACCACCTCCCTGAGGTCCCATGGGTTCCCACCACCTCCCTGAGGTCCCATGGGTTCCCACCATCTCCTCGAGGTCCCATGGGGTCCCACCACCTCCTCGAGGTCCCATGGGGTCCCACCACCTCCCTGAGCTCCCATGGGGTCCCACCACCTCCTCGAGGTCCCCATGGGGTCCCACCACCCCCCTGAGGTCCCATGGGTTCCCACCACCTCCCTGAGGTCCCATGGGTTCCCACCATCTCCTCGAGGTCCCATGGGTTCCCACCACCTCCTCGAGGTCCCATGGGGTCCCACCACCTCCCTGAGCTCCCATGGGGTCCCACCATCTCCTCGAGGTCCCATGGGCTCCCACCACCTCCCTGAGGTCCCATGGGTTCCCACCACCCCCCTGAGGTCCCATGGGGTCCCACCACCCCCGTGAGGTCCTGGTCTCACGGTTTTGGGGCGAGGAGGTCTCCCGCTGGGCTCCAGGCGGGTATCGCAGGAGATGCCGCTGCTGCCCGTGGCCCGGACACGGACATCGTCCACCAGGACCGGGCGACCAGGGATGGTGAAACCAAACTCCGTGCGGTACCTGGAGATGATGGAGGTGGAGATGGTGGTGAGAGAAGGAGATGGTGGGATGGAGGCGATGGAGGTGGAGGAGGTGGGATGGGATGGAGAGGATGGAGAGGGATGGAGATGATGGAGAGAGATGGAGATGGAGATGGAGATGGAGATGGAGATGGAGATGGAGATGGAGATGGAGGTGGGATGGAGATGGAGATGGAGATGGAGATGGAGATGGAGATGGAGATGGAGATGGAGATGGAGATGGAGATGGAGATGGAGATGGAGATGGAGGTGGGATGGAGATGATGGAGAGATGGTGGGATGGAGACGATGGAGAGAGATGGAGATGATGGAGAGAGATGGAGATGGAGATGGAGATGGAGATGGAGATGGAGATGGAGATGGAGATGGAGGAGGTGGGATGGAGATGATGGAGAGAGATGGAGATGGAGGAGAGAGATGGAGGTCGAGGAGGTGGGATGGGCTGGAGATGATGGAGAGTTGGAGGTTGGAGATGATGGAGGGAGATGAAGGTGGGATGGAGATGGTGGAGAGGGATGGAGGTGGAGGAGGTAGGATGGGATGGAGATGATGGAGAGAGATGGAGACGGAGATGATGGAGGGAGATGGTGGGATGGAGATGATGGAGAGAGATGGAGATGATGGAGGGAGATGGTGGGATGGAGATGATGGAGGGAGATGGAGATGATGGAGAGAGATGGAGATGATGGAGGGAGATGGAGATGATGGAGGGAGACGGTGGGATGGAGATGATGGAGAGAGATGGAGATGGAGATGATGGAGAGAGATGGAGGAGGTGGATGGGCTGGAGATGATGGAGGGAGACAGAGACGATGGAGAGAGATGGAGATGGAGATGATGGAGGGAGATGGTGGGATGGAGAGAGATGGGATGGAGATGATGGAGAAATGGAGATGATGGAGATGATGGAGAGATATGAAGGTGGGATGGAGATGATGGAGATGATGGAGAGAGATGGTGGGATGGAGATGATGGAGAGAGATGGTGGGATGGAGATGATGGAGAGAGATGGAGGTGGTGGAGAGAGATGGAGATGATGGAGAGAGATGGTGGGATGGAGATGATGGAGAGGATGGAGATGATGGAGAGGATGGAGATGATGGAGAGGGATGGAGATGGAGGAGGTGGGATGGGATGGAGATGATGGAGAGTCGAAGGTTGGAGATGATGGAGGGAGACGGTGGGATGGAGACAGTGGAGAGGGATGGAGGTGGGATGGGACGGAGATGATGAAGAGAGATGGAGGTGGAGGAGGTGGGATGGGATGGAGATGATGGAGAGGGATGGAGATGATGGAGGGAGATGGTGGGATGGAGATGATGGAGAGGGATGGAGGTGGTGGAGATGGAGATGATGGAGAGGGATGGAGATGATGGAGAGAGATGGGATGGAGATGATGGAGAGGATGGAGATGATGGAGAGGGATGGAGATGGAGGAGGTGGGATGGGATGGAGACGATGGAGAGGGATGGAGGTGGTGGAGAGAGATGGGATGGAGAGGATGGAGAGGGATGGAGATGGAGGAGGTGGGATGGGATGGAGACGATGGAGAGGGAGGGAGATGGAGATGATGGAGGGAGATGAAGGTGGGATGGAGGCGCTGGAGATGGCTGGAGGTGGAGGTGGTGGGATGGAGATGGAGATGATGGAGGGAGACGGTGGGATGGAGACGATGGAGAGGGATGGAGGTGGTGGAGAGAGATGGGATGGAGATGATGGAGAGGATGGAGATGATGGAGAGGGATGGAGATGGAGGAGGTGGGATGGGATGGAGACGATGGAGAGGGATGGAGATGGAGATGATGGAGGGAGATGAAGGTGGGATGGAGACGATGGAGATGGCTGGAGGTGGAGGTGGTGGGATGGAGATGGAGATGATGGAGGGAGATAGTGGGATGGAGACAATGGAGAGGGATGGAGGTGGTGGAGAGAGATGGAGATGATGGAGAGGATGGAGATGATGGAGAGGATGGAGATGGAGGAGGTGGGATGGGATGGAGACGATGGAGAGGGATGGAGATGGAGATGATGGAGGGAGATGAAGGTGGGATGGAGACGATGGAGATGGCTGGAGGTGGATGTGGTGGGATGGAGATGGAGATGATGGAGGGAGATAGTGGGATGGAGACAATGGAGAGGGATGGAGGTGGTGGAGAGAGATGGGATGGAGAGGATGGAGATGATGGAGAGGATGGAGATGATGGAGAGGATGGAGATGATGGAGAGGGATGGAGATGGAGGAGGTGGGATGGGATGGAGATGATGGAGAGGATGGAGAGGGATGGAGATGGAGGAGGTGGGATGGGATGGAGATGATGGAGAGGATGGAGAGGGATGGAGATGGAGGAGGTGGGATGGGATGGAGACGATGGAGAGGGAGGGAGATGGAGATGATGGAGGGAGATGAAGGTGGGATGGAGGCGCTGGAGATGGCTGGAGGTGGAGGTGGTGGGATGGAGATGGAGATGATGGAGGGAGACGGTGGGATGGAGACGATGGAGAGGGATGGAGGTGGTGGAGAGAGATGGGATGGAGAGGATGGAGATGATGGAGAGGATGGAGATGGAGGAGGTGGGATGGGATGGAGATGATGGAGAGTAGAAGGTTGGAGATGATGGAGGGAGACGGTGGGATGGAGACGATGGAGAGGGATGGAGGTGGTGGAGAGAGATGGGATGGAGAGGATGGAGAGGATGGAGATGGAGGAGGTGGGATGGGATGGAGACGATGGAGAGGGAGGGAGATGGAGATGATGGAGGGAGATGAAGGTGGGATGGAGGCGCTGGAGATGGCTGGAGGTGGAGGTGGTGGGATGGAGATGGAGATGATGGAGGGAGACGGTGGGATGGAGACGATGGAGAGGGATGGAGGTGGTGGAGAGAGATGGGATGGAGAGGATGGAGAGGGATGGAGATGGAGGAGGTGGGATGGGATGGAGACGATGGAGAGGGATGGAGATGGAGATGATGGAGGGAAATGAAGGTGGGATGGAGACGATGGAGATGGCTGGAGGTGGAGGTGGTGGGATGGAGATGGAGATGATGGAGGGAGATAGTGGGATGGAGACGATGGAGAGGGATGGAGGTGGTGGAGAGAGATGGGATGGAGAGGATGGAGAGGGATGGAGAGGATGGAGATGGAGGAGGTGGGATGGGATGGAGACGATGGAGAGTAGAAGGTTGGAGATGATGGAGGGAGACGGTGGGATGGAGACGATGGAGAGGGATGGAGGTGGTGGAGAGAGATGGAGATGATGGAGAGGATGGAGATGATGGAGAGGGATGGAGATGGAGGAGGCGGGATGGGATGGAGACGATGGAGAGGGATGGAGATGGAGATGATGGAGGGAGATGAAGGTGGGATGGAGACGATGGAGATGGCTGGAGGTGGAGGTGGTGGGATGGAGATGGAGATGATGGAGGGAGCCGGAGCCGGAGCCGGAGCCGGAGCCGGCGGGCAGGGGGGTGCGACCGTGCGGAGAAGGCCTCGAGGAAGTCCCCGGAGCGGCAGGAGCCGGAGGTGGCCGGGTGGCCCCGGGCCGAGCACATCAAGGCGCAGTCGGTGCCCTCGTAGCGCAGGTGCAGGAAGCGCTCGGTGCGGATCTGATGGCTGAGAGCCCCCCAAAAACCAACCCCAGGGTCACACCCCGAACCCCAAAATCCAACCCGATCCCCAGAATCCAACCCGGACCCCCAAAGTCCAACCCGGACCCCCAGAATCCAACCAGAACCCCCAGAATCCAACCCGATCCCCAAAATCCAACCCGGACCCCCAAAGTCCAACCCGGACCCCCAGAATCCAACCAGAACCCCCAGAATCCAACCCGATCCCCAGAATCCAACCCGGACCCCAGAATCCAACCCGGACCCCCAGAATCCAAACCGGACCCCAGAATCCAACTCGGACCCCCAAAATCCAAACCGGACCCCAGAATCTAACACAGACCCCAAAATCCAACCTGAACCCCAAAATCCAACCCGGACCCCAGAATCAAACCCAGACCCCCAAAATCCAACCCGGACCCCCAGAATCCAACCAGAACCCCCAGAATCCAACCCGATCCCCAGAATCCAACCCGGACCCCCAAAGTCCAACCCGGACCCCCAGAATCCAACCAGAACCCCCAGAATCCAACCCGATCCCCTGAATCCAACCCGGACCCCCAAAATCCAATCCGGACCCCAAAATCCAACCTGGACCCCCAAAGTCCAACCCAGAACCCCAAAATCCAACCCGAAGCCCCAAAATCCAACCCGGACCCCAAAAATGAACACGGACCCCCAAAGTCCAACCCGGACCCCAAAATCCAACCTGGACCCCCAAAGTCCAACCCGGACCCCCAAAGTCCAACCCGAAGCCCCAAAATCCAACCCGGACCCCAAAAATGAACCCGGACCCCCAAAGTCCAACCCAGACCCCCAAAGTCCAACCCGAAGCCCCAAAGTCCAACCCGGACCCCAAAATCCAACCTGGACCCCCAAAGTCCAACCCGGACCCCAAAATCCAACCTGGACCCCCAAAGTCCAACCCGGACCCCCAAAGTCCAACCCGAACCCCCAAAATCCAACCCGATCCCCAGAATCCAACCCGGACCCCCAGAATCCAAACCAGACCCCAGAATCTAACACAGACCCCAAAATCCAACCTGAACCCCAAAATCCAACCCGAACCCCCCAGAATCCAACCCAAATCCCCAGAATCCAACCCGAACCCCCAGAATCTAACCCGAAGCCCCAAAATCCAACCCGAACCCCCAGAATCGAACCTGGAACCCCAAAATCCAACCCGAACCCCCAGAATCCAACCCAAATCCCCAGAATCCAACCCGGACCCCCAGAATCCAACCCGAACCCCCAGAATCGAACCTGGAACCCCAAAATCCAACCCGAATCCCCAGAATCCAACCCAAATCCCCAGAATCCAACCCGGACCCCCAGAATCCAACCCGAACCCCAAAATCCAACCCGAACCCCCAAAATCGAACCCGGACCCCAAAATATAACCTGGACCCCCAAAGTCCAACCCGGACCCCAAAATCCAACCCGAACCCCCAAAGTCCCACCCGGACCCCCAGAATCCAACCCAAATCCCCAGAATCCAACCCAGACCCCAAAATCCAACCCGAACCCCAAAATCCAACCCGGAACCCAAAAACGAACCCGGACCCCCAAAGTCCAACCCGAACCCCAAAATCCAACCCGCACCCCCAAAGTCCAACCCGGACCCCAAAATCCAACCCGGACCCCAAAATCCAACCTGGACCCCCAAAGTCCAACCCGGACCCCCAAAGTCCAACCCGGACCCCAAAAATCCAACCCTGACCCCAAAATCCAACCTGGACCCCCAAAATCCAATCCGGACCCCAAAATCCAACCCGGACCCCCAAAGTCCAACCCGAACCCTCAGAATCCAACTCGGACCCCAAAATCCAACCCGGACACCAAAATCCAACCCGAACCCCCAAAATCCAACCCAGACCCCAAAATCCAACCCGAACCTCCAGAATCCAACCGGGACCCCCAAAGTCCAACCTGGAACCCCAAAATCCAACCCGAACCCCCCAGAATCCAACCCAAATCCCCAGAATCCAACCCGAACCCCCAGAATCTAACCTGAAGCCCCAAAATCCAACCCGAACCCCCAAAATCCAACCCAGACCCCAAAATCTAACCTGGACCCCCAAAGTCCAACTCGGACCCCAAAATCCAACCCGAAGCCCCAAAATCCAACCCGGACCCCCAAAATCCAACCCGGACCCCCAGAATCCAACCCAAATCCCCAGAATCCAACCCAGACCCCCAAATCCAACCCGAAGCCCAAAATCCAACCCGGACCCCAAAAACGAACCCGGACCCCCAAAATCCAACCCGGACCCCCAGAACCCAACCCGAACCCCAAAATCCAACCCAAACCCCCAGAATCCAACCCGGACCCTAAAATCGAACCCGGACCCCTAAAGTCAAACCCGGACCCCCAAAGTCCAACCCAAATCCCAGAATCCAACCCGAACCCCCAAAATCCAACCCGAACCCCAGAATCCAACATGGACCCCCAGAATCCAACCCGGACCCCCAAAATCCAACCCGAACCCCAGAATCCAACCCGAACCCAGAATCCAACCCGGAACCCCAAAATCCAACCCGAACCCCCAGAATCTAACCCGAAGCCCCAAAATCCAACCTGAACCCCAAAATCCAACCCGAACCCTCAGAATCCAACTCGGACCCCAAAATCCAACCCGGATCCCAAAAATCTAACCTGGACCCCCAAAGTCCAACCCGGACCCCAAAATCCAACCCGGACCCCCAAAGTCCAACCCGGACCCCCAGAATCCAACCCGGACCCCCAGAATCCAACCCAGACCCCAAAATCCAACCCGAAGCCCCAAAATCCAACCCGAACCCCCAAAATCCAATCTGGACCCCAAAATCCAACCCGAACCCCCAGAATCTAACCCGAAGCCCCAAAATCCAACCCGGACCCCAAAATCCAAGCCGAACCCCCAAAATCCAACCCGGACCCCAAAATCCAACCCGGACCCCCAAAGTCCAACCCGAACCCTCAGAATCCAACTCGGACCCCAAAATCCAACCCGGACACCAAAATCCAACCCGAACCCCCAAAATCCAACCCAGACCCCAAAATCCAACCCGAACCTCCAGAATCCAACCCGGACCCCCAAAGTCCAACCCAAATCCCAGAATCCAACCCGAACCCCCAAAATCCAACCCGGACCCCAAAAACGAACCCGAACCCCCAAAATCCAACCCGGACCCCCAAAGTCCAACCCAAATCCCAGAATCCAACCCGAACCCCCAAAATCCAACAAGAACCCCCAGATTCCAACCCGGACCCCAAAATCCAACAAGAACCCCCAGATTCCAACCTGGAACCCCAAAATCCAACTCGAACCCCCAGAATCAAATCCCAACCCCCAAAAACCAACCCGGAACCCCAAAATCCAACCCGGAACCCAAAGTCCAACCCGAACCCCCAAAAACCAACCCCGAACCCCAAAATCCAACCCGGAACCCAAAGTCCAACCCGAACCCCGAAGTCTAACCCGGACCCCAGAATCCAACCCAGACCCCCAGAATCCAACCCGAACCCCAGAATCCAACATGGACCCCCAGAATCCAACCCGGACCCCCAAAATCCAACCCGAACCCCAGAATCCAACCCGAACCCCCAAAATCCAACCCGGAACCCCAAAATCCAACCCGAACCCCCAGAATCTAACCCGAAGCCCCAAAATCCAACCTGAACCCCAAAATCCAACCCGAACCCTCAGAATCCAACTCGGACCCCAAAATCCAACCCGGATCCCAAAAATCTAACCTGGACCCCCAAAGTCCAACCCGGACCCCAAAATCCAACCCGGACCCCCAAAGTCCAACCCGGACCCCCAGAATCCAACCCGGACCCCCAGAATCCAACCCAGACCCCAAAATCCAACCCGAAGCCCCAAAATCCAACCCGAACCCCCAAAATCCAACCCGGACCCCAAAATCCAAGCCGAACCCCCCAAAATCCAACCCGGACCCCAAAATCCAACCCGGACCCCCAAAGTCCAACCCGAACCCTCAGAATCCAACTCGGACCCCAAAATCCAACCCGGACACCAAAATCCAACCCGAACCCCCAAAATCCAACCCAGACCCCAAAATCCAACCCGAACCTCCAGAATCCAACCGGGACCCCCAAAGTCCAACCTGGAACCCCAAAATCCAACCCGAACCCCCCAGAATCCAACCCAAATCCCCAGAATCCAACCCGAACCCCCAGAATCTAACCTGAAGCCCCAAAATCCAACCCGAACCCCCAAAATCCAACCCAGACCCCAAAATCTAACCTGGACCCCCAAAGTCCAACTCGGACCCCAAAATCCAACCCGAAGCCCCAAAATCCAACCCGGACCCCCAAAATCCAACCCGGACCCCCAGAATCCAACCCAAATCCCCAGAATCCAACCCAGACCCCCAAATCCAACCCGAAGCCCAAAATCCAACCCGGACCCCAAAAACGAACCCGGACCCCCAAAATCCAACCCGGACCCCCAGAACCCAACCCGAACCCCAAAATCCAACCCAAACCCCCAGAATCCAACCCGGACCCTAAAATCGAACCCGGACCCCTAAAGTCAAACCCGGACCCCCAAAGTCCAACCCAAATCCCAGAATCCAACCCGAACCCCCAAAATCCAACCCGGACCCCAAAAACGAACCCGAACCCCCAAAATCCAACCCGGACCCCCAAAGTCCAACCCAAATCCCAGAATCCAACCCGAACCCCCAAAATCCAACAAGAACCCCCAGATTCCAACCCGGACCCCAAAATCCAACAAGAACCCCCAGATTCCAACCTGGAACCCCAAAATCCAACTCGAACCCCCAGAATCAAATCCCAACCCCCAAAAACCAACCCGGAACCCCAAAATCCAACCCGGAACCCAAAGTCCAACCCGAACCCCCAAAAACCAACCCCGAACCCCAAAATCCAACCCGGAACCCAAAGTCCAACCCGAACCCCGAAGTCTAACCCGGACCCCAGAATCCAACCCAGACCCCCAGAATCCAACCCGAACCCCAGAATCCAACATGGACCCCCAGAATCCAACCCGGACCCCCAAAATCCAACCCGAACCCCAGAATCCAACCCGAACCCAGAATCCAACCCGGATCCCAAAGTCCAACCCAGACCCCCAGAATCTAACCCGAACCCCCAAAGTCCAACCCGAACCCCCAAAATCCAACCCGGAACCCCAAAATCCAACCCGGATCCCCAGAATCTAACCCGAAGCCCCAAAATCCAACCTGAACCCCAAAATCCAACCCGAACCCTCAGAATCCAACTCGGACCCCAAAATCCAACCCGGATCCCAAAAATCTAACCTGGACCCCCAAAGTCCAACCCGGACCCCAAAATCCAACCCGGACCCCCAAAGTCCAACCCAGACCCCCAGAATCCAACCCGGACCCCCAGAATCCAACCCAGACCCCAAAATCCAACCCGAAGCCCCAAAATCCAACCCGAACCCCCAAAATCCAACCCGGACCCCAAAATCCAAGCCGAACCCCCAAAATCCAACCCGGACCCCAAAATCCAACCCGGACCCCCAAAGTCCAACCCGAACCCTCAGAATCCAACTCGGACCCCAAAATCCAACCCGGACACCAAAATCCAACCCGAACCCCCAAAATCCAACCCAGACCCCAAAATCCAACCCGAACCTCCAGAATCCAACCGGGACCCCCAAAGTCCAACCTGGAACCCCAAAATCCAACCCGAACCCCCCAGAATCCAACCCAAATCCCCAGAATCCAACCCGAACCCCCAGAATCTAACCTGAAGCCCCAAAATCCAACCCGAACCCCCAAAATCCAACCCAGACCCCAAAATCTAACCTGGACCCCCAAAGTCCAACTCGGACCCCAAAATCCAACCCGAAGCCCCAAAATCCAACCCGGACCCCCAAAATCCAACCCGGACCCCCAGAATCCAACCCAAATCCCCAGAATCCAACCCAGACCCCCAAATCCAACCCGAAGCCCAAAATCCAACCCGGACCCCAAAAACGAACCCGGACCCCCAAAATCCAACCCGGACCCCCAGAACCCAACCCGAACCCCAAAATCCAACCCAAACCCCCAGAATCCAACCCGGACCCTAAAATCGAACCCGGACCCCTAAAGTCAAACCCGGACCCCCAAAGTCCAACCCAAATCCCAGAATCCAACCCGAACCCCCAAAATCCAACCCGGACCCCAAAAACGAACCCGAACCCCCAAAATCCAACCCGGACCCCCAAAGTCCAACCCAAATCCCAGAATCCAACCCGAACCCCCAAAATCCAACAAGAACCCCCAGATTCCAACCCGGACCCCAAAATCCAACAAGAACCCCCAGATTCCAACCTGGAACCCCAAAATCCAACTCGAACCCCCAGAATCAAATCCCAACCCCCAAAAACCAACCCGGAACCCCAAAATCCAACCCGGAACCCAAAGTCCAACCCGAACCCCCAAAAACCAACCCCGAACCCCAAAATCCAACCCGGAACCCAAAGTCCAACCCGAACCCCGAAGTCTAACCCGGACCCCAGAATCCAACCCAGACCCCCAGAATCCAACCCGAACCCCAGAATCCAACATGGACCCCCAGAATCCAACCCGGACCCCCAAAATCCAACCCGAACCCCAGAATCCAACCCGAACCCAGAATCCAACCCGGATCCCAAAGTCCAACCCAGACCCCCAGAATCTAACCCGAACCCCCAAAGTCCAACCCGAACCCCCAAAATCCAACCCGGAACCCCAAAATCCAACCCGGATCCCCAGAATCTAACCCGAAGCCCCAAAATCCAACCTGAACCCCAAAATCCAACCGAACCCTCAGAATCCAACTCGGACCCCAAAATCCAACCCGGATCCCAAAAATCTAACCTGGACCCCCAAAGTCCAACCCGGACCCCAAAATCCAACCCGGACCCCCAAAGTCCAACCCGGACCCCCAGAATCCAACCCGGACCCCCAGAATCCAACCCAGACCCCAAAATCCAACCCGAAGCCCCAAAATCCAACCCGAACCCCCAAAATCCAACCCGGACCCCAAAATCCAAGCCGAACCCCCAAAATCCAACCCGGACCCCAAAATCCAACCCGGACCCCCAAAGTCCAACCCGAACCCTCAGAATCCAACTCGGACCCCAAAATCCAACCCGGACACCAAAATCCAACCCGAACCCCCAAAATCCAACCCAGACCCCAAAATCCAACCCGAACCTCCAGAATCCAACCGGGACCCCCAAAGTCCAACCTGGAACCCCAAAATCCAACCCGAACCCCCCAGAATCCAACCCAAATCCCCAGAATCCAACCCGAACCCCCAGAATCTAACCTGAAGCCCCAAAATCCAACCCGAACCCCCAAAATCCAACCCAGACCCCAAAATCTAACCTGGACCCCCAAAGTCCAACTCGGACCCCAAAATCCAACCCGAAGCCCCAAAATCCAACCCGGACCCCCAAAATCCAACCCGGACCCCCAGAATCCAACCCAAATCCCCAGAATCCAACCCAGACCCCCAAATCCAACCCGAAGCCCAAAATCCAACCCGGACCCCAAAAACGAACCCGGACCCCCAAAATCCAACCCGGACCCCCAGAACCCAACCCGAACCCCAAAATCCAACCCAAACCCCCAGAATCCAACCCGGACCCTAAAATCGAACCCGGACCCCTAAAGTCAAACCCGGACCCCCAAAGTCCAACCCAAATCCCAGAATCCAACCCGAACCCCCAAAATCCAACCCGGACCCCAAAAACGAACCCGAACCCCCAAAATCCAACCCGGACCCCCAAAGTCCAACCCAAATCCCAGAATCCAACCCGAACCCCCAAAATCCAACAAGAACCCCCAGATTCCAACCCGGACCCCAAAATCCAACAAGAACCCCCAGATTCCAACCTGGAACCCCAAAATCCAACTCGAACCCCCAGAATCAAATCCCAACCCCCAAAAACCAACCCGGAACCCCAAAATCCAACCCGGAACCCAAAGTCCAACCCGAACCCCCAAAAACCAACCCCGAACCCCAAAATCCAACCCGGAACCCAAAGTCCAACCCGAACCCCGAAGTCTAACCCGGACCCCAGAATCCAACCCAGACCCCCAGAATCCAACCCGAACCCCAGAATCCAACATGGACCCCCAGAATCCAACCCGGACCCCCAAAATCCAACCCGAACCCCAGAATCCAACCCGAACCCAGAATCCAACCCGGATCCCAAAGTCCAACCCAGACCCCCAGAATCTAACCCGAACCCCCAAAGTCCAACCCGAACCCCCAAAATCCAACCCGGAACCCCAAAATCCAACCCGGATCCCCAGAATCTAACCCGAAGCCCCAAAATCCAACCTGAACCCCAAAATCCAACCCGAACCCTCAGAATCCAACTCGGACCCCAAAATCCAACCCGGATCCCAAAAATCTAACCTGGACCCCCAAAGTCCAACCCGGACCCCAAAATCCAACCCGGACCCCAAAGTCCAACCCGGACCCCCAGAATCCAACCCGGACCCCCAGAATCCAACCCAGACCCCAAAATCCAACCCGAAGCCCCAAAATC
>JAUNZM010001509.1:20000-30000 GCA_033459285.1 Clamator glandarius | reverse complement strand
TAGACAGCACGGCCGGAGCCGGGTAAGCCCGGACGGCCGGAGGATGGTAGACAGGACAGCCGGAGCCGGGTAGCCAGAACGGCCGGAGCCGGGTAAGCCCGGACGGCCAGAGCCGGGTAAGCCCGGACGGCCAGAGCCGGGTAAGCCCGGACGGCCGGAGCCGGGTAGCCAGGACGGCCGGAGAAGGGTAAGCCCGGACGGCCGGAGAGGGGTAGCCAGGACGACCGGAGAAGGGTAAGCCCGGACGGCCGGAGGATGGTAGACAGGACAGCCGGAGGTGTGTAGCCAGAACGGCCGGAGCCGGGTAAGCCCGGACTGCCGGAGCCGGGTAAGCCCGGACGGCCAGAGCCGGGTAAGCCCGGACGGCCGGAGCCGGGTAGCCAGGACGGCCGGAGAAGGGTAAGCCCGGACGACCGGAGAGGGGTAGCCAGGACGGCCGGAGCCGGGGAAGCCCGGACGGCCGGAGGAGGGTAGACAGGACGGCCGGAGCCGGCTAAGCCCGGACGGCCAGAGCCGGGTAGACGTCCAGGACGGCCGGAGAAGGGTAAGCCCGGACGGCCGGAGCCGGGTAGACAGGACGCGGCGCGCGAGGCGGGGACGAAACCGGCCATCACGTCTACCCACCTCCAGGCAACCGGCGGGCTGCCAGGTCTACCCGCCAGCGCAAGCCGCAGAAAGCAAGTCCACGGCGGGCGGCCACGTCTACCCCAGCGCCCAGGGGGAAGGACGGTGCGAAGGGAACGCTACGATCCCGCGGCGGGGGCCTGCGCCGCGGCCGGGTAAAACCGGCCGTCAGGTCTACCCATCTCCAGGCACCGGCGGGCGGCCAGGTCTACCCGCCAGCGCAAGCCGCAGAAACGAAGTCCACGGCGGGCTGCCAGGTCTACCCCGGCACCCAGGGGAACGGACGGCGCGAAGGGAACGCTACACTCCCGCGGCGGAGGCCTGCTCCGTGGCAAACCGGCCGTCACGTCTACCCACCTCTAGGAAACCAGCGGGCGGCCAGGTCTACCCGCCACCGCAAGCCGCGGAAAGCAAGTCCACGGCGGGCGGCCACGTCTATCGAACCTCATCGATCAGGGAAAAATAAAAGGGTACCGAGGCCCCCGCAGCCACGGTTCTCCTGGGACAGCAACGGCCACCACGCGGCATCTCCACCGCCCAACCCCGTGGGGAGAACGGCGGGAGCGGTACGAACGACCAGGCAGCGTCCGGGGAGAGGGGTGCAACACCGGCTGGCACACCGGCAGAGCCGGCCCTGCCGAGAAGCCCCTCAGACGCGCCTGCCGAGACGAGCCTCGCTAAGCATCACCCACCGCTCCGAGACACCGAGCCCATCCGTGCCTGGCCAGCCGGGACCAGGGGAGAGCCGCGGCACACTCGACTTCCCTTTTTCAGCGTTCGACAACGAGACCATCAGCCTGACACACGCCGCACCACCTCTTGCGCTCACCCCGCGGCGAACGAGTCACCCCGGTGGAGCGGCGACCAGAGAAAAGCGGAAAAACGAGAAAGCGGAAAAAAGAACCGGAGAGAGTGCAACCGGGAAAATGCGACTCCTCCGGCGGAGCGGCCGAAACGGATCGTGCGCAGCCCAACTTAGCCGCTCGCCAGCCGTGCCCTCCGCGGCGAGTCACAGCTCGTCCCTATAGTATGTACAGGTGAGTCCGAGGGCGCCCTAGCTTCCAACTCGGAGAAGTCACCAGCGGAGGGGGCGCGCCAACGACGCCGCCTCTTACGAGGACATAACCGGAGGCACCGCAAGGCAGCGACCCCTTCGGTGAGAACCAGGAGCGGAGGCGGCCGCCAGGTCTACCCGTCCCGCTGGAAAAACGAACAAAGACCGGCCGGAGAGGGGTAGACCTGACGGCCCGACGCGGCCGGAAAGACCGGCAGCCCGGGCGAAGCACGGCGGTCCTGCCGACCGCTCCGGAGGTGGGTAGACGAGACGGCCGGAGCGGGTAGACAGGACGGCCGGAGCCGGGTAAGCCCGGACGGCCGGAGGAGGATAGACAGGACGGCCGGAGCCGGGTAGACAGGACGGCCGGAGCCGGGTAAGCCCGGACGGCCGGAGGATGGTAGACAGGACAGCCGGAGCCGGGTAGCCAGAACGGCCGGAGCCGGGTAAGCCCGGACGGCCAGAGCCGGGTAAGCCCGGACGGCCGGAGCCGGGTAGCCAGGACGGCCGGAGAAGGGTAAGCCCGGACGGCCGGAGAGGGGTAGCCAGGACGACCGGAGAAGGGTAAGCCCGGACGGCCGGAGGATGGTAGACAGGACAGCCGGAGGTGTGTAGCCAGAACGGCCGGAGCCGGGTAAGCCCGGACTGCCGGAGCCGGGGAAGCCCGGACGGCCGGAGGATGGTAGACAGGACAGCCGGAGCCGGGTAGCCAGAACGGCCGGAGCCGGGTAAGCCCGGACGGCCAGAGCCGGGTAAGCCCGGACGGCCGGAGCCGGGTAGCCAGGACGGCCGGAGAAGGGTAAGCCCGGACGGCCGGAGAGGGGTAGCCAGGACGACCGGAGAAGGGTAAGCCCGGACGGCCGGAGGATGGTAGACAGGACAGCCGGAGCCGGGTAGCCAGAACGGCCGGAGCCGGGTAAGCCCGGACGGCCAGAGCCGGGTAAGCCCGGACGGCCGGAGGTGTGTAGCCAGAACGGCCGGAGCCGGGTAAGCCCGGACGGCCGGAGCCGGGTAAGCCCGGACGGCCAGAGCCGGGTAAGCCCGGACGGCCGGAGCCGGGTAGCCAGGACGGCCGGAGAAGGGTAAGCCCGGACGGCCGGAGAGGGGTAGCCAGGACGGCCGGAGAAGGGTAAGCCCGGACGGCCGGAGGAGGGTAGACAGGACGGCCGGAGCCGGCTAAGCCCGGACGGCCGGAGCCAGGTAGACAGGACGCGGCGCGCGAGGCGGGGACGAAACCGGCCATCACGTCTACCCACCTCCAGGCAACCGGCGGGCTGCCAGGTCTACCCGCCAGCGCAAGCCGCAGAAAGCAAGTCCACGGCGGGCGGCCACGTCTACCCCAGCGCCCAGGGGGAAGGACGGTGCGAAGGGAACGCTACGATCCCGCGGCGGGGGCCTGCGCCGCGGCCGGGTAAAACCGGCCGTCAGGTCTACCCATCTCCAGGCACTGGCGGGCGGCCAGGTCTACCCGCCAGCGCAAGCCGCAGAGACTAAGTCCACGGCGGGCTGCCAGGTCTACCCCGGCACCCAGGGGAACGGACGGCGCGAAGGGAACGCTACACTCCCGCGGCGGAGGCCTGCTCCGTGGCAAACCGGCCGTCACGTCTACCCACCTCTAGGAAACCAGCGGGCGGCCAGGTCTACCCGCCACCGCAAGCCGCGGAAAGCAAGTCCACGGCGGGCGGCCACGTTTACCCCAGCACCCAGGGGGAAGGACGGTGCGGAGGGAACGCTACGCTCCCGCGGCAGGGGCCTGCGCCGCGGCCGGGTAGAACCGGCCGTCAGGTCTACCCACCTCCAGGCCCCTGCCGGCCGCCAGGTCTTCCCGCCACCGCAAGCCGCGGAAAGCAAGTCCACGGCGTGCGGCCACGTCGATCGAACCTCATCGATCAGGGACAAATAAAAGGGTACCGAGGCCCCCGCGGCCACGGTTCTCCTGGGACAGCAACGGCCACCACGCGGCATCTCCACCGCCCAACCCCGTGGGGAGAACGGCGGGAGCGGTACGAACGACCAGGCAGCGTCCGGGGAGAGGGGTGCAACACCGGCTGGCACACCGGCAGAGCCGGCCCTGCCGAGAAGCCCCTCAGCCGCGCTGCCGAGACGAGCCTCGCTAAGCATCACCCACCGCTCCGAGACACCGAGCCCATCCGTGCCTGGACAGCCGGGACCAGGGGAAAGTCGCGGCACGCTCGACTTCCCCTTCTCAGCGTTCGACAACGAGACCATCAGCCTGACACACGCCGCACCACCTCTTGCGCTCACCCCGCGGCGAACGACTCACACCCCGGTGCAGCGGCGACCAGAGAAAAGCGGAAAAACGAGATAAGCGGAAAGCAGAATCGGAGAGAGTGCAACCGGGAAAATGCGACTCCTCCGGCGGAGCGGCCGAAACGGATCGTGCGCAGCCCAACTTAGCCGCTCGCCAGCCGTGCCCTCAGTGGCGAGTCACCGCTCGCCCCTATAGTATGTACAGGTGAGTCCGAGGGCGCCCTAGCTTCCAACTCGGAGAAGTCACCAGCGGAGGGGGCGCGCCAACGACGCCGCCTCTTACGAGGACATAACCGGAGGCAGCGCAAAGCAGCGACCCCTTCGGTGAGAACCAGGAGCGGAGGCGGCCGCCAGGTCTACCCGTCCCGCTGGAAAAACGAACAAAGACCGCCCGGAGAGGGGTAGACCTGACGGCCCGACGCGGCCGGAAAAACCGGTAGCCCGGGCGAAGCACGGCGGTCCTGCCGATGCTCCGGAGGTGGGTAGACGAGACGGCCGGAGCGGGTAGACAGCACGGCCGGAGCCGGGTAAGCCCGGACGGCCGGAGGATGGTAGACAGGACAGCCGGAGCCGGGTAGCCAGAACGGCCGGAGCCGGGTAAGCCCGGACGGCCAGAGCCGGGTAAGCCCGGACGGCCAGAGCCGGGTAAGCCCGGACGGCCGGAGCCGGGTAGCCAGGACGGCCGGAGAAGGGTAAGCCCGGACGGCCGGAGAGGGGTAGCCAGGACGACCGGAGAAGGGTAAGCCCGGACGGCCGGAGGATGGTAGACAGGACAGCCGGAGGTGTGTAGCCAGAACGGCCGGAGCCGGGTAAGCCCGGACTGCCGGAGCCGGGTAAGCCCGGACGGCCAGAGCCGGGTAAGCCCGGACGGCCGGAGCCGGGTAGCCAGGACGGCCGGAGAAGGGTAAGCCCGGACGACCGGAGAGGGGTAGCCAGGACGGCCGGAGCCGGGGAAGCCCGGACGGCCGGAGGAGGGTAGACAGGACGGCCGGAGCCGGCTAAGCCCGGACGGCCAGAGCCGGGTAGACGTCCAGGACGGCCGGAGAAGGGTAAGCCCGGACGGCCGGAGCCGGGTAGACAGGACGCGGCGCGCGAGGCGGGGACGAAACCGGCCATCACGTCTACCCACCTCCAGGCAACCGGCGGGCTGCCAGGTCTACCCGCCAGCGCAAGCCGCAGAAAGCAAGTCCACGGCGGGCGGCCACGTCTACCCCAGCGCCCAGGGGGAAGGACGGTGCGAAGGGAACGCTACGATCCCGCGGCGGGGGCCTGCGCCGCGGCCGGGTAAAACCGGCCGTCAGGTCTACCCATCTCCAGGCACCGGCGGGCGGCCAGGTCTACCCGCCAGCGCAAGCCGCAGAAACGAAGTCCACGGCGGGCTGCCAGGTCTACCCCGGCACCCAGGGGAACGGACGGCGCGAAGGGAACGCTACACTCCCGCGGCGGAGGCCTGCTCCGTGGCAAACCGGCCGTCACGTCTACCCACCTCTAGGAAACCAGCGGGCGGCCAGGTCTACCCGCCACCGCAAGCCGCGGAAAGCAAGTCCACGGCGGGCGGCCACGTCTATCGAACCTCATCGATCAGGGAAAAATAAAAGGGTACCGAGGCCCCCGCAGCCACGGTTCTCCTGGGACAGCAACGGCCACCACGCGGCATCTCCACCGCCCAACCCCGTGGGGAGAACGGCGGGAGCGGTACGAACGACCAGGCAGCGTCCGGGGAGAGGGGTGCAACACCGGCTGGCACACCGGCAGAGCCGGCCCTGCCGAGAAGCCCCTCAGACGCGCCTGCCGAGACGAGCCTCGCTAAGCATCACCCACCGCTCCGAGACACCGAGCCCATCCGTGCCTGGACAGCCGGGACCAGGGGAGAGCCGCGGCACACTCGACTTCCCTTTTTCAGCGTTCGACAACGAGACCATCAGCCTGACACACGCCGCACCACCTCTTGCGCTCACCCCGCGGCGAACGAGTCACCCCGGTGGAGCGGCGACCAGAGAAAAGCGGAAAAACGAGAAAGCGGAAAAAAGAACCGGAGAGAGTGCAACCGGGAAAATGCAACTCCTCCGGCGGAGCGGCCGAAACGGATCGTGCACAGCCCAACTTAGCCGCTCGCCAGCCGTGCCCTCCGCGGCGAGTCACCGCTCGCCCCTATAGTATGTACAGGTGAGTCCGAGGGGGCCCTAGCTTCCAACTCGGAGAAGTCACCAGCGGAGGGAGCGCGCCAACGACGCCGCCTCTTACGAGGACATAACCGGAGGCAGCGCAAAGCAGCGACCCCTTCGGTGAGAACCAGGAGCGGAGGCGGCCGCCAGGTCTACCCGTTAGCGCAAGCCGCAGAGACTAAGTCCACGGCGGGCTGCCAGGTCTACCCGTTAGCGCAAGCCGCAGAGACTAAGTCCACGGCGGGCTGCCAGGTCTACCCGCCTGCGGAAGCCGCAGAGACTAAGTCCACGGCGGGCTGCCAGGTCTACCCGCCTGCGGAAGCCGCAGAGACTAAGTCCACGGCGGGCTGCCAGGTCTACCCGCCTGCGGAAGCCGCAGAGACTAAGTCCACGGCGGGCTGCCAGGTCTACCCGCCTGCGGAAGCCGCAGAGACTAAGTCCACGGCGGGCTGCCAGGTCTACCCGCCTGCGGAAGCCGCAGAGACTAAGTCCACGGCGGGCTGCCAGGTCTACCCGCCTGCGCCAGCCGCAGAGACTAAGTCCACGGCGGGCTGCCAGGTCTACCCGCCTGCGGAAGCCGCAGAGACTAAGTCCACGGCGGGCTGCCAGGTCTACCCGCCTGCGCCAGCCGCAGAGACTAAGTCCACGGCGGGCTGCCAGGTCTAGCCGCCTGCGGAAGCCGCAGAGACTAAGTCCACGGCGGGCTGCCAGGTCTACCCGCCTGCGGAAGCCGCAGAGACTAAGTCCACGGCGGGCTGCCAGGTCTACCCGCCTGCGGAAGCCGCAGAGACTAAGTCCACGGCGGGCTGCCAGGTCTACCCGCCTGCGCCAGCCGCAGAGACTAAGTCCACGGCGGGCTGCCAGGTCTACCCGCCTGCGCCAGCCGCAGAGACTAAGTCCACGGCGGGCTGCCAGGTCTACCCGCCTGCGGAAGCCGCAGAGACTAAGTCCACGGCGGGCTGCCAGGTCTACCCGCCTGCGGAAGCCGCAGAGACTAAGTCCACGGCGGGCTGCCAGGTCTACCCGCCTGCGCCAGCCGCAGAGACTAAGTCCACGGCGGGCTGCCAGGTCTACCCGCCTGCGCCAGCCGCAGAGACTAAGTCCACGGCGGGCTGCCAGGTCTACCCGCCTGCGGAAGCCGCAGAGACTAAGTCCACGGCGGGCTGCCAGGTCTACCCGTTAGCGCAAGCCGCAGAGACTAAGTCCACGGCGGGCTGCCAGGTCTACCCGCCTGCGGAAGCCGCAGAGACTAAGTCCACGGCGGGCTGCCAGGTCTACCCGCCTGCGGAAGCCGCAGAGACTAAGTCCACGGCGGGCTGCCAGGTCTACCCGCCTGCGGAAGCCGCAGAGACTAAGTCCACGGCGGGCTGCCAGGTCTACCCGTTAGCGCAAGCCGCAGAGACTAAGTCCACGGCGGGCTGCCAGGTCTACCCGCCTGCGGAAGCCGCAGAGACTAAGTCCACGGCGGGCTGCCAGGTCTACTCGTTAGCGCAAGCCGCAGAGACTAAGTCCACGGCGGGCTGCCAGGTCTACCCGCCTGCGCCAGCCGCAGAGACTAAGTCCACGGCGGGCTGCCAGGTCTACCCGCCTGCGGAAGCCGCAGAGACTAAGTCCACGGCGGGCTGCCAGGTCTACCCGCCTGCGGAAGCCCGCAGAGACTAAGTCCACGGCGGGCTGCCAGGTCTACCCGCCTGCGGAAGCCGCAGAGACTAAGTCCACGGCGGGCTGCCAGGTCTACCCGCCTGCGGAAGCCGCAGAGACTAAGTCCACGGCGGGCTGCCAGGTCTACCCGCCTGCGGAAGCCACAGAGACTAAGTCCACGGCGGGCTGCCAGGTCTACCCGTTAGCGCAAGCCGCAGAGACTAAGTCCACGGCGGGCTGCCAGGTCTACCCGCCTGCGGAAGCCGCAGAGACTAAGTCCACGGCGGGCTGCCAGGTCTACCCGCCTGCGGAAGCCGCAGAGACTAAGTCCACGGCGGGCTGCCAGGTCTACCCGCCTGCGCCAGCCGCAGAGACTAAGTCCACGGCGGGCTGCCAGGTCTACCCGCCTGCGGAAGCCGCAGAGACTAAGTCCACGGCGGGCTGCCAGGTCTACCCGCCTGCGGAAGCCGCAGAGACTAAGTCCACGGCGGGCTGCCAGGTCTACCCGCCTGCGGAAGCCGCAGAGACTAAGTCCACGGCGGGCTGCCAGGTCTACCCGCCTGCGGAAGCCGCAGAGACTAAGTCCACGGCGGGCTGCCAGGTCTACCCGCCTGCGGAAGCCGCAGAGACTAAGTCCACGGCGGGCTGCCAGGTCTACCCGCCTGCGCCAGCCGCAGAGACTAAGTCCACGGCGGGCTGCCAGGTCTACCCGCCTGCAGGAAGCCGCAGAGACTAAGTCCACGGCGGGCTGCCAGGTCTACCCGCCTGCGGAAGCCGCAGAGACTAAGTCCACGGCGGGCTGCCAGGTCTACCCGCCTGCGGAAGCCGCAGAGACTAAGTCCACGGCGGGCTGCCAGGTCTACCCGCCTGCGGAAGCCGCAGAGACTAAGTCCACGGCGGGCTGCCAGGTCTACCCGCCTGCGGCCAGCCGCAGAGACTAAGTCCACGGCGGGCTGCCAGGTCTACCCGCCTGCGGAAGCCGCAGAGACTAAGTCCACGGCGGGCTGCCAGGTCTACCCGCCTGCGGAAGCCGCAGAGACTAAGTCCACGGCGGGCTGCCAGGTCTACCCGCCTGCGGAAGCCGCAGAGACTAAGTCCACGGCGGGCTGCCAGGTCTACCCGCCTGCGGAAGACGCAGAGACTAAGTCCACGGCGGGCTGCCAGGTCTACCCGCCTGCGGAAGCCGCAGAGACTAAGTCCACGGCGGGCTGCCAGGTCTACCCGACTGCGGAAGCCGCAGAGACTAAGTCCACGGCGGGCTGCCAGGTCTACCCGCCTGCGGAAGCCGCAGAGACTAAGTCCACGGCGGGCTGCCAGGTCTACCCGCCTGCGGAAGCCGCAGAGACTAAGTCCACGGCGGGCTGCCAGGTCTACCCGCCTGCGGAAGCCGCAGAGACTAAGTCCACGGCGGGCTGCCAGGTCTACCCGCCTGCGGAAGCCGCAGAGACTAAGTCCACGGCGGGCTGCCAGGTCTACCCGCCTGCGCCAGCCGCAGAGACTAAGTCCACGGCGGGCTGCCAGGTCTACCCGCCTGCGGAAGCCGCAGAGACTAAGTCCACGGCGGGCTGCCAGGTCTACCCGCCTGCGGAAGCCGCAGAGACTAAGTCCACGGCGGGCTGCCAGGTCTACCCGCCTGCGGAAGCCGCAGAGGACTAAGTCCACGGCGGGCTGCCAGGTCTACCCGCCTGCGGAAGCCGCAGAGACTAAGTCCACGGCGGGCTGCCAGGTCTACCCGCCTGCGGAAGCCGCAGAGACTAAGTCCACGGCGGGCTGCCAGGTCTACCCGCCTGCGGAAGCCGCAGAGACTAAGTCCACGGCGGGCTGCCAGGTCTACCCGCCTGCGGAAGCCGCAGAGACTAAGTCCACGGCGGGCTGCCAGGTCTACCCGCCTGCGGAAGCCGCAGAGACTAAGTCCACGGCGGGCTGCCAGGTCTACCCGCCTGCGGAAGCCGCAGAGACTAAGTCCACGGCGGGCTGCCAGGTCTACCCGCCTGCGGAAGCCGCAGAGACTAAGTCCACGGCGGGCTGCCAGGTCTACCCGCCTGCGGAAGCCGCAGAGACTAAGTCCACGGCGGGCTGCCAGGTCTACCCGCCTGCGGAAGCCGCAGAGACTAAGTTCACGGCGGGCTGCCAGGTCTACCCGCCTGCGGAAGCCGCAGAGACTAAGTCCACGGCGGGCTGCCAGGTCTACCCGCCTGCGGAAGCCGCAGAGACTAAGTCCACGGCGGGCTGCCAGGTCTACCCG
>JAUNZM010001509.1:0-5000 GCA_033459285.1 Clamator glandarius | reverse complement strand
CGGACGGCCGGAGGATGGTAGACAGGACAGCCGGAGGTGTGTAGCCAGAACGGCCGGAGCCGGGTAAGCCCGGACTGCCGGAGCCGGGTAAGCCCGGACGGCCAGAGCCGGGTAAGCCCGGACGGCCGGAGCCGGGTAGCCAGGACGGCCGGAGAAGGGTAAGCCCGGACGACCGGAGAGGGGTAGCCAGGACGGCCGGAGCCGGGGAAGCCCGGACGGCCGGAGGAGGGTAGACAGGACGGCCGGAGCCGGCTAAGCCCGGACGGCCAGAGCCGGGTAGACGTCCAGGACGGCCGGAGAAGGGTAAGCCCGGACGGCCGGAGCCGGGTAGACAGGACGCGGCGCGCGAGGCGGGGACGAAACCGGCCATCACGTCTACCCACCTCCAGGCAACCGGCGGGCTGCCAGGTCTACCCGCCAGCGCAAGCCGCAGAAAGCAAGTCCACGGCGGGCGGCCACGTCTACCCCAGCGCCCAGGGGGAAGGACGGTGCGAAGGGAACGCTACGATCCCGCGGCGGGGGCCTGCGCCGCGGCCGGGTAAAACCGGCCGTCAGGTCTACCCATCTCCAGGCACTGGCGGGCGGCCAGGTCTACCCGCCAGCGCAAGCCGCAGAAACGAAGTCCACGGCGGGCTGCCAGGTCTACCCCAGCACCCAGGGGAACGGACGGCGCGAAGGGTACGCTACGCTCCCGCGGCGGAGGCCTGCTCCGTGGCAAACCGGCCGTCACGTCTACCCACCTCTAGGAAACCAGCGGGCGGCCAGGTCTACCCGCCACCGCAAGCCGCGGAAAGCAAGTCCACGGCGGGCGGCCACGTTTACCCCAGCACCCAGGGGGAAGGACGGTGCGGAGGGAACGCTACGCTCCCGCGGCAGGGGCCTGCGCCGCGGCCGGGTAGAACCGGCCATCAGGTCTACCCACCTCCAGGCCCCTGCCGGCCGCCAGGTCTTCCCGCCACCGCAAGCCGCGGAAAGCAAGTCCACGGCGGGCGGCCACGTCGATCGAACCTCATCTATCAGGGACAAATAAAAGGGTACCGAGGCCCCCGCGGCCACGGTTCTCCTGGGACAGCAACGGCCACCACGCGGCATCTCCACCGCCCAACCCCGTGGGGAGAACGGCGGGAGCGGTACGAACGACCAGGCAGCGTCCGGGGAGAGGGGTGCAACACCGGCTGGCACACCGGCAGAGCCGGCCCTGCCGAGAAGCCCCTCAGACGCGCCTGCCGAGACGAGCCTCGCTAAGCATCACCCACCGCTCCGCGACACCGAGCCCATCCGTGCCTGGCCAGCCGGGACCAGGGGAAAGCCGCGGCACGCTCGACTTCCCCTTTTCACAGCGTTCGACTCCGAGACCATCAGCCTGACAAACACCGCACCACCTCTTGCGCTCACCCCGCGGCGAACGACTCACACCCCGGTGCAGCGGCGACCAGAGAAAAGCGGAAAAACGAGAAAGCGGAAAAAAGAACCGGGGGAGAGTGCAAGAGTCCTCGAGAGTAGACAAGACGGCCGTCGGAGGGTAAGCCCGGACGGCCGGTGGAGGGTAGACAGGACTGCCGGAGCCGGGTAAGCCCGGACGGCCGGAGGAGAGTAGGCAGGACAACCGGAGCCGGGTAAGCCCGGACGGCGGGAGGAGGGTAGACAGCACGGCCGGAGCCGGGTAAGCCCGGACGGCCGGAGGAGGGTAGGCAGGACAACCGGAGCGGGGTAGACAGGACGGCCGGAGCCGGGTAAGCCTGGACGGCCGGAGGAGGGTAGACAGACGGCCGGAGCAGGTTAAGCCCGTACGGCCGGAGGAGGCTAGACAGCACAGACAGAGGAGGGTAGACAGACGGCCGCAGCCGGGTAGACCGCACGGCCAGAGCCGAGTAAGCACGGACGGCCAGGGGAGGGTAGAAAGGAGGGTAGGAGATGGGTAGACAGGACGGCCGGAGCCGGGTAAGCCCGGAAGGCCGGAGGAGGGTAGGCAGGACAACCGGAGCAGGGTAGACAGGACGGCCGGGGCCGGGTAAGCCCGGACGGCCGCAGGAGGGTAGACAGGACAACCGGAGCCGGGTAAGCCCAGACGGCCGGAGGAGGGTTGACAGCACAGACAGAGGAGGGTAGACAGACGGCCAGAGCCGGGTAAGCACGGACGGCCAGGGGAGGGTAGAAAGGAAGGTCGGAGATGGGTAGACAGGACGGCCGGAGCCGGGTAAGCACGGACGGCCAGGGGAGGGTAGAAAGGAAGGTCGGAGGTGGGTAGACAGAACGGCCGGAGCCGGGTAAGCCCGGAAGGCCGGAGGAGGGTAGACAGAACGGCCGGAGCCGGGTAAGCCAGCAGGGCCGGAGGAGGGTAGAGAGGACAGCCGGAGGAGGGTAGACAGGACGGCCGGAGCCGAGTAGAGAGGACGGCCGGAGCCACCGAGCCCATCCGTGCCTGGACAGCCGGGACCAGGGGAGAGCCGCGGCACGCTCGACTTCCCCTTCTCAGCGTTCGACAACGAGACCATCAGCCTGACACACGCCGCACCACCTCTTGCGCTCACCCCGCGGCGAACGACTCACACCCCGGTGCAGCGGCGACCAGAGAAAAGCGGAAAAACGAGATAAGCGGAAAGCAGAATCGGAGAGAGTGCAACCGGGAAAATGCGACTCCTCCGGCGGAGCGGCCGAAACGGATCGTGCGCAGCCCAACTTAGACCGCTCGCCAGCCGTGCCCTCAGTGGCGAGTCACCGCTCGCCCCTATAGTATGTACAGGTGAGTCCGAGGGCGCCCTAGCTTCCAACTCGGAGAAGTCACCAGCGGAGGGGGCGCGCCAACGACGCCGCCACTTACGAGAACATAACCGGAGGCAGCGCAAAGCAGCGACCCCTTCGGTGAGAACCAGGAGCGGAGGCGGCCGCCAGGTCTACCCGTCCCGCTGGAAAAACGAACAAAGACCGGCCGGAGAGGGGTAGACCTGACGGCCCGACGCGGCCGGAAAGACCGGCAGCCCGGGCGAAGCACGGCGGTCCTGCCGACCGCTCCGGAGGTGGGTAGACGAGACGGCCGGAGCGGGTAGACAGGACGGCCGGAGCCGGGTAAGCCCGGACGGCCGGAGGAGGATAGACAGGACGGCCGGAGCCGGGTAAGCCCGGACGGCCGGAGGATGGTAGACAGGACGGCCGGAGGTGTGTAGCCAGAACGGCCGGAGCCGGGTAAGCCCGGACGACCGGAGGAGGGTAGACAGGACTGCCGGAGCCGGGTAAGCCCGGACGGCCAGAGCCGGGTAAGCCCGGACGGCCGGAGCCGGGTAGCCAGGACGGCCGGAGAAGGGTAAGCCCGGACGGCCGGAGAGGGGTAGACAGGACGGCCGGAGCCGGATAAGCCCGGACGGCCGGAGGAGGGTAGACAGGACGGCCGGAGCCGGCTAAGCCCGGACGGCCAGAGCCGGGTAGACGTCCAGGACGGCCGGAGAAGGGTAAGCCCGGACGGCCGGAGCCGGGTAGACAGGACGCGGCGCGCGAGGCGGGGACGAAACCGGCCATCACGTCTACCCACCTCCAGGCAACCGGCGGGCTGCCAGGTCTACCCGCCAGCGCAAGCCGCAGAAAGCAAGTCCACGGCGGGCGGCCACGTCTACCCCAGCGCCCAGGGGGAAGGACGGTGCGAAGGGAACGCTACGATCCCGCGGCGGGGGCCTGCGCCGCGGCCGGGTAAAACCGGCCGTCAGGTCTACCCATCTCCAGGCACTGGCGGGCGGCCAGGTCTACCCGCCAGCGCAAGCCGCAGAAACGAAGTCCACGGCGGGCTGCCAGGTCTACCCCAGCACCCAGGGGAACGGACGGCGCGAAGGGAACGCTACACTCCCGCGGCGGAGGCCTGCTCCGTGGCAAACCGGCCGTCACGTCTACCCACCTCTAGGAAACCAGCGGGCGGCCAGGTCTACCCGCCACCGCAAGCCGCGGAAAGCAAGTCCACGGCGGGCGGCCACGTCTATCGAACCTAATCGATCAGGGAAAAATAAAAGGGTACCGAGGCCCCCGCAGCCACGGTTCTCCTGGGACAGCAACGGCCACCACGCGGCATCCCACCGCCCAACCCCGTGGGGAGAACGGCGGGAGCGGTACGAACGACCAGGCAGCGTCTGGGGAGAGGGGTGCAACACCGGCTGGCACACCGGCAGAGCCGGCCCTGCCGAGAAGCCCCTCAGACGCGCCTGCCGAGACGAGCCTCGCTAAGCATCACCCACCGCTCCGAGACACCGAGCCCATCCGTGCCTGGCCAGCCGGGACCAGGGGAGAGCCGCGGCACACTCGACTTCCCTTTTTCAGCGTTCGACAACGAGACCATCAGCCTGACACACGCCGCACCACCTCTTGCGCTCACCCCGCGGCGAACGAGTCACCCCGGTGGAGCGGCGACCAGAGAAAAGCGGAAAAACGAGAAAGCGGAAAAAAGAACCGGAGAGAGTGCAACCGGGAAAATGCAACTCCTCCGGCGGAGCGGCCGAAACGGATCGTGCACAGCCCAACTTAGCCGCTCGCCAGCGGTGCCCTCCGCGGCGAGTCACCGCTCGCCCCTATAGTATGTACAGGTGAGTCCGAGGGGGCCCTAGCTTCCAACTCGGAGAAGTCACCAGCGGAGGGAGCGCGCCAACGACGCCGCCTCTTACGAGGACATAACCGGAGGCAGCGCAAAGCAGCGACCCCTTCGGTGAGAACCAGGAGCGGAGGCGGCCGCCAGGTCTACCCGTTAGCGCAAGCCGCAGAGACTAAGTCCACGGCGGGCTGCCAGGTCTACCCGCCTGCGCCAGCCGCAGAGACTAAGTCCACGGCGGGCTGCCAGGTCTACCCGCCTGCGGAAGCCGCAGAGACTAAGTCCACGGCGGGCTGCCAGGTCTACCCGCCTGCGGAAGCCGCAGAGACTAAGTCCACGGCGGGCTGCCAGGTCTACCTGCCTGCGGAAGCCGCAGAGACTAAGTCCACGGCGGGCTGCCAGGTCTACCCGCCTGCGGAAGCCGCAGAGACTAAGT
>JAUNZM010001508.1:0-139818 GCA_033459285.1 Clamator glandarius | reverse complement strand
CATTAATGGTCTGTACTGGTCCATAGTGGAAGCACTGGTCCCATCCTGGCAGCCTTGGTATCCATACTGGGGAGCCCTGTGTTCATTCGGGGATTACTGGTCCATTACTGGTCACACACTGGTGCCATACTGGTCCATACTGGTGCTACACTGGGTGTACTGGTGTCTCTTGTGTGCGTACTGGTGTCCCTGATGTCCATACTGGGAATACTGGCCCCACACTTGTGCCTTACTTAGGCACACTGGTTGTATACCTGCATCCCTGTTGTCCATACTGGGAGCACTAGTGTCAAAATGGTCCCACACTGGTGCCATACTGGTCCATACTGGAAGCCCTGTTGCCCTTACTGTCGTCCCTTTATCCTGTACTGGGAGCACAGGTCCCACACTTGTGCCTTACTGTTCCATAGTGGTGCCATACTGGGAGCACGGGTGTCCCTGGTGTCCAGACTGGGAGCACTGGTTCCATACTGGTCGAGAGGCTCCAAAGGGACCTGAACAGGCTGGACTGCTGGGCTGAGACAAACGGGATGAGGTTTAACAAGGCCAAATGCCGGGTCCTGCCCTTGGGGTACAACAACCCTGAGCAACTCCAGACTAGGAGAAGTCTGGCTGGAAGCTGCCTGGAGGAGAAGGACCTGGGGGTGCTGGTTGACAAGCGACTGAACATGAGCCAGCAGGGGCCCAGGTGGCCAAGAAGGCCAATGGCATCTTGGCCTCTATCAGAAACGGCGTGACCAGCAGGTCCAGGGAGGTTAATCTTCCCTCTGTGCTCGGCACTGGTGAGACCGCACCTCGAGTCCTGTGTTCAGTTCTGGGCCCCTCACCACAAGAGGGATGTTGTGGCTCTGGAGCGAGTCCAGAGAAGAGCAACGAAGCTGGTGAGGGGGCTGGAGAACAGGCCTTATGAGGAGTGGCTGAGAGAGCTGGGGGTGTTTAGCCTGAAGAAGAGGAGGCTGAGGAGAGACCTCATTGCTCTCTACAACTACCTGAGGGGAGGTTGTGGAGAGCAGGGAGCTGGGCTCTTCCCTCAAGTGACAGGGGACAGGATGAGAGGGAATGGCCTCAAGCTCCGCCAGGGGAAATTTAGGCTGTATATTAAGAAAAAAATATTCAGAAAAAGGTAAAGAAAACCCAGAAGACAAAGGAGCCCTGGGAAGAAGCCCCGCCCCCTGCCCCCGCCCCCTTTCTGTTGGGCTCCCCGAGTTGGTCAGTTGGAGCCACGGCCACCAGACACAGCAGAGGGAGCTGAGCTGGCACGGTGCCGTGAGGGGCAGCATCTGCCCGAGCAGTGCTTCTCCGGCACCAGCACCCCACTGCCCATCCTCGCTGTCACCGGCTGGGCCACATCTCTGGTGCACGGCGAGGGTCCTGTCCCGGCCAGGATGGGCCAGGTTAACTGCTTCTGCAGCTCCAGGTGGGCTCCCGTGGTGGCTTGGGGACACCGGGGCACAGCTGGGGCCTGCCCAAGCAGTGTTGCCCATGCTTGCCGGGCTCTGCTCTGCAGGGAGGCTCTCAGCGAGGCTGAGGCGGTGCTGAGCACCAATGTGCAGCTGAGCTGGAGATGCAAGAGGACTGAGAGGCGACTTCTCCTCCTCCAGGAGGAACTGGTGATCGTCAAGTTGCGGTAAGAGCCTGGGAGCCCAGCTCCCTGTCCCCCATTCCTGGTGCTGGGAGTGGGGCAAGGACACCTTGGCACAAGCCCCAGGCCCCCAGACCTCGGTGATGGATGCACCACGCTCTGTCCCGAGGCCAGGATGGGGACAGGGCTCTTCCCGCGGGGACCACTAGGAGGCCACCCCCAGCTCACTGCCTGCCTCTGCTTTCCACAGACCTGGCAGCAACCTGCGCCCACAGCTCCGCCTGGCCCTCGACCAGCTGTGGGTGCTGAGCAGTGGGAATGAGGCAGGGCAGCCAGAGGAAGAGGAGGATGGCAGCGGCGAGGGCAGCAACTCCCTCATCCTCGTCTGGCCCGCAGGCTCCTGCATCGCCACTTTTGCATGAGTTGCGGTGCCACGTGCCACGGCTGCTGGGCAGTGGGGTGCAATGCTGGCCCCCCTTCTCCCTGGGCTTCGGCAGCCACAGTCGGGGCTGGCAAGGGGCAGGAGGGCCTCTCAACCGTGCCCACGCCATTCTGTGCTTGGCCTCTGTCCTGCACACAGAAGCTGGGCAAGGAGCGGGCAGCGCACCAGCAAGAACAGGGGGAGGGAAAGAGGGATGGAAGGAGAGAGGGAGAGAGGGAGGGAGGGTGGGAAGGAGGAAGAAGTACATGGGAGTGTGGAGGTGGTGGTCACAGGCGATGGTGGTGATGATGAGGCCGTTGCCCAGGAGGGCAGCCAGGTAGATGCCCAGGAAGAGCCAGAAGTGCAAGAGCTGCAGCTCCCGTGTGTCTGTGAATAACAGGAGGAGGAACTGGGTGGTGGAGCTGCTGTTGGACATCTGCTGCCGATGAGCATGGGGCATTGTCACAGGAGGAAAGGGCAGTGGGAAGTTAGGGAAGATATCTCTGAGGAAATCCAAAGCCATTTCTCACAATCCCATTCTTTCCTACTTTTTCTTTCCCACGACATCACCATTCAGCTCTGTGCCTGGTACACTGCTTTTTGCCAAATCAGTGTGCTGGGAAGAAACAGGGCCTCTGCTCACTGGCTGTGAGGAGTCAGCCCTGCTCTGCAGCAGGAGGTCATGGGGTGATGTGCGCAGGCCTGGTGTTCTAATTTTGCAGTTAAAATAACTCCTAATGTAGAAGTAGCTGCACACTCAGTGCTAGGAAACCACAGTGTCCAATGTCTTTGAGGAGAGGTTTTTTTACAGCTCTCTCCCATTTTGACTGGAGATCTTCATGGATGTCAGAAACCCTCAGTATTTCTGTAGCATTCAGGGAAAACAAAGCAATTCATGTTATGCAAGAACACTGTCTGTGGCTCAGTGCAGAGGGAGGGGAGCTCATCTCATCTTCGCTCTGGTCCCCAGCTTCCCAAGGCTTCAACCTTTCTGAGATGGAGGGGTACCGCACTCTTGTTTTACCCTGAAAAGCCACCAGACCCTTCTGTGAACAGAAGGATCAACCTCACACCACTCAACGTCTCACCTTTTCTAAGGTCTCAGCACCCCACTGTCAGCCCAGGACACACACAGCTCGTTTCACAAACCCAACAGTCTTTTCATGGCTGTAGTGTCTCTGGACTTCTCCATGGTTATTTGGGTAGCACCAAGTTGCGATAGACGTTTATATTCTGGAGGGAACCTCACAGCTTGGAAAAAAAAACCCTCATGGAACTATTCAACTATCCCAATGATGGTGTTTCAGTAAGGAAGAGTCAGCTCTTTCCTCAGGGAATGACACAGACTGCACTGCCCACAGCCCCACGGGTGAGATGAAAGCTTGGACACTGCATTCCCACAGACACACCTGCATGGGAGGAATCAGAAGGTCAGTGCCTGACTCGACTGCTGAAACTCCCAACCCCAGAGAGCCTGGCAGCAAGAACAAGAGAACAACAGCAAGAACACAGACAAACAGAGAAGCCATCAAAAAAGCTGTGCTGGTCCAGCTGAGAGAGGTCAGGGCAGAGGCAGCTGGGCACTCAGGACAGTGTTACCCCAACCCCGCTGTGCTCACCCTCTCCAAAACATCAACTTTGCTGCTCTATTGCTCTCAGCCCTTGTGCTCTGGGCAGGAAAGTGGACTCATGATTAGAGAGCTGCACCAAGCTCTGCTTGAGCTCTGGCTGAAGAGAAGGGGGATCAGTCTTGGAGCCCAAGCTGAGGGCAGAGTCTTTGCTGGGTGGGAAAGGAGGCAAGAGGGCTTGCTCAGATGAAGGAGCTGCACTGGAGGGGATCACACGGAGCTGTCTGAATTCTCCCTCCCACATTTATGTTTTAAGATCCTCTCATCATCTGATCCAATCCCTTTTGCCTGGGATTTTCCTCACTGGAGATGTTTCCCTGTCCCGTGTCTTCTCCCTGTCAGTGCTCACAGACACCATCTGACTCTCTGTGCATCCCCCTGGCCCTACACAAACCTGCCTGTTTGCTGTTTCCCCCTAAAGCTGGGGAAAATGTTGTTGTTTATAAGCAGAAAAGGACAGGATAGGCTGAGGCTGATGTGTCCAGCAGAGGTGATGCTTGCACTGCCCATGGGCAGAGAAGCAGAAGGAGACACATTTGGAGGCTCCTATCAGACCTACTGACCACTCAAGGACACAGCTCAGGAGTTTCTGTGGTTTGTTCAGGCATAAGAACTACTTTTTACATTCTTCCCACCAACAAATTACCCATGTTCAGGGAACAGAAAACACAGATTCAGCGAAGTTCTTTATCTTCATTGTAATCCCTGCATAGTCTTCCCCTTGAAGACTCCTCTTAAAAATGTCCTGGGGTGATTTGGAGCTGTGAGCATCCTTGACTCAAAACCCACACTCTTGAAAGCTGAAAGTCTCTCTCCTGCCAGGAGTTGCTTCTTCCCTCCACAGCTTCTCTTTGTCTCACCATGCAGAGCTCCTCAGGCAGGCTGAGCACGGACCATGATTTTCTCTCCACTGGAAAAACTGCAAGAGCCCTCCTGACAGATCCCACAGGCTGTGGCTGAGCTGGCTTTAGGAGATCCCTCCAGGAACTGCACCTGCATTGGTTCTGCACCCAGAGACTCACCTTGGAAGGACTGTGAAGATTTTTCTCCAAATGAAGCCTCCTCTTCCCTCTCTCTCCACTCTGCATTTACCCCCTCTCTGCTCCCTCCTCTCCCCTCGCTGCCTGCAGGCAGTGCCCTCAGCCCTGCTGGGCTTGGCAGAGGAGCTGCTCCTGGACAGACCTGGCTCTTTCATAAACTCCTGTCTCATTATGAGCTCCCTCCCTGCCAGGAGCCCAGCCCAGCTCAGCAGCAGAGGAGCAGCCCAAGGCAGCACTTTCTCTGCCCTCTCTGGGCTCCCTTGAGGTGTCCCTGGGGCTCCAGGGGAACCTGCTGAGAAACAGGCTGAAGCCATCCCTGATGTTCCCTCCCTCAGCTGGGGGGAGATACTGTCCTGCACTGTCATTGCTTCTGTTAGAAAAATAGCTGGGTACGACAATCATTTTTTTTGCCCCATCATTTAACTGGACAGAAGGAAGGTGACAGGCAATGATCCCATTTCTCAAGCTGTTCCATTGAGATAATTTAGGCTTTTCTTCCCTGGCCTTTAGACCTTAGGTGGAAAGACACTCAGCTCTCTTCTGTCCCAGCCGTGTCTCTACTTTAAGCAAAGACTTTGCACACACAGGGTGTGCGACGCTTGGTTTCCTAATGTTAGGGATGAGCTTGCCTGGTGCCACAGCTGCAGGGCTTCAGTCCCAATGGGCAGCAATACCCTCAGCCAGGGGCACAGGGAGCAGGAGTCTGAGCTGTTTATTTGGGAGACAGAGCTGTGATGTGGTGACAGAGGTCAGGACAGATGGGCTTAAGGGACAGCATCCTCCAAGCTCAGCAAGGGTCCAGACTTTGAATCAGCCTCCATTTGAAAGACCATTCAAGGGCCCCATGATGAGTGTTTGCTGTTTCAGGAACATTATAAGAAAAAAGGAAAACAAACAAACAAAAAAAGCCTGTGTAGGTAGTGCTGAATTTAGGAAGAGCAGGAGTAGATATGTCTGAGATTCCATTTTCTCTTTGTCTTTGGCTTCCCTGGCAAGGTCTGCAAGGCCTCTGTGACTCAGGGCAGGACTTTTCGGGAGATCAGCTAGTGGTGGGTCGTGATCAGGTCAGAGATCACTTGAGCAAACACAAACATTCCCATTCTATGGGACAGGTAGAGCAGAATCCCAGGGAGCTGAGTGAGCAGGACAATGTCACAGTGAGGCCGCTCTCGATTACCCTCTAAAGGTCACAGAGACTGAGGAAACTTCCTGACCCCTGGCACCAATACCACGTGCTTTTCAGAAATGGCCAGTGCATGAGCAGGGGATTTAAAGGCTGTGTCCCAGATGTTATCTCCTCAGATTCCATTTCTGGATATCTGAATGAGAAGGGGGCTGGGTTTCCCTGGCAGATTGTGTCTCATTATCCTTGTATGAATGAAGTCTTTTTTGAGCTGGGCCATCTATGATGTCCCTACTCTAATGACTCTTCTATAATACGATGCTTACATGACCCTTCTATGACTCTTTTATGACTCTAGTCTTCTACATCCCGATACTTCTATGTCACTTTTTCTGACCTGACACTTCTGTGACCAACACTTCTATGACACGATATTGCTGTGACCCAACTCCTCTAGGAGACTTCAATTACCAAATATTTCTATAACACGTATTATATTACCCAAGCCTTTTACAACCAAGCTCTTCTCTGACCCTTCTATGACTTTCTATGACCAGTCTCCTCCATGACTTTTCTATGACCCCACTCTTCTGTGTCCCAGGTCCTCTGACACCTGAATAATTTATGACCCCACTCTTTTATGAACAAACACTTCCATCATCTGAGTCTTCTGAGACCTTTTCATAGCCCAGATTTCCTATTTCCTGACTGAAGTCTCATGCTTCTATGACTCGATTCTTCCATGACCCAAATATTTTATGACCCTTCTATGACCTAAATCTTTTATGGGCTGAGACTTCTGTGACCTGACACCTCTATCAGCTTTCTGTTATTTAATGCTTCTGCCACTCCTCTACAATCCAATTCATCTATAACCCAACTCTTCCTTGACCTGCCTCTCAAATGATGAGACCCTTCTGTAACTCGAGTCTTCTATGACCTTGTATGACTTGAGTATTCTCTGACTCTTCTATGATGTGAAATTCTATGGCCAAATTCTTGTATGACTGTTGTGTGACACAAATCATCTATATCCTGATGCTTCTATGACACAACTCTTCTAAAATGTGACCCTTCTATCACCCAACTACTGCATGAACCAACCCTACTATTAACTGACCCTTCGATGATGCCATTCCTGTATGACCTGACACACATAGGAGCTGCCAGGTGCCTCTTTTATGACTTGACACCTCAATGACCCAGCAATTCTATGATCCTGCTATGACCTAGTGCTTCTATGACCTGACACGTCAATGACACACCCTTGCTATGACTCTGCTCTTCTATGAACCTTCTATGATGCATCTCTTCTTCTATGAACCAACTCTTTTACCACCTCACTCATCTGTGACTCCTCTATGACCCGACTCTTCTAAAACCCGCGCCTTCTATGAATCAAGGCTCCTAAGACTCAATTCTTCTATGATCATTCTATGACTTTCTGATACTTCTATGATGGGAATAACCTATGACCCCACAATTTTATGACCTGAGACTTCTATGAACTGATTCTTTTCTGACCAGTCTCTGAACAGACTCTTCACTTATCCAAATATCTCTCATATTTCTGTCAGTCAACACTTCTATTACCTGAATATCCTGTGACCTAAGACTTCTATGAAGCTTCCAATACCGAACTCTTCTGTTATTCCTCTAAGGCCTCAATCATCTATAGAAAAACTCTTCTGTGATCCATCTCTTATATAACTAGATTCTTCAATAACTCGAGCCTTCTGTGACACAATATTTTGATCTATGTCCTGACTGTTGTCTGACTGTTCTATGATGCTTTACTCAATAACCTAACTCTTCCATGAATCTCCTGTTACCAGATTCTTCCATGACCTGACAGTTCTATGATTCTTCTACGAACTAACCTTTCTCTGAACCAATCCTATTATGACCCTTCTATGACCAAACCTTTCTTAAATCTAAATAAACTCACACTTCTATGACTGGAGTATTGCATGGCCTTAGTTATCTATGACCCTTTTATGACTGGAGGCATCTATGACCCAGTTCTGCCATGAGAATTCTATGACCCAACACTTCTATAAACCGTCTATGACTGCGCTTCTCTGTTACTCCTCTATTACTAGACTCTTCCATAACCTGACACTTATCACACAGAGGTTTTCTCTCACTGTTCTATGACCCAACAATTTTATGACCCCGCCCATCTATGACCAAACTCTTCTACAACTCCATGGAACTCTATTTGGAATTAGATGGAATAACTGCTCCCAGTTTGATTTGGCCATGTGAGAATGTTCATGACACCAGTGTCATTGTAGCCAAAGCCAGATCTGCCTGCCCAGGGCTGGGGGTCAGGCCTTGGTCTTCCTGCTTCATCAAGCAAACCAAACCTTTTTCTCAGCATCACAGCTGTTGCACAGCGCCTTTGCCTACCTGCAATCATGGCTTCCAATTCTCAGCTCTAACGAGTCCCTGGGGAGGCTTTGTTACTAACGATGCTCATTGAGACCAATTAATACTTCAAGGTACTCTGAGTTCTGCTGTTGACTTCTTGAGAGCTTCACTCAAACTTCTCCAGGAAGCTGAGGTTCAAGGACTCATCAACAAGTCCACCCTGCATCTCATTAAAGCCCAGAAAGCCTTAACGAGCTCTTTGTCTGCCTGGAGATTTCTTCAGGTCTTCAAGCAATGCACAGCTCCTTGGAGTCATTTCCCAGTGTGGTTAAAGAGGAAGATTTCAAAGTGCACCTAAGAAAAATATATTTTAGTTTAAACTTTGTATTTCTATACTTGTCAAAATCATAGAAAGATTTGGGTTGGAAGGGAAGTTAAAGGCCATCCAGTTCCCTCCCCCTCTGCCATGGGCAGGGACACCTCCCACTAACCAGGCTTCTCAAGGCCCCATTCAACCTGGTCTTGAGCACCTCCAGGGAGGGGACATCCACAGCTTCCCTGGGCCACCTGGGCCATTAACTCACCAACTTCTTTGTGAATGATTTCTTCCTGATGTCTAATCTAAATCTTCTCCCTTCCATTTTAAGGCTATTCCCCCTTATCTTATCATTCCATGTCCTTGGATAGAGACCCTCCCTTACTTTCTTGTCATCAAATTCAGGTACTGGAAAGCCACTCTAATGTCTCCTCGAAGCCTTCTCTTCTCCAAGCTGAGGATTTTCCAAGAGACAAGCAATATTTGTTTGGAAAATCTCTTTTGCAATGGCCTCCACCCAGGTCCATCTCCTCAGGGCACTCCTCAGCCAGCAAGGTTCCTGCTCATGCTGCTCCATGGAAATATTTTTTGACTGAGCTGAAAATAGTATAATAGGTGAAAGAGAATAGATAAAAACTAATGTAAATGGAAACCAAAGCACTTGCCACCTCCCTTGTTAGACTGAAACCCCACCAGTCTACCACCACCCATCACCTCTAATGATAAAACTCTGTACCTATTTCTTCTTCTGCCACAGCTTTTATCATGTATTGTGGCATCTATGTTATGGGATCTCCCTCTGCTCAGCCGGGGTCAGCTCTCCTGCCTGTGTCCCCCTGACAACTTCTTGCCCACCCCCAGCCCCTCACTGGGAGGAGCAGAGGGAGCAACTCCTGACACTGGGCAAAGGAGACAATCGCTGCCCCCACTCTTCTGGCACCAGGATGATGCCACAGGATCCAGTGAGTCTCACATTTCAAAAGGAAAGTGGAGAAACGGGAAGAGATCTGGAGGAGGTCTGGCAGGATAGAGTTAGGAGCCTCCAGCATGAGGAGTGAGGGCACACTTTGTTCTACTGGAGGAGGATCGGGCCAACCTGCTAAGTGGATCTCTACATCTTATGCTCATAGTAAAATTTAGGGAAGAAGAGAGCTCAGGTGATCTCTAGTGCGATGCCAGCTCCAAGCAGGGACAGCTTTGAGGTCAGACCAGGCTGCTCAGTCCATGTCAGCATCCACAGAGAGACTTTAGACATCAACAAAGCACCGAGGCCATGATTAAGAGAAAGGATTTTGTGATTTGACCAGCACCATGGACACAGCTATCTGTCGGCCACAGCTCCTGTGACACCTGGGAACATCCACCTTCTTGTCCAGAGGAGTGGGATCCTTCTGGGATGGACAGGAGGGAAAATGCCTTTGTGTGAGCGCGGTGCAGCCCCAGACGAGGCTCCAGGGCAGCGGGGGATTCTCCACCCATGGGGGTTCAAACCAAGCAGATTTGATGCCTCAGGACGTTCTGTGCAGGAGGCTGGGCTGAGGGAGCCCAGAGGCTTTTCATCCTTAATGGTTCTGTGTTTGTGTGATTGAAGGGCCACAGCCCTGTACGGCCCAAGTGCCTTCTGCCAGCACCCCCAAATCCAGTTTGGGGCCAGATCCCCCCTTTTTGTCCAGAGCCCTGGATCCAAGATTGGGGCTGGGGGAGGGGGAAACAGCCCTTTGGGTCACAAAAGTTCGATTTAGGGTATAGACCCTCCTAGGTAATTCCAACCTTTCTTTTTATCTTTAAAGACTCATTTTAAGGCCCAGAGCAAAATTTTTAAAGCACAAAGTATGGTTTTCAATGTCCACAGCCTGTGTTTTTGAGATAAAAGCCTCAAACACGGATAAAAAGCTCATTTCTAGCTACCAAAGCCTCCTTTTCAGGGAACAAAGCTTCATTTTTGCAGGTATTTTCAATTGTGGAAGTCAAAATCTTAATTTTTAACCTCTCAAGTTAATTTTCAGCCACAAAGCCTTCGTGTTTGGTATCTCAGCATCATTTCTGGGAATAAAAGCTGAGGTCAGGCCTTACTTATATGTTCCAAAAGCACATTTTTATCTTCCAAAGACACTTTCAAGGAAGATACCCTCATTTTTAGAATTATCCACAATTTTGATGTCCCAAATATTTGATGTTCAGTGCTTCTCAGGGTGTTTCTGCCCATGGCAGAGAGTTGGACTAGATGGATGTTTGAGGTCCCTTCCAACCCAAGCCATGGGTCTGGCAGTGGCCTCTGTGATGTCATCCTCTGGGATGCTGCCCTGTGTCCTAGGAGACCTCTCTGCTGTCCAGGGCAAGCACCCTCTGCACTCACTCTCCAGGAGGATCTGGAGGAGGCAGGTGGTCTCTGTGCTTGGAGCTGCCTGCGCCTCGTTCTGTGTGTGAGGAACAAAGCAGCTGTGGTTCAGCCATCGCCCGGTGCCGGTTCTGCTGGAGAGGAAACTCTGCCCCACGGCCAGGGTAGGTCAGGTCTGTCCGTGCCTGCTTCTGTGCAGTCGTTGCTCAGAGTTTAATCTCCATGGCACGACCTCCAGTTCTTGAGGGTTCTGTCAGCCCCTGTTCTTGCTCCAGCCTCCAGCTGGAGTTAACTCCATTTCCCACCACTCTCTGGGCCCGGCCAAACAACCAGTTTTCCACCCAGGAGAGTGTGCGCCTCTCCAGGCCAGAGGTGACAGATTCCTAAGCACAATGCTGTGAGAATCTCTGTCAAAGGCTTTACTGAAGCCCTGGAAGATACATCCACAGCCTTTCCCTCATCCAGCAGCTGAGTCACTTTTTCATATATGCTGATCAGATTAGTTTGGCAAGACCTGCCTTTTGTGAACCCGTGTTGACTGGGTCTGATCACCCGGTTCTCTTGCACGTGCTTCATGATCACACTCAAGATCACCTGTTCCACGACTTTCCCTGGCACTGAGGTCAGACTGACAGGCCTGGAGTTCCCTGGATCCTCCCTGCGACCCTTCTTGTAGATGGCACAACATCAGCCCCCAGTCCAGTGGAAGTTCCCCTGGAAGTTCATCATCCCTGGAGGTGTTTAAAAGGCAGGTAGATGAGATGCTTGGGAACAAGATTTAGTAGTAGACAGGTATGATTGGAGCTATTGTTCTCTGAGGTCTTTTCAAACCTAATGATTCTAGGATTCAATCACATCATCCCCATCCTCTATTGAAATCGCAGGCTGCCCTGGCCCAGGTGTGGGACTTTGCCCTTGGCCTTGTTGAACCTCATGAAGTTTGCCGAGGCCCATCACTCTCCAACAGGGATCCAGGGCCCCTTCAATCTCCCAAACGAGACCCAGGGCCCCCCAGATCCCCCTAAGGGTATCCAGGACTCCTCCATTCTGCCCTAAAGGGACTCGGAACCCTCCAAAACCTGACCTGGAACTCCCCCAAATCCCCTCCAAAGAAAGAACAAAGGACTCCCCCATAATGGGACCCAGGACTCCCCTAAACCCCAAAACCAGATCCAAGACTCCCCCAAACCCCACAAAAGAGACCCAGGTCCCGTCCATACCCTTCAATAAGGACCCAAGACCCCTCAATCCTCACCCCTGAAAAGGGATTCAGCACTCCCCAAAACCTCCAAAAGTGATCCAGGACCCCCTCAAACCCCTAAATGTGACCCAGTACCCAGGACACTCCACCCAAAACGGACCTAGGACCCACTAAAACAACTTTAAGAGGAACCCAGGATCCCCCATCAAAACCCTCCTAGGGCCCCCTCAAATGCCCAAAAGGAACCCAGGACTCATAAAAGGGATCCATGATCACCCCCAACCCCCTCAAAATTGACCCAAAGCCCCCCACAAGGCACCCAGAACCTCACCAAAACACTCCCAGATGGGACCCAGGACCCTCCCCAAACCTCCGAAAGGGACCCAGGACACACAAGCCCTCCCGCAAAAGGTACCCAGGACCCCTGCCAAACCCTAAGAAAGGGATCCAGGACCCCCTCAACCCCCCAAAAAGGTACCCAGGACCCCCTCAACTCACGGATAAAGGGACTCAGGAACCCCCCTAAACATCCTTGATGAGACCCAGTACTCCCCCCCCCATAGGGACCCAGGACCCCTAAACCCCCCAAAAGGGACCCAAAAAAGCCCAGGCCACCAAATGGGACCCAGGAACCCCGGTAATCAACTTCCCAAAAGGGACACAGGTGCCCCCAATCCCCTCAAAATGAATTCAAGACCCCACAATTCTGCCCCACTCCCCCAAAATGTGAACCAGGACCCCCCCCAACCTCCCCATAAATGTAGCCAGGACTCTCCCCAAAGCCCCTCAAAAGGGACCCAGGACTCCTCGAGATCCCCTCACATGGAATCCAGGACTGCCCCCTACAAACCCCTAAAAGGGACCCAGGACACCCTCTAACCAAGGACCCCGCCGCAAAGAACTGAAAAAAGGACCCGGGAAACCCCCAACTGCCCCAAAAGGAATCCAGGACCCCCTCTAACGAAGGACCCCACCCAAAAGACCCGAGAAAGGGACCTAAGACTCCCCCCAACCACTCCAAAGGGGACCCACGACCCCCACAACCCCCAAAAAGGGATCCTGGAGCTTCCCAAAAGGACATAGGACTCCCCCAAACCCTGAAAATTTACCCAGAACCTCCTCAACCACACCCTCCAGTGGGACAGTAGAGCCCCAATCCCCACCAGAAGGCATCCAGGAACCTCTCCCAAACCCTCCAAAAGGGATCCAGGACATAACTCCCCCCCCAAAAGTGACACAGGATGCATCTCATGCTCCCAAAAGGGACCGTGGGCACCCAACCGCAAACCCCCAAAAGGGGCCGTGAACCCCCTGAATCCCTCCAAAAGTAACCTACAACACCCCAAAAGGGATCCAGGACCCCCTCAACACCCAAAATGGGATGCAGAACCCCCTCAACAGCCAAAAAGGGATGAAGGACCTCCCCAAACCCCTCCTAAAGGGATCCAGGACTCCCCCAATCTGCCCTAAAGGGAACCTGGACCCCTCCAAACACGACCCAGTACTCCACCAAACCCCCCAAAACGGATCCAAATCTCCCCCAGATCCCAAAAAAGAGACTCACCCCTCCCCAAACCCCCAAAAGAGACCCAGGAGACCCTCAATCCCCCCTCACAAAGATATCCAGGATACCCCAAACACCCAAATGGGACCCACAACCCCAAAAACCCCTCTGCAAAAAGGGACCAAGGACCCCCACCAAACCCCCAGAAAGAGATCCAATACTCCCCCACAACCATTGTTATCAGAACTTCCCTAAAAGAAACCCCTCAACACAACCCCAACCCCTCCAAGAAGAGACCCAGGAGTTCCAGAGGGACACAGAAGCCCCCCAAATCCCTAAATTGGATTTAGGACACCCCTAACCCCCTGCAAATGGACCACAAACCCTCCCTAAACCCCCCCAAAGGGATCCAGGAACTCCCCCACAAACACCCCAAAAGGGTCCATTACCAGGGACCCACCCCTAAAAGGGACCAAGAACCCCCTCTAAATCCCACCAAAAGGAACCCAGGACCCTCCTGTCCTCCCCAAAGTGAGAAAAGAGAGAAAGTTGGGGAAGAGAGAAGGATGTTGGGGGGGACTGTGTCAAAGGCTTTACAGAAGTCCAGGTAGATCACAGCCATAGATTTAATTAGTGCAATAATCACGTTTTTGAATACCCAAACATGATGCAAACCCTAGGAAGTGTGACCAAGCTCAGAGAACTCAGGCTTAGAGAAGGGCAAGGGGAGTGTGGAAGTGTAGAGAGAACAGCTCTGGGAAATCAAGGGCTGATGCCTGGCAGGATTCTTCTAATCTCCAGCCACACCTTCAGGAACTGTCCCTGCAAATCCAAAAAGGCCTTAGAGGAAAGATATCGGGAAACTAAAGGTATTGAATATCCCTTTATTTTATTGAAAGACAGAGAAAGAGCAGCTCCTCATTTGCACAGTCAAACAGTAAGAAAAGAGGACAGTGAATTCAAAACAGGAGGACAAGATTATTGCAAATGAAAAACCAACAACACCACATAGAGAAGCCAGTGTGGGCCTGCCATGAGTTGCATGATAACTGCTATGCAGAAGGTGATCGGCAGTTCATTGCTTCAGAGAAACATCCAGTTATGAGTTTCTTGACGGAATCCTTGAGCTGTTGGTTCCTCAAGCTGTAGATGAGGGGGTTCATTGCTGGAGGCACCACTGAGTACAGAACTGATACCACAAGATCCATGAGTGGAGAGGTTTTGGAGGGGGGCTTCAGGTGGGAAAACATGCCAGTGCTGATAAATAGGGAGACCACGGCCAGGTGAGGGAGACACATGGAAAAGGCTTTGTGCTGTCCCTGCTCAGAGGGGATCCTCATCACAGCCCTGAAGATCTGCACATAGGACACCACAATGAAAATAAAACAGCCAAAAGATGAACAGGCACTAACACCAAGCAGGTGAAATTCCCTGAGGGAGGAGTGTGAGCAGGAGAGCTTGAGGATGTGTGGGATTTCACAGAAGAACTGTTCCACAGCATTGCCCTGGCAGAGGGGCAGGGAAAATGTATTGGCCGTGTGCAGCAGTGCTTGGAGAAATCCAGCGCCCCAGGCAGCTGCTGCCATGTGGACACAAGCTCTGCTGCCCAGGAGGGTCCCGTAGTGCAGGGGTTTGCAGATGGCAACGTAGCGGTCGTAGGACATGACTGTGAGAAGATAATATTCTGCACTGAACAAGAACATAAAAAAGAATACTTGGGCAACACACCCTGAGTAGGAGATGGTCCTGGTGTTCCAGAGGGAATTGACCATGGATTTAGGGACAGTGGTGGAGATGGAGCCAATATCGAGGAGGGCAAGGTGGAGGAGAAAGAAGTACATAGGGGTGTAGAGGTGCTGGTCACAGGTGATGGTGGTGATGATGAGGCCGTTGCCCAGGAGAGCAGCCAGGTAGATGCCCAGGAAGAGCCAGAAGTGCAAGAGCTGCAGCTCCCGTATGTCTGTGAATGCCAGGAGGAGGAACTGGGTGATGGAGCTGCTGTTGGACATCTGCTGGCTCTGGATGTGAAGCACTGATCAAAACAAAAATAATGTGAGAATTTACGCGAGACTTCTTTAAGTAAAATCAAAGCCATTTCTGACACTGTACACTTGCCACTGCTTTTCCATTTTCAGTTGCAGCCCTTCATCCAGCTCTGTGCCTGGAGCCCTGCATGGTGCCAGCTGAATGTGCTGAGAGGAGCAGGGCCTCTGCCCGCTGGCTGCGAGGAATCAGCCCTCCTCTGCATCAGGGGGTCACTGGGGACAGGGGACACTGCTGGGGTTCAGCTTTGTCCTGTGGAACTGCTCCTGGTGTAAAAGGGCTTGTCAGAATCTGCACTGCCAGGGATGAGGAACTGAGATGGAAGAAGGCAGGGCTGTCAAGGTTTGGGTATCTTAGAGCTCCTTCTGTATCCTTTGGCAGTGCTCTTGGATGCTAGAAACCTTCAACATCCCTGCTACACTCAGGGAGAATAGAGGGAGTCCTGAGAGGTGAGATCATTGCCTGTGACACAGTGCAGAGGGAGGGGAGCTGCTCTGTCCCATCTGCCTTGAGGTTGCACCTGTCTGAGACAGAGTAATCACATTTTCATATTCACCTTTAAAGCCACCAGGATGTGCAGAAAGCAGATAAACCTTCTGCCAAGCACTGAGTATCTAACCCTTTCTCAAGGTCTCAGCATTCCACTCTCGGACCAGGACACACACAGCTCGATTCACAAACACAAAATCCCACACAATCTCCCCCAGCCCCTTCCCTGTCAGGAACAACTCTTTACATTTTCAAAGACATTCAGGTAACTCAAAGCTGCAATAGGACAGGTTTGCACCCTGGAGGGCTTCTCAGTGCTTGGCAGGACACTTCAAGGAAAGCCAAGTATCCTAATGATGATATCTCAGTACAGAAGAGTCTGTTAATTCCTCAGGAATGCACTGCCCACAGCCCCACAGAGGATCAGTGCCTGACTCTGCAACTCCCATCCCCAGAGAGCCTGGCAGCGAGAACAAGAAAACAACAGCAAGAACAGAGACAGGTAGAGAAACAGGGAGAAAGTGAGTGAGGGTCTGACTGAGAGAGGCCAGGGCAGAGGCAGCTGGGCACGCAGACAGCATTCCCCTTCCCCAGCTGTGCTCCCCCCCTCCCTGACACCAACCTTGCTGGGCAGTTGCTCTGAGCCCCTGGTCTCTGGAGAGGGCACTGGATCTGTGGCTGCAGAGGAGGGGGCTCAGCCTTGGAGCCCAGAGCCCTGAGGGCAGAGGATTTACAGGGTGGGAGAGGAGGCAGGGGGCTTGCTGAGAGGAAGGGGCTGCACTGCAGGGATCACACAGAGATTTCTGTCTTTTCAGTTGCACAACGCCTCAGTTTTGTTTCATCTCATTTTCTGATGTTATCCCTTCTGCTGGGGATTTCCTCATAGGAGGTGTTTCCCTGTCCCACATCTTCTCCCTGTCAGTGCTCACAGACCCCATCTCACCCTCTCTTCATGCCACTGGCCCTACACAAACCAGCCTGTTTCCCATGTGAAGCTCTGCACAGGGTCTTGTTTATAAGCAGAAAAGGACAGGACAGGAGAGACTGAGCCTGATGGGTGCAGCAGAGGTGATGCTGGTGCTGTCCATGAGAGAGGAGCAGCTGGAGACAATTAAGGAGGCTCCTATCAAACCTACTGATTACTCAAAGAGACAGCTCAGGAGTCTCAGTGAATTTTTTCCAGCATGAGAGTCCCTTGTCCATTTCTCCCCTGAAATTCCTCAAGCGTAAGAAACAGAAAACACAGACCCAGAGAAGTTCTTTATCTTTAACGTAATCCCTGCCCTGATTTTCCCCTTGAATTGCCCTCTTAGAAATATCATGGGGTGATGTGGAGCAGCGGTGACCCTGGGTTTTTTTTCTGCTGGACAAATTGCAAGAGCCCTCCTGACAGATCCCTCAGGCTCTGGCTGAGCTGGCTTTAGGAGATCCCTCCAGGAACTGCCCCTGCACTGTCCTGCACCCAGAGGCTCACCTGGAGAAGGGCTGTGAAGATTTTCTCGAAATGAAGCCTCCTCTTTCCTCCCACCCCACCCTGACGTTCCCCTCTCTCTGTCTCCCTCCTCTCCCCTCGCTGCCTGCAGGCAGTGCCCTCAGCCCTGCTGGGCTTTGCAGAGGAGCTGCTCCTGGACAGACCTGGCTCTTTTATGAACTACCCTCTTGTTATGAGCTCACCCTGTGCCAGGAGCCCAGCCCAGCTCAGCAGCAGAGGAGCAGCCCAAGGTAGCGCTTTCTCTGCCCTCTCTGGGCTCCCTCGAGGCGTCCCTGGGTCTCGAGGGGAACCTGCTGAGAAACAGGCTGAAGCCATCCCTGATGTTCCCTCCCTCAGCCAGGGGGGAGATACTGTCCTGCATTGTCATTGCTCCTGTTGGAAAAATAGGTGGGCATGAGAATATTTTTTTTTACCTCATCGCTTAACAGGACCCCAGGAAGGGGACAAGGAATGATCCCATTTTTCCAAGACCTTCCATAGAGAGAATTTAGGCTTTTCTTCCCTTGTCTTTAGCCCCGGGGTGGAAAGACACTCAGCTCTCTTCTGTCCCAGCCATGTCTCTACTTTAAGCAAAGACTTTGCACACACAGGGTGTGGGACTCTTGGTTTCTCATGGCAGGGATGAGCTTGGCTGGTGCCACAGCTGCAGGGGTTCAGCCTCAATGGGCAGCAATGCCCTCAGCCAGGGGCACAGGCAGGAGGAGCTGGAGCTGTTCCTGTGGGAGACAGAGCTGGGACATGTTAATGAAGCTCAAGACAGATGGGCTTCAAGGACAGAATCCTCCAAGCTCAGTGAGGGTCCGGACTGTGAATCAGTCTGAACTTCAAATACCTTTCAATTCTACCATGATGAGTATTTCCTCCTTCAGAAAGAGTGTAAACAAGAAACAACATTTTATATCCTTTTCAGAAATGGTCAGAGGATTAACAGAGGAGCTATAGGCTGGGCTCCAGATCTCCCCTCAGATTCCATTTCTGGATGTCTGAAAGAGAAGGGATCTGCATTGCCCTTGGGTAGATTATGTCCCACTATCCTTCTATAACACAGCCCTTGTATGACCCCACACCTCTATGACCTGATACTTCTCTGACCTCATCTACGACCAGACACTTATACAAACCGTGTCTTCTATGACCCACCCTTTCTGTGACCTGAGCCATTAATGACCTCACACCTTTAAGGACTCTTTTATGATCTGATGCCTATATGACCCTTCTGTGACTCTTCTATACCTCGAGTCTTCTATGTCCCAACTCTCCTGTGTCCCTTTTATGACCTCACTCTTCTGTGACCATATCTTTCTGCAACCCAACTCCTCTAGGAGCCTTCTATAAACCAGCATTCTATAACACGTGTCTTTTATGACTCTTCTGTGACACAAATCATCTATGTCCTGATGATTCTGTGACCCGACTCTTCTAAAGTGCGACCCCTCTATCAACCAGCTCTTCTATGAACTAACCCTACAATTAACTGGCCCTTCTATGATGCCATTCCTGTATGACCTGACTCACACAGGAGCCACCAGGTGCCTCTTGTATGACTTGACACTTCTATGACACAACAGTTCTATGACCTAATGCTTCTATGCCCTGACACATCAAGGACACACCCTTCCTACAACCCTGCTCTCCTATGAGCCTTCTATGATGCATCTCTTCTATGAACCAACTCTTCTACCACTCCACTTGCCTATGTCCTGACTCTTCTGGAACCTGAGCCTTCTATCAGTCAGGCCTTCTATGATCCAATTCTTCTATGATCCGTCTATGACTTTCTATAACCTGAGTCCTCTATGACCCCAATAATCTATGACCCATCCATTTTACGACCTGATGCTTCTATGACCTGACTCTTCAATGTCCCTTCTCTGACCAAACCCTTCTGTTACCCAATTAAACTCTCATGCCTCTATTACTCAGCACTTCTATTACCCAAAAATTCTGACTTTTATCACCCAACACTTTTATGAAACCTCCTTGACTGACATCTTCTATTATTCCTCTATACCTGACACACCTACAACGCAATTCTTCTGTGACCCATCTCTTATATGACCAAGCCTTCTATGACACAACACTTCATTCTATGATCTGATTGTTGTCTGACTGTTCTATGATGCTAATTCCCATGATCTGACTCTTCTGGGAACATTCTCTCACCAGATTCTTCCATGACCTGACAGTTTTATGACTTTTCTATGACCCAACCCTTTTCTGAACAAACCCCTTTGTGACCCTTCTATGACCAAAACCTCTTAAATCCCAAATAAACTCACATTCCAATGATGTGACTTCCATGCCCGAACATTCTATGACTCTTTCACAACCTTAATCATCTCTGAACCAGTTCTGTGATGAGAATTCTATGACCCAACACTTCTATAAACCTTCTGTGACTACACTCCTCTGTTACTCCTCCATGATCCAACTCCTCATTCACCTGACTCTTCCCACACCCAAGTTTTCTGTGACTCTTCTAAGACCCAAAACTTTTATGACCCTGTGCTTCCATGACCCAAATCCCCTACAAATGCCCGGAGCTGTGCGAGAGCCTTGCACCTCCCATAACTCTACAGGCCTGTATCTGGAATTCCAGAGTAACTGCTCCCAGTTTGATTCAGCAACGTGAGAATGATCATGACACAGGTGTCATTGTAGCCAAAGCCAGATCTGCCTGCCCAGAGCCCGGGGGTCAGGGCTCGGCCTTTCTGCTTCACCGTGCACACCCAGGCTTTTGTCAGCATCACAGCTGCCTGCACAGTGTCTTTGTCCTCCTGCCTCCACTTCTCGACTCTAACAAGTCCCTGGGGAAAATTGTTTAGAAACCATCCTCTCTGAGACCAATTAATACTTCAAGTTACTCGGAGTTCTACTATGCACTTCTTGAGAGCTTTGCTCAATCTCCTCTCAATAGCTGAGGTACAAAAACTCATAAACAAATCCACCCTGGGTCTCATTAAAGTACAGACGGTCTTAACGAGCTTTTTTTCTACCTGGAGATATCCTCATGTCTTCAAGCCTTGCACAGCTCCTTGGAGTCATTTCCCAGTGTGGTTAAAGTGGAAGATTTCAAAGTGCACCTAAGAAAAATATGTCTTAGTTTAAAGATTATATTTCCATACTTTTCAGGTTTGGGTTGGAAGGGACCTTAAAGCCCATCCAGTTCCAACCCTTCTGCCATGGGCAGGGACACCTCCCACTGGTCCAGGCTGCTCAAGGCCCCATCCAAGCTGGCCTTGAACACCTCCAGGGAGGAGGCATCCACAGCTTCCCTGGGAAACCTGGGCCACTGCCTTACCACATTCTTTGTGAGCAGTTCCTTCCTAATGTCTAATCTAAATCTTCCCCCTTCCATTTTAAAGCTATTCCCCCTTATCTTAACATTCCATGTCCTTGGACAGAGACCCTCCCTTACTTTCTTGTCATCAGATTCAGGTACTGGAAAGCCACTATAATATCTCTTCGAAGCCTTCTTTTCTCCAAGCTGAGGATTTTCCAGGACACAATCAATATTTCTTTGGAAATTCTCTTTTGAAATGACCTTCACCCAGGTCCATCTCCTCAGGGCACTCCTCAGCAAGGTTCGTGCCCATGCTGATCCATGGAAATAATTTTTGACTTGTCAGCTGAGCTGAAAATAGTAGAATAGGTGAAAGAGAACAGATAAAATCTAACATAAATCAAAACCAAAGCACTTACCACCTCCCTCAGGTAGACTGAAACCCCATCAGTCTACCACCACCCATCATCTTGACGGATAAAACTCTCTACTTATTACTTCTTTGGCCATAGCTTTTATCACCTAGCGTGGCATCTATCTTATGGGATCTCCCTCTGCTCAGCCGGGGTCAGCTCTCCTGCCTGTGTCCCCCTGAAAACTTCTTCCCCACCCCCAGCCACTCATTGAAAGGAGCAGAGGGAGCAACTCTTGAAGCTGGGCAAAGGAGACAATTGCTGCCCTCAATCTTCTGACACCAGGATGATCATAGAATCATAGAATAATCAGGTTGGAAGAGACCCACTGGATCAGTGAGTCCAACCATTCCTATCAAACACTAAATCATGCCCATAAACACCTCATTCACCTGTCCCTTAAATGCCTCCAGGGAAGGTGAATCAACTCCCTCCCTGGGCAGCCTCTGCCAGTGCCCAATGACCTGTTCTGTGATTTTTTTTTCATAATGTCCAGCCTAAATCTCCCCTTGTGGAGCTCGAGGCCATTTCCTCTTGTCCTGTCCTCTGCTACTTAGGAGAAGAGGCCAGCACCCTCCTGTCTACAACCTCCTTTCAGGTAGTTCTAGAGAGCAATGAGGCCACAGGACCCAGTGAGCCTCACATTTCGAAAAGAAAGTGGAGTAACTGGAGAGGACCTGGAGGAGGTCTGGCAGGATGGAGTTAGGAGCCCCCAGCATGAGGGGTGAGGGCACACTTTGTTCTTCTGGAGGAGGATCGGGGCAACCTGTTAAATGGGTCTCTACGTCTTATGCTCATAGTAAAATTTAGGAAAGAAGAGAGCTCAGGTCATCTCTAATCCAATGCCAGATCCACACAGGGACAGCTCTGAGGTCAGATCAGGCTGCTCAGTTCACGCCTGCATCCACAGAGAGATTTTAGACATCAACAAGGCACTGAGGCCATGATTAAGAGAAAGGATTTTGTGATCTGACCAGCACCATGGACACAGCTATCTATCAGCCATGACTCCTGTGACACCTGGGAACATCCACCTTCTTGTCCAGAGGAGTAGGATCCTTTGTGGTTGGACAGGAGGGAAAATGCCTTTGTGTGAGCGTGATGCAGCCCCAGCCAAGGCTCCAGGGCAGGGGGACCATTCTCCATCCCTGGGAATTCAAATGCAGCAGATTTGATTCCTCAGGACTTTCTGTACATGGTGCTGACTAGGGCTGGTGGAGCCCAGAGGCTTTTCAACCTTAATGGTTCTGTGATTGTGTGACTGAAGGGCCACAGCCCCATGCAGCCCCAGCGCCTCCTGCCAGAGCCTCCGGCCACATTTTGGGGCCAGATCCCCTCTTATTTGTCCAGAACCCTTATTCCCAGCAGCGCTGGCGCTGGGATGACCTGGTGTCCGTCCCAGGATCTGGGGACACTTGAGGGCTTCCACGAGAGGAAAGAGCATCCTTGGGGGGTTAGGTCTAAGGGGGTTAGGGCTGGAATATGGCGGTTTAGACTGGTTTAGACTGGTTAAGTCTGGTATAGGGCGGTTAAGGCTGGAATATGGGGTTTAGAGTGGTTTAGACAGGTTAAGTCTGATATAAGGCCGTTAAGGCTGGTATAATCTGGTTTAGACTGGTTTACCCTGGTTAAGTCCGGTATAGGGAGGTTAAGACTGGTATAAGGCGGTTTAGATTAGCTAAGTCTGATATAAGGCTGTTAAGGCTGGAACATGGTGGTTTAGACTAGTTTAGACTGGTTACGTCAGGTAGAGTCCCGTTAAGGCTGGTAAAAGCCAGTTAAGACTGGCTAAGTCTGGTATAATGCAGTTAAGTCTGGAATATGGCAGCTTAGGATTTTTTTGACTGGTTAATTACAGTCGAAGTGGGTTAAAGCTGGTATAAGCCGCTATAGACAGGCTAAGGCTAGTATAAGGCGGTTAAGGATAGAATATGGCGGTTTAGACTGATTTAGACTGGTTAAGTCTAGTATAGGGCGGTTAAGGCTGGTATATGCCGGTTTAGACTGGTTAAGCCTGGTATAAAGGGGGTTAAGGTTTGTATAAGCCAGTTTAGACTGCCTAACGCTGGTATGAGGTGGTAAGGGCTGGAATATGGCAGTTTAGACTGGTTTAGAGTGGTTAAGACCGGTATAAGGCGGTTAAGGCTGGTATAAGCCAGCTTAGACTGGCTAAGGCTATTATAAGTCAGTTAAGGATTGACTATGAGAGTTTTTACTGGTTTAGACTGCTTAAGTCAGGTATAGAGTGTTTAAGGCTGGAATAAGCCCGTTTAGCCTGGTTTATCCTGGTTTAGACTGGTTAAGCCAGGTATAAGGTGGTTAAAGCTGGTATAAGCCAGTTTGGAATGACAAAGGCCGGTATAAGGCGGTTAAGGCTGGTAAAATATGGTTTAGACTGGTTAAGTCCGGTAGAAGGCAGTTAAGGCTGGAATATGTCTGTTTAGACTGGTTAAGTCTGGTCTAAGGTGGTTAAGGCTGGAATATGGCGCTTTTGACTGGTTTAGACTGGTTAAGTCACGTTAGGGCAGTTAAGGCTGGTGTAAGACTATTTAGACTGGTTTAAACTGGTGAAAGGTTATGTAAGGCAGACTAGACTAGAATGAACTGGTTAAGTCTTGTATAAGGCAGTTAAGACTGGTATGAGCCGGCTTAGACTGGTTAAGTCCGGTCTAATGCGGTTAAGGCTGGAATATGGCTGTTTACACTGCTTTAGAATGGTTAAGTCTGGTAAAGGGCGGTTAAGGCTGGTATAAGACGGTTTAGACTGGTTTAGACTGGTTAAGTCCGGTATAGGGCGGTTAAGGCTGGAACATGGCGGTTTAGACTGGTTTAGACTGTTTAAGTCTGGTATAGTTCGGTTAAGGCTGGTATAAGCCAATTTATAATGGTTTAGACTGGTTAAAGGTTATGTAAGGCAGACTAGACTGGAATGAACTGGTTAAGTCTTGTATAAGGCAGTTAAGACTGGTATAAGCTGGTTTAGACAGGTTAAGTGGGGTCTAAGGCGGTTAAGGCTTGAATATTGGGATTTAGACTACTTTAGACTGGTTAAGTCTTGTATAGGCCGGTTCAGATTGGTTTAGACTGGTTAAGTCCGGTATAGGGCATTTAAGGTTGGAACATGGCGGTTTAGACTGGCTATGTCTGGTATAAGGAGGTTAAGGCTGGAATATGGCGGTTTAGATTGGTTTAGCCAGGTTAAGGCAGGTATAGGGTGGTTAAGACTTGTATAAGGTGATTTAGACTGGCTCAGTGTGGTATAAGGCGGTTAAGGCTGGAACATGGCGGTTTAGATAGTTTAGACTGGTTACGTCAGGTAGAGGCCCGTTAAGGCTGGTAAAAGCCGGTTAAGACTGGCTATGTCTGGTATAACACAGTTAAGGCTGGAATAGGGCGGCTGAGGCTTGTTTAGACTGGTTAATTCCAGTAGAAATGTCTTAAGGCTGGTATAAGTCGGTATAAGCAGGCTAAGGTTAGTATAAGGCGGTTAAGGCTGGAATATGGCGGTTTAGACTGGTTTAGACTGTTTAAGACTGGTTAAGCCCGGTATAAATGGGGTTAAGGCTTGTATAAGCCAGTTTAGAGTGGCTAAGGCTGGTATGAGTCGGTTAGGGCTGGAATATGGCAGTTTAGACTGGTTTTGAGTGGTTAAGACCGGTATAAGGCGGTTAATGCTGCTATAAGCCAGCTTAGACTGGCTAATGCTATTATTAGTCGGTTAAGGATTGACTATGACAGTTTTTACTAGTTTAGACTGCTTAAGTCAGATATAGAGTGTTTAAGGCTGGAATAAGTCGTTTAGACTGGTTTAGCCTGCTTTAGTCTGGTTAAGCCAAATATAAGGCGGTTAAAGCTGGTATAAGCCTGTTCAGACTGGCTAAGGCCGGTATAAGGCAGTTAAGGATGGAATATGGCAGTTTAGACTGGTTTAGTCTTGTTTAGTCTACTAAAATGCTGTTATGTCTGGTTAAGGAGTTTTGGAGTGGTTTAGACTGCTGAAATCCGATAGATATTTGTTCAGCATAGCAAAAGTCGTTTTAGACTGGGTTTGACTTGTTAAGTCTGCTCTAAGGCAGTGAAGGCTGGTATAAGCCGCTTTAGACTGGTTAAGACTGGCTACGTCTGGTATAAGGCCTGGCCTGATCTGCGTCGTGCTTGGAGAGCGCCAGCCCTGCCCTCAGGTTTTTCTTCCCCGGGCTCACTGCTCAGCTCTGCAAGTCATCCATTCCGGCACCCAAAAGTATTTCCAAGCCACAATCCCACAGCTGACAACTCCTTGTTCCTCACTCGGGACGCGGGCTCTCTTCAGCCAGACTGGGGCACGGGCGTGAAACCATGAAGCCCAGCTGGCTGAGAGATGCAGCCAACAGGGTCCCCAGCCCCACAAGTGACTCCTTCTGCCACACAAGTGGCTCCTCCTTCCACAGGAGCCATGGGGCAGGGTGTTAGGGGGACCTGATCGTTCCCACCCCCCCAAGGATGCTCTTTCCTCTAGTGGCAGCCCTCAAGTGTCCCCGGCTCCTGGGATGGACACCAGGTCAACCCAGCGCCCGCGCTTCTGTGCAGAGTCCAACACGGGTAGACCTGGCACCCGGAATCGGGTAGACCTGACGGCTACTTGTGAGAAATATAATCCATGTTTTTGTTCAGTGATTAAATTTTGGTTCAGTTTTAAGTCTCTAAGTATTTAGGTATAGCTATCCACTGACACAGCTGTTTACTGAAGAACCAGGACGCAGTCAAAGCAGCAGCCGAACCAGGAATGCATCGTACCAAAACACCACCTGCATCGCAACGAAGGTCGAAGGCCCAGGGCAACAAGATAAGCAGGCGCAGAGTACTAACGAGAAAAAAAAGCCGCATAGCAGGGTACAGAACTGTATAAAAAAGGAAACCGAGACCTAGGATGTTGCGGCAGTTTGTGGAGCAATAGACTCCCCTGTCGCCCAGCGCTGATTTTGCCTTTGCCTTGCTTGCTATAATTCAATAAATTCTAATTGAACCCAGACTCTTGTCCACAGTCCATTACAATTTGGTGCCGTGACTCGGATGCCTCCTGCACGGTAGAATTCCGGCTTTACCAGGGGGGGCCCCACCGATCGATCGGCGGCCCTGCCTTCTATCTCGGTCGCACCGACGAACCTAAATTCAAGGCAGTTGGCAAAGGGAAGCCGGCAGACCCCATAAATCTCGTGCACGAAAATCCGGACGAAGACGCAGGACGCGTGAGTATCTGTGGGGGAATCCGTTCAGTCTGGGTCGGTTATCCTGGAGTGTTGCGAATGTGTGAATGCCTGAGAGGGGAACCGGCAGCTCGGATTCCCTAAGCGAGTGCGGACCCTTTAGTAGTGCGGTTCTCACTATCCGCGAGGGTGTGAGCCACGAATAAGGGGAAGCGGTTGTGTTCGCATCACAGAACGAGTGAGTGCACTCCAGAAGATGGGACAGGGGAAAAGCAGGCCCCCTAATTCCATAAAACTCCTTCCGGTTCCTAAGGATAGCCCGTTGGGATTTATGTTGGATCATTGGAAAAATTACCCTACCACAGGGGGTAAAGATAAGGCTAAAGAAACAGATAACGATGATGCTGGCAGAAATGGGGGAAGGGTTCCCCGGATAGAGAAGAAAGAAGCACAAAAAAAAAAAAAAAAAGAAATAGAAAGTGATTCCGTTCGGTTGGGGGTAGGTTTCCTGGAGTGTGAAGGCACTCCGGAAGATGGGACAGAAGAAGAGTAAGCCTTCTGATCTCATGGGGAAGGGACCCAAGGAGAGGTTACCAGATATTCCCTGAGATTCCCCCATTTGGGCCTTATGCTCAAAAATTGGGAAGGTGCGTCTAGCGCACAATACAAAAGTAAGGAGAGGATGGTTTATTATTGTATGCATGTCTGGGGAAACCAGCAGACTAGACCAGATCATTTATTTTGGCCAGTTTTTGGGATTGGATTTGCCAAGCCCTAAATCTTTATGTGAACGATAAGGACCCCCCCTTAATCCTGAGGAAACGTATACAGGATGAAAAAGATGTATCACGCAGAGTAGGAGTGTCAGGGGCTCCATCTGCTGGGGACTTCTAAAACAACAGAGCCCTTGATAAAATTAACGTTAGGTCCCCAGCGTCAAGAAATAGAATTCTTAATGGATTCGGGGGCAGAAAGATCTACTGTCCAAACTGTGTCCCAGGGATGCAACCCCTCCTCGGAGAAAATACAAGTAATAGGAGCAAAGGAAAACCCTTATAACCTAATGAGCCAGTTAACCCCAGAATTGTCCTGGTATAGTGTAATTGACTTGAAAGATGCCTTCTGGGCCTGTCCTTTGAGGGAAGAATGCAGAAACACTCATAAGGCAGCAACTGCGATGGACTGTCCTTCCACAAGGATTTACGGAATCCCCAAATCTGTTTGGACAGGCCTTGGAGCAGATCCTGCAGGAGTATCAAACAGAGGAGGGGGTGGTATTTATCCAATATGTAGACGACCTTTTAATCGTGGGGGAAACAGAGGACAAGGTGCTGGCAGAAAGTATTAAATTACTTAACTTTTTAAGTACTAAAGGGCTCAAGGTATCCAGGGCAAAACTGCAATATGTAGAAGAGAAAGTAAGGTATCTTGGGCATTATTTAAAAAAGGGTGAGAAGAAAATAGACCCCGAAAGGGTGAAAGGGATACTTCCCATGCCACCGCCAAGAAATAAAAGACAAATTCGGCAACTGTTGGGCCTCATGGGGTATTGTAGACAGTGGATTGAAAACTATAGCACTAAGGTTAAGTTTTTATACGAAAAATTGGGCCAGGAAGGGCTAGTAAAATGGGATAAGGAAAACGATAAACGACTACACACCTTACAACAGGATCTGGCCAACGCTCCGGTGTTGAGTTTGCCTGATTTAAAAAGACCCTTTTATTTATTTGTGAACACCCATGCTGTGTCAGCCTATGGGGTTCTAACTCAGGATTGGGCAGGGAAGAAGAAACCCCTTGGATACCTCTCAAAATTATTAGATCCCGTAAGCAGAGGTTGGCCCACTTGTTTGCAAGCCCTGGTGGCCTGCGCTTTATTAGTAGAAGAAGCTAAGAAGATCACTTTTAATACAGAGTTGAAAGTATTATCCCCCCATAATATTCGGGGAATCCTGCAACAAAAAGCAGATAAATGGATAACGGATGCCAGGCTTTTAGAGTACGAAGGGATCCTTTTGGATTCTCCAAAATTGACCCTAGAAGTAACAAATTTGCAAAACCCGGCCCAATTCTTACCCGATCTAGGGGTATCTCCTTTTGAGATGTTGTACGGGATGCCCTACAATATAGAAAAGCCTCAGGACCCTCCACAATTGAGGGACCAGGAGATAAATGCTTATATCACTAGTTTAATGAAATATAGAGAGGAATTATGGAAAAAGGGAGGCTGGCCCAGAGACCCCCGTTAGACCTAAAGCTGCATCAGATACAACCTGGGGATTGGGTAACGAGAAAGTCTTGGAAGGAGACAACCTTGGCTCCACAATGGGAAGGACCTTACCTTGTATTGCTTACCACAGAAACTGCAATTAGAACCGCAGAAAAGGGATGGACCCACGCTAGCAGAATCAAAGGACCAGTATGTCAGCCAGTCCCCGAGTGGAAAGTAACTAGCAAACCTGGAGACCTAAGACTGCGAATTCAGAGGGGGAATCATCAATGAACAAATATTGTGTGGAGTATACAGCAGAGCAACCATGTTATATGGAGGAAGGATTAATCCGTAATTCTGAGTGTGATTGTCATCCTTTTGTACAATATATTTGTAAAATCTGTACAGATCGCTGGTGGACTCATTGCAGGCAGGGAACTCCTCCTAAGGGAGTTTGTGACCCTTGCTGGGAACTGTAGCGTGACATAACCAATTGGATCCTAAAGTATAAAGTTCCGTTTATAGCCAAAATTGTAGATTGTATCTGCTGTATTCGCTTGAAGGGAATTCGGTGTGACGCCTCCCCCAGTTAAACACCGAAACTGGGATTCCTACGTCAAAAGGCAACAGAATAGCCCACGGGGTCCCCCTGAAGAATATCCTTGCTGCCGAGAAGATGGTACCCCTCGTGGCCCGAAGCAACCGGGTCGACGAGCGAGGCAGAGGGGTAAGAAAGGTGGAGGCAAGAGACCCCGGGAGGGAACAGCAAAAGAAATACTTGAAGAATTGCCCCAAGAGTGGGAATAAAAAAGGGGATCCCAGGCAGGAGGGCAAGTCATAGGCTGTAAACGAAAATCGACAGAGAAATTCCTATGCCTCTAATAAGATTCATCACTTGATCCGACAGGTTGTTTTGTTTATGCTATTTTTAGGGGAAATCAACGCAACAAGCACGTTATCCCATCAACCGTTTAAATGGTCATTGATACGATGGGATGATCAGCATGTAATCAAGACAATCATAACTCCTGGGGGCCCATCTTTCGAAGTCTATTTAACGGAGCTCACCACTATAGACGGGGGAGATAATCCTTGCGACCTTCTCAATCCATACAAGAGATATAGGGTGTTTTATATGTACCCTGCTGCAAACCCCGGGAAAGGATACTGTAATGGGCCTGGATATAATTATTGTGCATATTGGGGTTGCGAGACAACAACCTGGACTTGGACTAGGAAAGCGGAAGACAAATTCCTAGCTGTGGGAAGGGGGCCTCCAGGGTGTATTCATCCCCGATACGACTATAGTGGCGGGGTGAATGGGGGACACAGTAGCTGGTGCCAATATCTCTATTTGAACGTTACGAACCCAGAAGATGCAGGATGGTTCATTGGGAAAACATGGGGAATTCAGTTTTGGGAACCAGGAAGGGATAGAGGAGGGCTAATCCTCATAAAAAAAGAACCAATTGCCTCATTAATCAATCAGCAAAAAGAATTCAGCACGCTAAGAATTTCTGTGAATGAAGATTTGAGCAAAATAGAAAAGGCAATTGACGGTCTAGTGAAATCAATCAGATCATTATCAGAAGTAGTGTCACAAAATCGACGAGGGTTAGATTTGCTATTTTTACAGCAGGGAGGCTTGTGTGTGGCATTAGGAGAAGAATGCTGCTCTTATGCAGATCACACAGGAGTAGTGATTAACACCATGAGCGAATTAAGAAGACAGTTAGAGCAACAGAAAAAGGAAAGAGAAGCACATCAGAGTTGGTATGAAAGTTGGTTTAGCCACTCTCCTTGGCTGACAACCCTGCTTTCCACAATTACAGGGCCAGTAATCTTGTTGGTGTTGGGACTTACCCACCCATTACTAAATATACACTGACTTTGGCCCGTGCATATTTAGTAGATTAATTAGTATCGTAAAAAGTAAGTTAGAAGCAACGCACCTCATGTTTCTTTGAACCAAGTATGAACAAATATCTGAAGAAAAAGATATGTTAGAATTAGCAAGACAGAAATTGCAAAGATACAGTGAACAAAAAAATAAAGAAAAAGAGAAATGGGGGAATTGTGAGAAATATAATCTGTGTTTTTGTTAACAGATTAATGTTTGTTTCAGTTTTAAGTCTCTAAGTATTTAGGTATAGCTATCCGCTGATGCAGCCAACAGGGTCCCCAGGCCCACAAGTGACTCCTCCTGCCCCACAAGTGGCTCCTCCTTCCACAGGAGCGATGGGGCAGTGAGGGGGCCCTAATCGTTCCCACACCCCCAAGGATGCTCTTTCCTCTAGTGGCAGCCCTCAAGTGTCCCCGGCTCCTGGGACAGACACCAGGTCAACCCAGCGCCGGCGCCGCTGTGCCGAGTCCAACACGGGTAGACCTGGCACCCGGAATTGGCTAGACCTGACGGCTACTCACCACGGCAGGTAGACCTGGCACCCAGAAGCCGGGAAGTGGCTGAAGTCTGCTTAGTCACTTACTTCCCTCGAGTTGGTTAAAACACTTGAGCCCGTAAAGTCTGCTTAAGTCTGGTTCATTCACTTAAGTCTGGCTAAGGCTGCAATATGGCGCTTTAGACTGGTTTAGACTGGTTGAAGATTATGTAAGGCAGACTAGACTGGAATGAACTGGTTAAGTCTTGTATAAGGCACTTAATACTGGTATAAGGCGGTTTAGAATGGTTAAGTCCGGTCTAAGGCGGTTATGGCTGGAATATCGCGGTTTAGATTGGTTTAGACTGGTTAAGTCTGGTATAGAGCGGTTAAGGCTGGTATAAGCCGGTTTAGACTGCTTTAGAATGTTTAAGTCCGGTATAGGTCAGTTAAGGCTGGTATAAGCCGGTGTAGACTGGTAAAGTCCGGTATATGGCGGTTAAGACTGGAACATGGCGGTTTAGACTAGTTTAGACTGGTTAAGTCTGGTAGAGGCCCGTTAAGGCTGGTAAAAGCTGGTTAAGACTGGCTAAGTGTGGTATAACGCAGTTAAGGCTGGAATATGGCGGCTGAGGCTTGTTTAGGCTGGTTAATTCCAGTCGAAGTGGGTTAAGGCTGGTATAAGCCCGTATAGAAAGGCTAAGGCTAGTATAAGATGGTTAAGGCTGGAATATGGCGGTTTAGACTAGTTTAGACTGGTTAAGTCTAGTATAGGGCTGTTAAGGCTGGTATAAGCCAGTTTAGACTGGTTTAGACTGGTTAAGACTGGTTAAGCAGGATATAAAGGGGGTTAAGGATTGTCTAAGCCAGTTTAGACTGCCTAAGGCTGGTATGAGGCGGTTAGGGCTGGAATATGGCAGTTTAGACTGGTTTAGAGTGGTTAAGACCGGTATGATGCGATTTAGGCTGGTATAAGCCAGTTTAGACTTGCTAAGGCTATTATAAGTCGGTTAAGGATTGACTATGACAGTTTTTACTGGTTTAGACTGCTTAAGTAAGGTATAGAGTGTTTAAGGCTGGAATAAGCCCGTTTAGCCTGCTTTAGCCTGCTTTAGCCTTGTTAAGCAAGGTATAAGGTGGTTAAAGCTGTTATAAGCCAGTTCAGACTGGCTAAGGCCGGTATAAAGCGGTTAAGGCTGGAAGATGGAGTTTAGACTGGTTTAGTTTTGTTGAGTCCGCTATAAGGCAGTTATGTCTGGTTAAGGAGTTTTGGAGTGGTTTAGACTGCTGAAATCCGATAGATATTTGTTAAGCATAGCAGAATTCGGTTTAGACTGGGTTTGACTGGTTAAGTCTGCTCTAAGGCGGTGAAGGCTGGTATAAGCCGCTTTAGACTTGTTAAGACTGTCTACGTCTGGTATAAGACTTGGCCTGATACGCGTCGTGCTTGGAGAGCGCCAGCCCTGCCCTCAGGTTTTTCTTCCCTGGGCTCACTGCTCAGCTCCGCAAGTCATCCATTCCAGCACCCAAAAGCATTTCCAAGCCACAATCCCACAGATGATATCTCCCACAGCTTTAAAATCATCCTCGGTTAAAAAGAAGAGGGTGATTGTCTTGGGGGATTCCCTGCTCAAAGGAATGGAGGGTCCCATCTATAGGCCGGACCCGCTCCATAGGGAGGTCTGCTGCTTGCTGGGAGCATCAGTCAGGGACGTAGGCTGGGAGTATAATACAGCAGAAAGGAAGCAGTCCCGGAGGTTCCTGGAGTGTCTGGAAGACAACTTCCTCACACAGCTGGTGAGCGAACCGACAAGGGACGGTGCCCTCCTGGACCTGCTGTTGGTGAAGAGAGAAGGACTGGTGGGGGATGTGAAGGTTGGAGGACGCTTGGGGCAAAGCGATCATGAGATGAGAGAGTTCTCAGTGCGGAGTAAAATGAAGAAGGAGGTTAGCAGAACAGTCGCCCTCAACTTTCAGAGAGCAGACTTTGGGCTCTTCAGAAGGCTGGTCAGAAAAGTCCCGTGGGAGGCGCTCCTTGAAGGCAAAGGTGTCCATGAGGGCTGGGCGCTCTTCAAGAAGGAACTCCTAGCAGCTCAGGAGAAAGCCGTCCCCAAGTTCTGGAAAAGTAGCCGGAGGGGTAAGAAACCAGCGTGGTTGAGTAGGGAGGTCCTAAGAGACATCAATAATAAGAGGAGGGTCTACGACCTCTGGAGGAAGGGGCAGGCATCCTGGGTGGGCTATAGGGAGGAAGGGAGAAGGTGCAGGGAAAAAGTCAGGAGGGCTAAGGCCCAACTAGAAATGCGATTGGCCAAGACGGTGAAAGACAACAAAAAGTCTTTCTACAAATACGTCAACAGCAAAAGGAGGGCTAGGGAGAATCTCCAGTCCCTAGTAGATGCAGAGGGAACAACAGTAACAGGGGACGAAGACAAGGCTGAAGTGCTCAATGCCTACTTTGCCTCAGTCTTTAACAGTAAGGAAAATTGTTCCCTCTGTGCACAACCCCAAGGGTTGGATGAGAAGTATGAGATTCCCAAGGTCCAAGAGGAGGTGGTTAGAGACTTGCTTGCCCAGCTAGATGCCCACAGGTCTATGGGGCCGGATGGAGTCCACCCAAGATTTTTGAGGGAACTGGCAGATGTGCTGGCCAAACCCCTTTCCATCACCTTCCAGCAGTTCTGGATGACTGGGGAGGTTCCACTGGACTGGAGGCTTCTTATAGATGTCGTGCCCATCTATAAGAAGGGGCGCAGGGAGGATCCGGGGAACTACAGGCCTGTCAGCCTGACCTCGGTACCGGGGAAAGTCATGGAGCGGGTGATCTTGAGTGCGATCATGAAGCACTTGCAAGAGAACCGGGTGATCAGGCTCAGTCAACGCGGGTTCATGAAAGGCAGGTCTTGCCAGACTAATCTGATCACCTTCTATGACCGAGTGACTAAACTCTTGGACGAGGGAAAGGCTGTGGATGGATCTTCCTGGACTTCAGTAAAGCCTTTGATACAGTTTCTCACAGCATTCTGCTTCGGAAACTGTCGGCCTCTGGCCTGGACGGGTGCACACTCTCCTGGGTGAAAAACTGGTTGAATGACCTGGCCCAGAGGGTGGTGGGAAATGGAGTTAAATCCAGCTGGAGGCCAGTAACAAGTGGGGTTCCCCAGGGCTCAGTCCTGGGTCCAGTCCTGTTTAATGTCTTTATCAACGACCTGGATGAAGGCATTGAGTCCTCCCTTAGCAAGTTTGCAGATGACACCAAGCTGGGAGGAAGTGTTGATCTGCTGGAGGGTCGGGAGGCTCTGCAAAGGGACCTGAACAGGCTGGACTGCTGGGCTGAGACTAACGGCATGAGGTTTAACAAGGCCAAATGCCGGGTCCTGCACTTGGGGCACCACAACCCTAAGCAGAGCTACAAACTAGGAGAGACCTGGCTGGAAAGCTGCCAGGAGGAGAAGGACCTGGGGGTGCTGGTTGACAACCGACTGAACATGAGCCAGCAGTGTGCCCAGGTGGCCAACAAGGCCAATGGCATCTGGGCCTGTATCAGGAACGGCGTGACCAGCAGGTCCAGGGAGGTTATTCTCCCCCTGTACTCGGCACTGGTGAGACCGCACCTCGAGTACTGTGTTCAGTTCTGGGCCCCTCACCACAAGAAGGATGTTGTGGCTCTGGAGCGAGTCCAGAGAAGGGCAACAAAGCTGGTGAAGGGGCTGGAGAACAAATCTTATGAGGAGCGGCTGAGAGAGCTGGGGGTGTTCAGCCTGGAGAAGAGGAGGCTGAGGGGAGACCTTATTACTCTCTACAACTGCCTGAAGGGAGGTTGTGGAGAGTAGGGAGCGGGCCTTTTCTCCCAAGTGGTAGGGGACAGGACGAGAGGGAATATCCTCAAGATCCACCAGGGGAGATTTAGTCTTGAGATTAGGAAAAAATTCTTCACGGAGAGGGTGGTTAGGCATTGGAACAGTCTGCCAAGGGAGGCAGTTGAGTCACCGTCCCTGGAGGTGTTTAAGGTTAGGGTGGATGAGGCGCTTAGGAGCATGATTTAGGGATTGGTGGGAATGGTTGGACTCGAAGATCCAGTGGGTCTTTTCCAAACTGGTGATTCTGTGATTCTGTAATTCTGTGAACAACGTTTTCCCCACTCTAAGCCAATTCCTCTCAGAAAGTGGGAGTCACAAACAAGCCTTCGATAACACCCTCAAGGATCCCACTCAGCCCACCTTCTGTCAAGGGACGCGGGCTCTCTTCAGCCAGACTGGGGCAGGGGCGTGAAATCATGAAGCCCAGCTGGCTGAGAGATGCAGCCAACAGGATCCCCAGCCCCACAAGTGACTCCTTCTGCCCCACAAGTGGCTCCTCCTTCCACAGGAGTGATGGAGCAGGGTGGTAGGATGTCCTGATCGTTCCCGCCCCACCAAAGATGCTCTTTCTTCTAGTGGCAGCCCTCAAGTGTCCCCGGCTCCTGGGAAGGAAACCAGGTCAACCCAGTGCCGGTGCTGCTATGCCGAGTCCAACACAGGTAGACCTGGCCCGTAAAGTCTGCTTAAGTCTGGTTCATTCACTTAAGTCTGGTTAAGGCTGCAATATGGCACTTCAGACTGGTTTAGACTGGTGAAAGGTTATGTAATGCAGACTACACTAGAATGAACTGGTTAAGTCTTGTATAAGGCAGTTAAGACTGGTATAAGCTGGTTTGGACTGGTTAGGTCCGGTCTAAGTGTGTTAAGGCTGGAATATGTCGGTTTAGACTGATTTAGACAGGTTAAGTCCTGTACAGGTCGGTTAAGGATGGAACTTCTCGGTTTAGACTGGCTATGTCTGGTCTAAGGCGGTTAAGGCTGGTATATGGCGGTTTAGAGTGGTTTAGACTGGTTAAGTCCAGTACAGCGCAGTTAAGGCTGTATAAGGCGGTTTAGACCACTTAAGACTGGTTAAGTCCAGTATAGGGCGATTAAGACTGGTATAGGTTGTTTAGACGGGCTAAGTCTGGTATAACGCGGTTAAGGCTGGAAGATGGCGGTTTAGACTGGTTTAGTTTTGTTGAGTCCGCTATAAGTCAGTTATGACTGGTTAAGGAGTTTTGGAGTGGTGTAGACTGCTGAAATCCGATAGATATTTGTTAAGCATAGCAAAAGTTTTTTTAGACTGGGTTTGACTGGTTAAGTCTGCTCTGAGGCGGTGAAGGCTGGTATAAGCCGGTTTAGACTGGTTAAGACTGGCTACGTCTGGTATAAGGCCTGGCCTGATATGCGTCGTGCTTGGAGAGCGCCAGCCCTGCCCTCAGGTTTTTCTTCCCCGGGCTCACTGCTCAGCTCTGCAATTCATCCATTTCGGCACCCAAAAGCATTTCCAAGCCACAATCCCACAGCTGACAACTCCTTTTTACCCACTCTGAGCCAATTTCCCTCAGAAAGAGGGAGTCACAAACAAGCCGTCGACAACACCCTCAAGGATCCCACTCAGCCCACCTTCTGTCAAGGGAGGCTCTCTTCAGCCAGACTGGGGCACGGGCATGAAACCATGAAGCCCAGCTGGCTGAGAGATGCAGCCAACAGGGTCCCCAGCCCCACAAGTGGCTCCTCCTTCCACAGGAGCGATGGGGCAGGGTGTTAGGGAGCCCTGATCGTTCCCAGCCCCCCAAAGATGCTCTTTCCTCTAGTGGCAGCCCTCAAGTGTCCCCAGATCCTGGGACGGACACCAGGTCAACCCAGAGCCAGCGCTGCTGTGCCGAGTCCAACACGGGTAGAGCTGGCACCCGGAATCGGGTAGACCTGACGGCTACTCACCACGGCAGGTAGACCTGGCACCCAGAAGCTGGGAAGAGGCTGAAGTCTGCTTAGTCACTTACTTCCCTCGAGTTGGTTAAAAAACTTGAGCCCATAAAGTCTGCTTAAGTCTGGTTCATTCACTTAAGTCTGGTTAAGGCTGCAATATGGCGCTTTAGACTGGTTTAGACTGGTGAAAGGTTATGTAAGGCAGACTAGAATGGAATGAACTGGTTAAGTCTTGTATAAGGCAGTTAAGACTGGTATAAGCCGGTTTAGACTGGTTAAGTCCGGTCTAAGGCGGTTAAGGCTGGAATATGGCGATTTAGACTGGTTTAGACTGGCTAAGTCTGGTATTGGGCGGTTAAGGCTGGTATAAGCTGGTTTAGACTGGTTTTGACTGGTTAAGTGCGGTATAGAGCAGTTAAGGCTGGAAGATGGCGGTTTAGACTGAATATGTCTGGTATAATGTGGTTAAGGCTGGAATATGGCGGTTTAGAGTGGTTTAGACAGGTTAAGTCCGGTATAGGGCGGTTAAGACTGGTGTAAGGCGGTTTACACTGGAACATGGCGGTTTAGACTAGTTTAGACTGCTTACGTCAGGTAGAGTCCCGTTAATGCTGGTAAGAGCCGGTTAAGACTGGCTAAGTATTGTATAACTCAGCTAAGGCTGGAATATGGTGGCTGAGGCTTGTTTAGACTGGTTAATTTCAGTCGAATTGGATTAAGGCTGGTATAAGCCGGTCTAGACAGGCTAAGGCTAGTATAAGGCGGTTAAGGCTGGTATAAGCCGGTTTAGACTGGTTTAGACTAGTTAAGACCGGTATAGATCGGTTAAGGCAGGAACATGGCGGTTTAGACTGGCTATGTCTGGTATAAGGCGGCTAAGGCTGGAATATGGCGGTTTAGAGTGCTTTAGACAGGTTAAGTCTGCTGTAGGGCGGTTAAGGCTGGTGTAAGCCGATATAGACCAGTTTAGACTGGTTAAGTCCGGTATATTGCGGTTAAGGCAGGAATATGGTGATTTAGAGTGGTTTAGCCAGGTTAAGTCTGCTATCGGTCCGTTAAGGCTGGTATAAGCCGGTTTAGACCGGTTTAGAATGGTAAAGTCCGGTATAGGGCAGTTAAGATTTGTATAAGACGGTTTAGACTGGCTAAGTCTGGTATAAGGCGGTTAAGGCTGGAATATGGCGATTTAGACTGGTTAAGTCTAGTATAGGGTGGTTAAGGCTGGTATAAGCCGCTTTAGACTGGTTTAGACTGGTTAAGACTGGTTAAGCCTGGTATAAAGGGGGTTAAGGCTTATATAATCCAGTTTAGAATGCCTAAGTCTGGTATGAGGTGGTTAGGGCTGGAATATGGCAGATTAGAATGTTTTAGAGTGGTTAAGACCGGTATAAGGTGGTTAAGAATGGTATAAGGCAGCTTAGACTGGCTAAGGCTATTGTAAGTCGGTTAAGGATTGACTATGACAGTTTTTACTGGTTTAGACTGCTTAAGTCAGGTATAGAGTGTTTAAGGCTGCAATAAGCCCGTTTAGCCTGGTTTAGCCTGGTTTAGCCTGGTTAAGCAAGGTATAAGGTGGTTAATGCTGGTATAAGCCAATTCAGACTGGCTAAGTCCAGTATAAGGCGGTTAAGACTGGAAGATGGCAGTTTAGTCTGATTTAGTTTTGTTGAGTCCACTCTAATGCAGTTATGCCTGGTTAAGGTGTTTTGGAGGGATTTAGACTGCTGAAATACGCTAGATATTTGTTAAGCACAGCAAAAAGCCATTTTAGACTGGGTTTGACTGGTTAAGTCTGAATATGGCAGTGAAGGCTGGTATAAGCCGGTTTAGACTGGTTAAGACTGGCTACGTCTGGTATAAGGCCTGGCCTGATATGCGTCGTGCTTGGAGAGCGCCAGCCCTGCCCTCAGGTTTTTCTTCCCCGGGCTCACTGCTCAGCTCCGCAATTCATCCATTCTGGCACCCAAAAGCATTTCCAAGCCACAATCCCACAGCTGACAACTCCTTTTTACCCACTCTGAGCCAATTTCCCTCAGAAAGAGGGAGTCACAAACAAGCCGTCGACAACACCCTCAAGGATCCCACTCAGCCCACCTTCTGTCAAGGGACGCGGGCTCTCTTCAGCCAGACTGGGGCACGGGCGTGAAACCATGAAGCCCAGCTGGCTGAGAGATGCAGCCAACAGGGTCCCCAGCCCCACAAGTGACTCCTCCTGACCCACAAGTGGCTCCTCCTTCCACAGGAGTCATAGGGCAGAGTGTTAGGGAGCCCTGATCGTTCCCAACACCCCAAGGATGCTCTTTCCTCTAGTGGCAATCCCTCAAGTGTCCCCGGATCCTGAGGCAGACACCAGGTCAACCCAGCACCGGCACTGCTGTGCCGAGTCCAACACGGGTAGAGCTGGCACCCGGAATCGGGTAGACCTGACGGCTCCTCACCACGGCAGGTAGACCTGGCACCCAGAAGCCGGGAAGTGGCTGAAGTCTGCTTCCCTCAGTTGGTTAAAATACTTGAGCCCATAAAGTCTGCTTAAGTCTGGTTCATTCACTTAAGTCTGGTTAAGGCTGCAATACGGCGCTTTAGACTGGTTTAGACTGGTTGAAGATTATGTAAGGCAGACTAGACTGGAATGAACTGGTTAAGGCAGTTAAGACTGGTATAAGGCGGTTTAGACTGGTTAAGTCCAGTCTAAAGCGGTTAAGGCTGGAATATGGTGGTTTAGACTGATTTAGACTGGTTAAGTCTGGTATAGGCCGGTAAGGCTGGTATAAGCCCGTTTGGACTGGTTTCACAGAATCACAGAATCACAGAATGACCAGGTTGGAAGAGACCCACTGGATCGTCGAGTCCAACCATTCCCACCAATCCCTAAATCATGCTCCTAAGCACCTCGTCTATCCTAACCTTAAACACATCCAGGGACGGTAACTCAACCACCTCCCTTGGCAGACTAACTCCATCCTGGCAGACCTCCTCCAGGTCCTCTCCAGTTTCTCCTCTTCCCTTTTGAAATGTGAGACTCGCTGGGTCCTGTGGCATCATCCTGGTGCCACAAGAGTGAGGGCAGCGATTGTCTCCTTTGCCCAGTGTCAGGAGTTGCTCCCTCTGCTCCTCCCAGTGAGGGGCTGGGGGTGGGCAAGAAGTTGTCAGGGAGACACAGGCAGGAGAGCTGACCCCGGCTGAGCAGAGGGAGATCCCATAACATAGACGCCACAATAAGTGATAAAAGCTGTGGCAGAAGAAGAAATAAGTAGAGAGTTTTATCGTTCAAGGTGATGGGTGATGGTAGACTGGTGGGGTTTCCGTCTACCTGAGGGAGGTGGCAAATGCTTTGGTTTTGGTTTATGTTAGTTTTTATCTATTCTCTTTCACCTATTATACTATTTTCAGCTCAGCTGACAAGTCATAAAAATATTTCCATGGAGCAGCATGGGCAGGAACCTTGCCGGCTGAGGAGTTCCCTGAGGAGATGGACCTGGGTGGGTGACATTTCAAAAGAGAATTTCCACAGAAATATTGTCTCCTGGAAAATCCTGAGCTTGGAGAAGATTTGGCTTCGAGGAAACATTATAGTGGCTTTCCAGTCCCTGAGTACCATGACAAGAAATTAAGGCAGGGTCTCTATCCTAGGACATGGAGTGATAGGACAAGGGGGTTTAGCTTTAAAATGGAAGGGGGAAGATTTAGATTAGACATGAGGAAGAAATCATTCACAAAGAAGGTGGTGAGTTGATGTCCCAGGTTGCCCAGGGACGCTGTGGATGCCCCCTCCCTGGATGTGTTCAAGGTCAGGATGGATGGGGCCTTTAGCAGCCTGGTCCTGTGGGAGATGTCCCTGCTTATGGCAAGGGGGGTGGAACTAGATGGGCTTTAAGGTCCTTCCAGCCCAGACCATTCTATGGTTTTGAAAAGTATAGAAATAAATTTTAAAATAAAATATATTTTTCTTAGGTGCACTTTGAAATCTTCCTCTTTAACCACATTGGGAAATGACTCCAAGGAGCTGTACAAGGCGTGAAGACCTGAAGAAATCTCCAGGCAGACAAAGAGCTCGTTAAGGCTTTCTGGGCTTTAATGAGACCCAGGGTGAACTCGCTGATGAGTCCGTGAACCTCAACTTCTTGGAGAAGATTGAATGAAGCTCTCAAGAAGTGAAAAGCAGATCATAGAGTACCTTGAAGTATTAATTTGTCTCAGTGAGGATCATTAGTAACAAAGCCTCCCCAGGGACTCGTTAGAGCTGAGAATTGGAAGCCATGATTGCAGGTAGGCAAAGGCGCTGTGCAAGAGCTGTGATGCTGAGAAAAAGGTTTGGTTTGCTTGATGAAGCAGGAAGACCAAGGCCTGACCCCCAGCCCTGGGCAGGCAGATCTGGCTTTGGCTACAATGACACTGGTGTCATGAACATTCCCACATGGCCAAATCAAACTGGGAACAGTTATTCCATCTAATTCCAAATAGAGGCCTGTGTAGTTCTGGGAGATTCCAAGGCTCTCCCACAGTTCCATGGAGTTGTAGAAGAGTTTGGTCATAGATGGGCAGGGTCATAAAAGTGTTGGGTCATAGAAGAGTGAGAGAAAACTTGTGTGTGAGAAGTGTCAGGTGATGGAAGAGTTTAGTAATAGAGGAGTAACAGCGAAGCGCAGTCATAGACGGTTTATAGAAGTGTTGGGTCATAGAATTCTCATGGCAGAACTGGGTCATGGATGCCTCTGGCCATAAAAGGGTCATCGATAATTCAGGCCATGGAATAGTCAAGTCATAGAAGTTTGAGTTTATTTCGATTTTAGAAAGGTTTTGTCATAGAAGGTTCAAAATAGCACTGGTTCAGAGAAAGATTGGTTCATAAAGAAACTTAGAACTGTCAGGTTTTGGAAGAATCTGGTCACAGAAGGTTCATGGAAGAGTCAGGTTATTGAATAAAGCATCATAGAACAGTCAGACAACAGTCAGGACATAGAATGAAGTGTTGTGTCATGGAATGCTCGAGTTATTGAAGGGTCTAGTTATAGAAGAGATGGGTAAGAGAATATTTGAGTTATAGATGAATCAGTTTATAGAGGAATAAAAGAAGAGTTCAGTTCTAGAAAGTTCATAGAAGTCTTAGGTCACAGAATATCTGGGTAATAGAAGTGTCAAGTCACAGAAATACAGGTGTTTATTTTCTTAATAGAAGAGTTTCTTAAGTTAAGGGTCATCCAAGTGTGAGTTCATAGAAGTGTCAGGTCATAAACTGGTTGGGTCAGAGATTATTAAGGTCATAGAAGAGCCAGGTCAAAGAAAGTCATAGAGGTATCATAAAAGAATTGGGTCATAGGAGCCTCTCGGGTTTTAGAAGTTCAGGTCATAGAGGAGTCACAGATGAGTGGGGTGGTAGAAGACTTGGTTCATAGAAGAAGAGATGCATCATAGGATGTTCATAGAAGAGCAGAGTCATAGAAAGGGTGTGTCATTGAAGTGTCAGGTCATAGAAGCACTAGGTCATCAAAGGGTCATAGAATTGTTGGGTCATAGAAGACTTTAGTCATAAAAGAGGCACCTGGCAGCTCATGTGTGTGTCAGATCATAACAGGAATTTTATCATGCAAGGGCCAGTTAATAGATGAGTTGGTTCATACAAGAGTTGGGTCACAGAAGCATCACGCTTTAGAAGAGTTGGGTGATAGAAGCATCAGGACATAGATGATTTGTGTCACAGAAGAGTCAAAGAAGAACTGAGCCATAGAATGTCGCATCATAGAAGAGTCAGAGAATATTCAAGTCATAGAAGGTCATAGAATAGTCGAGTCACAGAAGGGTCTGATCTTTTAAGATGCAGGTCAAAGAAAATTTGGTTATAGATGAGTCAGATATCAGAGGAGTAGCAAAAGAATTTAATCATACAAAGTTGAAAGAGGTGTCAGGTCATAGAAGCCTCAGGCCATAAAAGATTTGGGTAATAGATGGGTCATAAAATATTTGGGTCATGGAAGAGACGAGTCATAGAAGCATGAGAGTTTAGTCAGGAAATAGGAAAGTCTGTGTCATAAGAAGGTCCCAGATGACTCAGATCATGGAAATGTTGGATCATTGAAGAGTTGGGTCATAAATAGAAAGTCATAGAAGGGTCAGTGAAGAGGTTGGTCATAAAAGGCTTGAGTCATTTAAGACAAGGTACAGAATTATTTAATTATTGAAGTATCCTAGATAAGTTGGGTCACAGCAATATCAGGTCATAGAAGTGTTTGTCACAGTACTGTCAGGTCAGAAAACGGACTTAGAAATATTGGGATGTAGAAGACTAAAGTCATAAAAGAGTTGTAGAAGGGTCATATAAGCGTCAGATCATAGAAGAGTAATTAGAGTAGGGACATCATAGCTGGCTCAGGTCATAGAAGACTTGGTTCCTAGAAGGATGGTGAGACACAATCTACCCAAGGAAATCAAGTCCTCTTCTCCTTCCGACATCCAGAAATGCAATATGAGCAGACAATATTGGGCCACAGCCTTTATTTACCCTGCTCATCCACTGCCCATTTCTAAAAATGACATGGAAAATGGTAGTGGTGTCAGTGGTCTGGAAATTTCCTCCATCTCCATGACATTTAGAAGATGATGGAGAGCAGCCTCACTGTGACATTGTCCTGCTCATTCAGTTCAATGGGATGTTGCCCTTTCTGTCCCATAGAATGGGAAGGATTGCGTTTGCTCGAGTGAGCCTTGACCTGATCACGACCCACCACTAGCTGATCTCCTGAAGAGTCGTGCCCTGAATCATAGAAGCCAGGAGAACTTGATGGGGAAGACAGAGGCAAAGAGGACACAGGGAATCTCAGACGTGTCTACTCCCGCTCTTCCTAAATTCAGCAGTGCCTACACAGGCTCTGTGTTCGTTTGTTTGTTTGTTTTTCTTTTTCTGTTCCAGAAGCAGAAAATTCTGATGATGGGGCCCTTGAATGTTCTTTCAAATGGAGAGTGATTCACAGTCTGGACCCTTGCTGAGCTTGGAGGATGCTGTCCCTTAAGCCCATCTGTCCTGAGCTCCGTGACCACATCACAACTCTGTCTCCCAAATAAACAGCTCAGACTCCTGCTGCCTGTGCCCCTGGCTGAGGGCATTGCTGCCCATTGGAGCTGAAGCCCTGCAGCTGTGGCACCAGCCAAGCTCATCCCTGACATCAGGAAACCAAGAGTCCAAGACCCTGTTCGTGTAAAGTCTTTGCTTAAAGGAGAGACACGGCTGGGACGAAAGAGAGCTGAGTGTCTTTCCAGCCTCAAATCTAAAACCAGGGATGAAAAGCCTAAATTCTTTCAATCGATCAGCTTGGAGAAAGTCCCTGTAATCTTCGTGAGGTCCTATTTGATGAGGCATAAAATAATGTCCACTGATATTTTAACAGGATCAATGACAGTGCAGGACAGATGTGTCTCTGCCCAGGTGAGGGAGGGAACATCAGGGATGGCTTCAGCCTGTTTCTCAGCAGGTTCCCATGGAGCCCCAGAGACGCCTCGAGGGAGCCCAGAGGGGCAGAGAAAGTGCTGCCTTGGGCTGCTCCTCTGCTGCTGAGCTGGGCTGGGCTCCTGGCACATGGTGAGCTCATAACAAGAGGGTAATTATGAAAAGAGCCAGGTCTGTCCAGGAGAAGCTCCTCTGCCAAGCCCAGCAGGGCTGAGGGCACTGCCTGCAGGCAGCGAGGGGAGAGGAGGGAGCAGAGAGAGGGGAAAGGCAGGGTGGGGTGGGAGGAAAGAGGAGGATTCATTTGCAGACAAATCGTCACAGCCCTTCTCCATGTGAGTCTCTGGATGCAGGGCAATGCAGGTGCTGTTCCTGGAGGGATCTCCTAAAACCTGCACAGCCCTAGCCTGTGGGATCTGTCAGGAGGGCTCTTGCCATTTCTGCAGCAGAGAGAAAAACCAGGGTCAGTGCCCAGCCTGCTCGGGGAGCTCCCTGTGGTGGGAGAGGGAGAAGCTGTTGGCAGGAAGGAAGCAGCTCTTGGCAGGAGAGGGTCTTTCTGCTTTCAAGTGAGTCTGGTGTGAGTCACGGCTGCACACAATTAGAAATCATTTTTAGATATTTCTAAGCAGGCATTTCAAGGGAAACATCAGGGCAATGATTATGTCAAAGATAAGGAACTTCTCTGAGTCTGTGGTATTGCTGACCTGCACTTCGGGAATTTCAGGGGAAAAATGGATCGAGAAGCTCTCAGGCTTAAACAAATCAATAAGCCTCCTGAGCAGTACCCTTGAGTGGTCAGTAGGAGCCTCCTAAAGAGTTTCCAGCTCCTCCTCTGCCCATGGGCAGCGCCAACATCACCTCTGCGTGACTCGCCAGGGTCAGTCTGTCGTGTCCTTTTTTGCTTATAAACAAGAGCTTGTGCCCAGCTTTACCCAGCAAACAGGAAGGTTTGTGTAGGGCCAGGGGGATGCAGAGAGGGTCAGATGGGGTCTGTGAGCACTGACAGCGAGAAGGCATGGGACAGGGAAGAATCTCTAAGGAGGAAAATCTCCAGGCAGAGGGATAGGGTCATGGAATGAGAGGGAAATTAATACAGCGATATTGTGGGAGGGAGAATTCTAAAAGTTCTGTTTGATCCCCGCAATGAAGCCGCTTCCTCTGAGCAAGCCCCCCTGCCTCCTCTCCCACCCAGCAAACCCTCTGCCCTCAGGGCTCTGGGCTCCAAGGCTGAGCCCCCTCCTCTGCAGCCACAGCTCCAGTGCCCTCTCCAGAACCCAGGGGCTGAGAACAACTGCCCAGCAAGGTTGGTGTCTGGGAGGGAGTGAGCACAGCTGGGGAAGGGGAATGCTGTCTGCGTGCCTGACTGCCTCTACCCTGGCTTCTCTCAGCCAGACCCTCACTTTCTTTCTCCCTGTTTCTCCCCTGATCTATGTTCTTGCTGTTTTTCTCTGGTTCTTGCTGCCAGGCTCTCTGGGGATGGGAGTTTCAGCTGCAGAGTCACCCTCTGAGCTGGACGCTCATTTTCTGCCTTTGTGTCTGCAGGAACCTGTGTCCCAGCTTTCCTCTGAGTTGTGAGACACTGGGCAATGCAGTCAGTGGGGCTGGGGAAGGAGCTGAGTGTCCCTTCAACAAATGGCATCATGAGGACACCTGACTGTCCTTGAGGTGTCCTTCCAAGCTGTGAACTTCCCTCCAGGATGCAAACCTGCCTTATCACATCTTTGTGCTACGTGAAGGCCCCTTGGGGTGTGCAGAGATGCAACGAGAGAGCAAATGCTGGTTTATTTCTGAAATGAGCCATGTGAGTCCTGGGCTGAAAGTGGGGGCTGAGACCTTAGGAAAGGGTGAGATATTGGGTGGTGAGAGGTGGATCTCTCTGCAAGATTGACTCCTCAGAGCCTGCGGGCAGAGGACCTGCTCCTCCAGCAGATTCAGCTGGCACCAAGAAGAGTTCCAGGCACAGAGCTGAAGGAAGGTCTGAGAGAAATGAAATAGTAGCAGCAAGTGTGCAGTGTGAGAAATGGTTTGATTTTACTCAAAAGTCTCCTGTAAGTTCTTCCTGTAATTTTCTTTTTGTTCAGTGCTTCACATCCAGAGGCAGCAGATGTCCAACAGTAGCTCCATCACCCAGTTCCTCCTCCTGGCATTCGCAGACACACGGGAGCTGCAGCTCTTGCACTTCTGGCTCTTCCTGGGCATCTACCTGGCTGCCCTCCTGGGCAACGGCCTCATCATCATCACCATCGCCTGTGATCACCATCTCCACACGCCCATGTACTTCTTCCTCCTTAATCTCGCTCTCCTAGACCTCAGCTGCATCTCTACCATTGTCCCCAAATCGATGAGCAATTCCCTCTGGCACACCAGAGCCATCTCCTTCTCAGGATGCGTTTCTCAAGTCTTTCTGTTTGTCTTTTTCATTTCAGCAGAGTATTATCTTCTCACAGTCATGTCCTACGACCGCTACGTTGCCATCTGCAAACCCCTGCACTACGGGACCCTCCTGGGCAGCAGAGCTTGTGTCCACATGGCAGCAGCTGCCTGGGGGACTGCGTTTCTCTATGCTCTGCTGCACACGACCAATACATTTTCCTTGCCCCTCTGCCAGGGCAATGCTGTGGAACAGTTCTTCTGTGAAATCCCCCACATCCTCAAGCTCTCCTGCTCACACTCCTACCTCAGGGAAGCTCGGCTTCTTGTGGTCAGTGTCTTAATAGCTTTGGGCTGTTTTGTTTTCATTCTTGTGTCCTATGTGCAGATCTTCAGGGCTGTGCTGAGAATCCCCTCTGAGCAGGGTCAGCACAAATCCTTCACCATGTGCCTCCCTCACCTGGCTGTGGTCTCCCTGTTTGTCAGCACTGTAGCATTTGCCTACATGAAACCCCCCTTCTTCTCCACTGCATCCCTGGACCTATTTGTGTCATTTCTGTACTCAGTGGTTCCTCCAGCACTGAACCCCCTCATCTACAGCTTGAGGAACAAGCAGATCAAAGATGCAGTGAGGAAACTGATAACTGGATGGTTCTCTGAAGGAACTAACTGTTCATCACCTTCTGCATAGCAGTTATCATGCAAGTCATTGCAAGCACACTTTGGCTTCTCTATTTGTTGTTGCTGTATCTGGTTTCATAGAATCATAGAATCATAGACTAACCAGGTTGGAAGAGACCCACTGGATCATCAAGTCCAACCATTGCTATCAATCATTAAACCATTTCCCTCAGCACCTTGTTCACCCGTGCCTTAAACTCCTCTTGGGAATGTGACTCAGTCCCCTCCCTGGGCAGCCTCTGCCAGTGCCCAATGAACCTTTCAGTGAAGAAGAATTTTTTCTATTGTTCACATTAAACCTCCCCTGGCTGAGCTTGAGGCCATTCCCTCTCATCCTGTCCCCTGTCACTTGGGAGAAGAGCCCAGCTCCCTCCTCTCCACAACCTCCTTTCAGGTAGCTGTAGACAGCAATGAGGTCTCCCCTCACAATTCTCTTCTCCAGGCTAAATGACCCCACCTCTCTCAGCCGTTCCTCATAAGGCCTTCATGGTTGTTAAAATCTTATCAACCTGGTTTTAATTTAATGTCTTCTTCTGTCTTCCCATTGATTGGCTATGTAAATGAGGAGCTGCACTCTCTGTGTGTTTCAACAAAATAAAGGGATAGTCAATGACTACTGTTTCCTGATATCTTTCCTCCAAGGCCTTTTTGAAGCTGCAGGGACAGTTCCTGTGGCATGGGTGGAGAGGAAAAGAGTCCTGGCATGGGAGCACTGCCTGGCATCAGTGCTTGGTCTCCCAGAATTGTTCTCTCTCCACTTCCACACTCTCCTCCTCACCCCTTGCCTTGCTGTAAGTGGCTCTGAGCTTGGTCCCAGCCGTGCTGAGTGGCAGTGCTGCACCCACAGGCAGGGACAGGGGGTGGGCACTTGTGGGACACAACTGCCTTTCCATGAAGAGAGGGGATCTCCTCAGGGCACAGCCTGAAGGCTTTCATCTTCTTTCAAAGTTTCCCTAAAGGGCCAGAGAACATGACCCACAGATGAAAACAGCTGCGTAATAATTAACAGTGGAGATGTGAATGGTTTGGGAAGGATGCAGTTTCACAGCGCAGCCTCCTGTGAGAGAACTTGAGGACCAGCAGTGCAGGGTCTAGTCTGTGCCCATGTGCACTGGACACCCTGCAGGATCTGTCCCATGGCAACAATCCTGGAGTAGCCCCTCAAAACCACCATTCCCAGCACTGCCCTCTCACCCCAGCTTGGGGAGGTTCTTTGTCCCTCCCTGGAAGGACACAGAATGAGGAGGCCGGTGTCCATATTCTCACTGTGCAGATGAGATGGGAGCACGTACTTCGTGTACATGAGGTGAGAGGAACCCAAGCAAACACGAACAGCCCATCCTTGAGTCTCCATGAAGACCTGGGGGACAGAAAGTTTCTCAAGGTCACTTTGAGTTGAGACCGACATCTCAAGGGTAAGTGCTTGAATGCAGCTCTGGGATGTGCTTCCTTCAACCAAGGTCCCCGTGTCCATTCCTCATGCTGTGGGCATCCCAGAGGAGTGAAGAGCAGGGCAACACACTGCAGGGCTGAGGCACCTCCCAACATCTACAAGTGGCAACAGGAACTCAGAGAGAGACTATGACCTTTATCTCCCCCTGTACAAGGGCCTGACTCTGCCTCTGAACATCCCGAGGTGCATAAGGAGTTTATGAGGCCAGCTCAGATGTGGACTCTGGACAGAACCCTGACATTTCTGTTTGTGACTCCAGGAACCAACCGCACTGGCCCAGGGAGATTCGTCTCAGCTCCCTTGGACAGGCTCATTGCGAGTGTTCCTGTCTGCTGCATCACCCTTATATGATGTAACTGCTAGAACAGAGAGGTTCTGGGGTCCTTGGAAAAGGAACTCATTGAACATACCTTAAAGAACAGGAAGAAAGGGAATTGGGAGAATTGCATGTGAAATCCCTGGAAGGTGAAGGAGATGAAATGCACAGTGTACCAGAGAGAGAGCTGGCAAAGCAAGCACAGGGCAGGGGAGAGGCTGCTTCTCTCACAAATCACACACGGTCTGAAAATTCATACCTTGGCAGCACAGAAATTCCAGGGACATTTTGTTAGAAGTTTGAAATCATTTCAGCTGATGCGGCAGAGCAGTTTGAGATATCTCTTTAGGCATTGAGAGCCCTTCTTATGTTTTCAGACTGAGCTCCATGCTCTGACCATCAGCACCCAGTGCAAACCTCTAGAGGTCCTGAAGTGTCTGAGGTGTTTGCCTGGGACTGCAGCTGTCAGAGGAGACTGAAAGATTCGTGTCACTTCCATCATTTCCATCCAGTCCTGAACATTCCTACACTTTATTAGGGGAGTTCCAAGAGTGTTGGTAAAGGGGGCAGTACAGGAAGAGCACTTAGAAGAAGTGACAATAGAATTCTCCAAGTGATGTTGATGCAGGGTGTCTCGTAAGGAGGCCTGGACATGTGGGGAAAGCAATGGCCTTGAGGTCCAACACTACATGGACAACCTTGCTCCTCACCTCCCCACCCCCACCATGTGTCTCTCTCAGTCAGGTTGTTTATGTCAGTGAAAAATGCATCTCCATATGACACACAAAGTGCTTGGACCCCTTCCAGAGCACGTCTTAGATTTGCAGTCTATCCAGAAGTTGACCTTGGATCCCCTCATATACCAATTTCTCTATAAATAATAAAAATTACAGAGGCAAGCTCCATTTTTGGACTATTCTTAACCTTGCAGATAGAATCATAGACTATCTTGAGTGAGAAGGGGTCTATAAGGATCATCAAGTCCCACTGCTTGCTCTTCATTAGACTACCTAAAACCAAACCAAGAGCACAATCCAGATGCTCCTTGAACTCTGAAAGGCTTGGTGCCATGACCACTTCCCTGGGGAGACTTTTCCAGTGACCGGCCACCCTCTCAGTGAAGAACCATTTCCTAATGTCCAATGTCAACTTCCCCTGATGCAATCTCAGTCCATTTCCATTTCCTATCGCTGGTCACCAGGGAGCAAAGCTCACCCGTCAGTTGTGCAGAGAGGCCAGTGCTGGAGCTGGCAATGGGAGAGACCAGTGCCCTGGGGCACCTTCCCAGTCTGTCCCTGCCACCAAGGGCACCCACCGGCCTCCTCTCCTGCACCTGCAGGGCTGGGCTCTGCCCCTCACACCCTCTGCAGCGTGTCACACCCCCACTGCCAGGGGCAGCAGCACCCTGAGAGGCACTGAAAAATTGTGGATAATTCTAAATATGAGGCTTTGTTCCTTGAAGGAGGCTTTGTGAGATAAAAATGAGCTTTTGGAACCTATACATAAGGGTTTGGCTTCTAAAACTGAGGTGCTGGAAATTGAAAATCAGACTTTGTGTCTTAAAAATGAGGGTCATAAAATGAGGCTCTTAAAATGAATTTTTAGACAAATAAAAAAAGAGAGAGAGCTTAGACTCTAAAAATGTAACTGTGGGTACTAAAAACTATGGGTCCTAAAACACAGGTTAGAATCCAAGAATTGAGGATTTGATTCCAAAACATGAGACTTCGGCAACTAAAAGTGTGCGTGAGGTGCTACATAGGAGTCTTTTGATAGTGCAAGGAAAGGCCACCTCTGTGGCCCCATGACATGAACCTCTGGTCCCAAAAGCAGGTCTTTGGGTGCTCCATTGGAGGGTTCATCTGTAAAAGAGGGGTTGGATCTGGTCTGTGACTCCTCTATGACCTGACTCATCTACAGCCCGAGAGGCTCCTATGACCCAATTCCTTTATGATACTTCTGTGACTTTCTTTGAACTGACTCTTCTATGACTTTAATAATCTCTAACCTAACCAGGTCATAATCTGACATTTCTATGAACTCACTCTTGGATGACCCTTCCCTTAAATTCTTCCATTAACCAAATAAACTCTCATATTTCTGTGACATGAAACTTCTATTACCTGAATATCCTGTGACCTAAGACTTCTAAGAACGTTCTAGAACTGAACTCATCTATTATTCCTCTATAGACTGATTCCTATATAACTCAAATATTCTCTTACCCATCTCTTCTATAACTAGACCCTTCAATAACTCGAGCATTCCATGACACAACACTTCATTCTATGTCCTGACTGTTGTCTGACTGTTCTATGATACTTTATTCAATAACCTGACTCTTCCATGAACCTTCTGCGACCAGATTCTTCCATGACCTGACCGTTCTGAGATTCTTCTTTGAACCAACCCTTCTCTGAACCAATCCTACTGTGACCCTTCTATGACCAAACCTTTCTAAAATCTAAATAAAATCAAAACATCTATGACTCGACTCTTCCATGGCCTGAATTATCTATCACCCTTTTATGACCGGAGGCATCTATGACCCAGTTCTGCCATGAGAATTCTATCACCCAACACTTTTATAAACCGATTATGACTGTGCTTCTCTGTTACTCCTCTATTACTCAACTCTTCCATCACCTGACACTTCTCACACACAAGTTTTCTCTCACTCTTCTATGACCCAACAGTTTTATGAGCCTGCCCGTCTATGACCAAACTCTTCTACAACTCCATGGAACTCTGGGAGAGCCTTGGAATCTCCCAGAACTACACAGGTCTCTATGTGGAATTAGATGGAATAACTGCTCCCAGTTTGATTTGGCCATGTGAGAATGTTCATGACACCAGTGTCGTTGTAGCCAAAGCCAGATCTGCCTGCCCAGGGCTGGGGGTCAGGCCTTGGTCTTCCTGCTTCATCAAGCAAACCAAACCTTTTTCTCAGCATCACAGCTGTTGCACAGCGCCTTTGCCTACCTGCAATCATGGCTTCCAATTCTCAGCTCTAACAAGTCCCTGGGGAGGCTTTGCTACTAACGATCCTCATTGAGACCAATTAATACTTCAAGGTACTCTGAGTTCTGCTGTTGACTTCTTGAGAGCTTCACTCAAACTTCTCCAGGAAGCTGAGGTTCAAGGACTCATCAGCAAGTCCACCCTGCATCTCATTAAAGCCCAGAAAGCCTTAACGAGCTCTTTGTCTGCCTGGAGATTTCTTCAGGTCTTCAAGCAATGCACAGCTCCTTGGAGTCATTTCCCAGTGTGGTTAAAGAGGAAGATTTCAAAGTGCACCTAAGAAAAATATATTTTAGTTTAAACTTTGTATTTCTATACTTGTCAAAATCATAGAAAGATTTGGGTTGGAAGGGAAGTTAAAGGCCATCCAGTTCCTACCCCCTCTGCCATGGGCAGGGACACCTCCCACTAACCAGGCTTCTCAAGGCCCCATTCAACCTGGTCTTGAGCACCTCCAGGGAGGGGACATCCACAGCTTCCCTGGGCCACCTGGGCCATTAACTCGCCAACTACTTTGTGAATGATTTCTTCCTGATGTCTAATCTAAATCTTCCCCCTTCCATTTTAAAGCTATTCCCCCTTATCTTATCATTAAATGTCCTTGGATAGAGACCCTCCCTTACTTTCTTGTCATCAAATTCAGGTACTGGAAAGCCACTCTAATGTCTCCTCGAAGCCTTCTCTTCTCCAAGCTGAGGATTTTACAACAGACAATCAATATTTCATTGGAAAAACTCTTTTGGAATGGCCTCCACCCAGGTCTGTGGGAAATATAATCCATGTTTTTGTTCACTGATTAAAGTTTGTTTTAGTTTTAAGTCTCTAAGTATTTAGGTATAGCTATCCGCTGACACAGCTGTTTACTGAAGAACCAGGACGCAGTCAAAGCTGCAGCCGAACCAGGAATGCATCGTACCAAAACACCACCTGCATCGCAACGAAGGTCGAAGGCCCATGGCAACAAGATAAGCAGGCGCAGAGTACTAACGAGAAAAAAAAGCCTCATAGTAGGGAACAGAATTGTATAAAAAAGGAAACCGAGACCTGGGATGTTGCGGCAGTTTGTGGAGCAATAGACTCCCCTGTCGCCCAGCGCTGATTTTGCCTTTGCCTTGCTTCCTATAATTCAATAAATTCTAATTGAACCCAGACTCTTGTCCACAGTCTATTACAATTTGGTGCCGTGACTCGGATGCCACCTGCACGGTAGAATTCTGGTTTTACCAGGGGGGGGGCCCCACCGATCGATCGGCGGCCCTGTCTTCTATCTCGGTCGCACCGACGAACCTAAATTCAAGGCAGCTGGCAAAGGGAAGCCGGCAGACCCTATAAATCTCGTGCACGAAAGTCCGGACGAAGACGCAGGACGCGTGAGTATCTGTGGGGGAATCCGTTAGGTCTGGGTCAGGTTATCCTGGAGTGTTGCGAAGGTGTGAATGCCTGAGAGGGGAACTGGCAGCTCGGATTCCCTAAGCGAGTGCGGACCCTTTAGTAGTGCGGTTCTCACTATCCGCGAGGGTGTGAGCCAGGAATAAGGGGAAGCGGTTGTGTTTGCATCACAGAACGAGTGAGTGCACTCCAGAAGATGGGACAGGGGAAAAGCAGGCCCCCTAATTCCATAAAACTCCTTCCTGTTCCTAAGGATAGCCTGTTGGGATTTATGTTGGATCATTGGAAAAATTACCCTACCACAGGGGGTAAAGAAACAGGATAAAGAAACAGATAACAGATGATGCTGGGAGAAATGGGGGAAGGGTTCCCCGGATAGAGAAGAAAGAAGCACAAAAAAAAAAAAAAAAAAAAAAAAAGAAATAGAAAGTGATTCCGTTCAGTTGGGGGTAGGTTTCCTGGAGTGTGAAGGCACTCCAAAAGATGGGACAGAAAAAGAGTAAGCCTTCTGATCTCATGGGGAAGGGACCCAAGGAGAGGCTACCAGATATTCCCCGAGATTCCCTCAATTAGGCCTTATGCTCAAAAATTGGGAAGGTGCGTCTAGCGCACAATACAAAAGTAAGGAGAGGATGGTTTATTATTGTATGCATGTCTGGGGAAACCAGCAGACTAGACCAGATCATTTATTTTGGCGAATTTTTGGGATTGGATTTGCCAAGCCCTAGATCTTTATGTGAACGATAAGGACCCCCCCTTAATCCTGAGGAAACGTATACAGGACGAAAAAGGTGTATCACGCAGAGTAGGAGTGTCAGGGGCTCCATCTGCTGGGGTCTTCTAAAACAACAGAGCCCTTGATAAAATTAACGTTAGGTCCCCAGCGTCAAGAAATAGAATTCTTAATGGATTCAGGGGCAGAAAGATCTACTGTCCAAACTGTGTCCCGGGAATGCACCCCCTCCTCGGAGAAAATATAAGTAATAGGAGCAAAGGAAAACCCTTATAACCTAATGAGCCAGTTAACCCCAGAATTGTCCTGGTATGGTGTAATTGACTTGAAGGATGCCTTCTGGGCCTGTCCTTTGAGGGAAGAATGCAGAAACACTCATAAGGCAGCAACTGCGATGGACTGTCCTTCCACAAGGATTTACGGAATCCCCAAATCTGTTTGGACAGGCCTTGGAGCAGATCCTGCAGGAGTATCAAACAGAGGAGGGGGTGGTATTTATCCAATATGTAGACGACCTTTTAATCGCGGGGGAAACAGAGGACAAGGTGCGGGTGGAAAGTATTAAATTACTTAACTTTTTAAGTACTAAAGGGCTCAAGGTATCCAGGGCAAAACTGCAATTTGTAGAAGAGAAAGTAAGGTATCTTGGGCATTATTTAAAAAAGGGTGAGAAGAAAATAGACCTCGAAAGGGTGAAAGGGATATTATCCATGCCATAGCTGGCTCAGGTCATAGAACACTTGGTTCCTAGAAGGATGGTGAGACACAATCTGCCCAAGGGAAATCAAGTCCTCTTCTCCTTCAGACATCCAGAAATGGAATCTGAGCACATAATGTCAGGGACACGGCCTTCAGTTACCCTGCGCATCCATTGCCCATTTCTACAAATGATATGGAAAGTGGTAGTGGTGTCAGTGGTCAGGAAATTTCCTCTATCTCCATGATGTTTAGAAGATGATGGAGAGCGGCCTCACTGTGACATTATCCTGCTCACTCAGCTCCCTGGGACGTTACCCTTCCTGTCCCATAGAATGGGAAGGATTGCGTTTGCTCAAGTGATCCCTGACCTGATCACGACCCACCACTAGCTGATCTCCTGAAGAATCCTGCCCTGAATCATAGAGGCCTGGAAGACCTTGATGGGGAAGCCAGAGACAAAGAGGACACAGGGAATCTCAGACGTGTCTACTCCAGCTCTTCCTAAATACAGCAGTGCCTACACAGGCTCTGTGCTTGTTGGTTTCTTTTTCTTTTACTGTTCCTGAAGCAGCAAACTTTGATCATGGGGCCCTCGAACGGTCTTTTAAACCGAGACTAATTCAAAGTCTGGACCCTTGCTGAGCTTGGAGGATGCTGTCCCTTAAGCCCATCTGTCCAGAGCTCTGTGACCACATCACAGCTCTGTCTCCCAAATAAACAGCTCAGACTCCTGCTGCCTGTGTCCCTGGCTGAGGGCTTTGCTGCCCATTTGGGCTGAAGCCCTGCAGCTGTGGCACCAGCCAAGCTCATCCCTGACATCAGGAAACCAAGAGTCCAAGACCCTGTTTGTGCAAAGTCTTTGCTTAATGGAGAGACACGGCTGGGACGAAAGAGAGCTGAGTGTCTTTCCAGCCCCAAATATAAAACCAGGGATGAAAAGCCTAAATTCTTTCAATCGATCAGCTTGGAGAAAGTCCCTGTAATCTTCGTGAGTTCCTGTTTGATGAGGCATAAAATAATGTCCACTGATATTTTAACAGGATCAATGACAGTGCAGGACAGATGTGTCTCTGCCCAGCTGAGGGAGGGAACATCAGGGATGGCTTCAGCCTGTTTCTCAGCAGGTTCCTATGGAGACACAGGGACACCTCGAGGGAGCCCAGAGGGGCAGAGAAAGTGCTGCCTTGGGCTGCTCCTCTGCTGCTGAGCTGGGCTGGGCTCCTGGGACAGAGTGAGCTCATAACAAGAGGGTAGTTATGAAAAGAGCCAGGTCTGTCCAGGAGCAGCTACTCTGCCAAGCCCAGCAGGGCTGAGGGCACTGCCTGCAGGCAGCGAGGGGAGAGGAGGGAGCAGAGAGAGGGGAAAGGCAGGGTGGGGTGGGAGGAGAGAGGAGGATTCATTTGCAGACAAATCTTTACAGCCCTTCTCCATGTGAGTCTCTGGATGCAGGGCAATGCAGGTGCTGTTCCTGGAGGGATCTCCTAAAACCTGCACAGCCCTAGCCTGTGGGATCTGTCAGGAGGGCTCTTGCCATTTCTGCAGCAGAGAGAAAAACCAGGGTCAGTGCCCAGCCTGCTCAGGGAGCTCCCTGTGGTGGGAGAGGGAGAAGCTGTTGGCAGGAAGGAAGCAGCTCTTGGCAGGAGAGGGTCTTTCTGCTTTCAAGTGAGTCTGGTGTGAGTCACGGCTGCACACAATTAGAAATCATTTTTAGGTATTTCTAAGCAGGCATTTCAAGGGAAACATCAGGGCAAGGATTATGTCAAAGATAAGGAACTTCTCTGAGTCTGTGGTTTTGCTGACCTGCACTTCGGGAATTTCAGGGGGAAAATGGATCGAGAAGCTCTCAGGCTTAAACAAATCAATAAGCCTCCTGAGCAGTACCCTTGAGTGGTCAGTAGGAGCCTCCTAAAGAGTTTCCAGCTCCTCCTCTGCCCATCGGCAGCGCCAGCATCACCTCTGCGTGACTCGCCAGGGTCAGTCTGTCGTGTCCTTTTTTGCTTATAAACAAGAGCTTGTGCCCAGCTTTACCCAGCAAACAGGAAGGTTTGTGTAGGGCCAGGGGGATGCAGAGAGGGTCAGATGGGGTCTGTGAGCACTGACAGCGAGAAGGCATGGGACAGGGAAGAATCTCTAAGGAGGAAAATCTCCAGGCAGAGGGATAGGGTCATGGAATGAGAGGGAAATTAATACAGCGATATTGTGGGAGGGAGAATTCTAAAAGTTCTGTTTGATCCCCGCAATGAAGCCGCTTCCTCTGAGCAAGCCCCCTTGCCTCCTCTCCCACCCAGCAAAGCCTCTGCCCTCAGGGCTCTGGGCTCCAAGGCTGAGCCCCCTCCTCTGCAGCCACAGCTCCAGTGCCCTCTCCAGAACCCAGGGGCTGAGAACAACTGCCCAGCAAGGTTGGTGTCTGGGAGGGAAAGCACAGCTGGGGAAGGGGAATGCTGTTTGCGTGCCTGGCTGCCTCTACCCTGGCTTCTCTCAGCCAGACCCTCACTTTCTTTCTCCCTGTTTCCCCCCTGATCTCTGTTCTTGCTGATTTTCTCTGGTTCTTGCTGCCAGGCTCTCTGGGGATGGGAGTTTCAGCTGCAGAGTCACCCTCTGAACTGGATGCTCCTTTTCTGCATTTGTGTCTGCAGGAACCTGTGTCCCAGCTTTCCTCTGAGCTTTGAGACACTGGGAAATGCAGTCAGTGGGGTTGGGGAAGAAGCTGAGTGTCCCTTCAACAAATGGCATCATGAGGACACCTGACTGTCCTTGAGGTGTCCTTCCAAGCTGTGAACTTCCCTCCAGGATGCAAACCTGCCTTATCACATCTTTGTGCTACGTGAAGGCCCCTTGGGGTGTGCAGAGATGCAACGAGAGAGCAAATGCTGTTTTGTTTCTGAAACGAGCCCTGTGAGTCCTGGGCTGAAAGTGGGGGCTGAGACCTTAGGAAAGAGTGAGATATTGGGTGGTGAGGGATGGATCTCTCTGCAAGATTGACTCCTCAGAGCCTGTGGGCAGAGGACCTGCTCCTCCAGCAGATTCAGCTGGCACCAGGAAGAGTTCCAGGCACAGAGGTGAAGGAAGGTCTGAGAGAAATGAAATAGTAGCAGCAAGTGTGCAGTGTGAGAAATGGCTTTGATTTTACTCAAAAGTCTCGTGTAACTTCTTCCTGTAATTTTCTTTTTGTTCAGTGCTTCATATCCAGAGGCAGCAGATGTCCAACAGCAGCTCCATCACCCAGTTCCTCCTCCTGGCATTCGCAGACACATGGGAGCTGCAGCTCTTGCACTTCTGGCTCTTCCTGGGCATCTACCTGGCTGCCCTCCTGGGTAACGGCCTCATCATCATCACCATCGCCTGTGATCACCATCTCCACACCCCCATGTACTTCTTCCTCCTTAACCTCGCTCTCCAAGACCTCAGCTGCATCTCTACCATTGTCCCCAAATCTATGAGCAATTCCCTCTGGCACACCCGAGCCATCTCCTTCTCAGGATGCGTTTCTCAAGTCTTTCTGTTTGTCTTTTTCATTTCAGCAGAGTATTATCTTCTCACAGTCATGTCCTACGACCGCTACGTTGCCATCTGCAAACCCCTGCACTACGGGACCCTCCTGGGCAGCAGAGCTTGTGTCCACATGGCAGCAGCTGTCTGGGGGACTGCCTTTCTCTATGCTCTGCTGCACACGACCAATACATTTTCCCTGCCCCTCTGCCAGGGCAATGCTGTGGAACAGTTCTTCTGTGAAATCCCCCACATCCTCAAGCTCTCCTGCTCACACTTCTACCTCAGGGAAGCTCGGCTTCTTGTGGTCAGTGTCTTAATAGCTTTGGGCTGTTTTGTTTTCATTGTGTTGTCCTATGTGCAGATCTTCAGGGCTGTGCTGAGGATCCCCTCGGAGCAGGGACGGCACAAAGCCTTTTCCACATGCCTCCCTCACCTGGCTGTGGTCTCCCTGTTTGTCATCACTGTAGCATTTGCCTACATAAAACCCCCCTTCATCTCCACTGCATCCCTGGACCTGGTGCTGTCTTTTCTGTATTCAGTGGTGCCACCAGCACTGAACCCCCTCATCTACAGCTTGAGGAACAAGCAGATCAAAGATGCAGTGAGGAAACTGATAACTGGGTGGTTCTGAAGGAACTAACTGTTCATCACCTTCTGCATAGCAGTTAACGTGCAAGTCTTTGCAAGCACAGTTTGGCTTCTCGATTTGTTGTTGCTGTATCTGGTTTCATAGAATCATAGAATAACCAGGTTGGAAGAGACCCACTGGATCATCGAGACCAACCATTGCTGTCAATCACTAAACCATGTCCCTTATCACCTTATCCACCTGTGCCTTAAACTCCTCCAGGGAAGGTGACTTAACCCCCTCCCTGGGCAGCCTCTGCCAGTGCCCAATGACACTTTCTGTGAAAAAGAATTTTTTCTATTGTTCACATTAAACCTCCCCTGGCTGAGCTTGAGGCCATTCCCTCTCATCCTGTCCCCTGTCACTTGGGAGAAGAGCCCAGCTCCCTCTTCTCCACAACCTCCTTTCAGGTAGCTGTAAAGAATTATGAGGTCTCCCCTCAGCCTCCTCTTCTCCAGGCTAAATGACCACAACTCTCTCAGCTGCTCCTCATAAGACTTTCATGGTTGTTATAATCTTATCAACCTGGTTTTAATTCAATGTCTTCTTCAGTTTGCTAATTGATTGGCTATGTAAATGAGGAGCTGCAATCTCTGTGTGTTTCAACAAAATAAAGGGATAGTCTATGACTTCTATTTCCTGATATCTTTCCTCCAAGGCCTTTTTGGAGCTGCAGGGACAGTTCCTGTGGCATGAGTGGAGGGGAAAAGAGTCCTGGCATGGGAGCACTGCTTGGTACCAGTGCTTGGTCTCCTAGAATTGTTCTCTCTGCACTTCCACACTCTCCTCCTCACCCCTTGCCTTGCTGTAAGGGTCTCTGAGCTTGGTCCCAGCCGTGCTGAGTGGCAGTGCTGCACCCACAGGCAGGGACAGGGGGTGGGCACTTGTGGGACACAACTGCCTTTCCATGAAGAGAGGGGATCTCCTCAGGGCAGAGCCTGAAGGCTTTCATCTTCTTTCAAAGTTTCCCTAAAGGGCCAGAGAACATGACCCACAGATGAAAACAGCTGTGTAAAAATTAACAGTGCAGGTGTGAATGGTTTGGGAAGGATGCAGTTTCCTCTCACAGTGCAGCCTCCTGTGAGAGAACTTGAGGACCAGCAGAGCAGGATCTAGTCTGTGCCCATGTGCACTGGACCCCCTGCAGGATCTGTCCCATGGCAACAATCCTGGAGTAGCCCCTCAAAACCACCATTCCCAGCACTGCCCTCTCACCCCAGCTTGCAGAGGTTCTTTGTCCCTCCCTGGAAGGACACAGAATGAGGAGGCCAGTGTCCATATTCTCACTGTGCAGATGAGATGGGAGCACGTACATCACGTACATGAGGTGAGAGGAACCCAAATAAACACAAACAGCCCATCCTTGAGTCTCCATGAAGACCTGGGGGACAGAAAGTTTCTCAAGGTCACTTTGAGTTGAGAGCGACAACTCAAGGGTAAGTGCCTGAATGAACCTCTGGGATGTGCTTCCTTCAACCAAGGTCCCCGTGTCCATTCCTCATGCTGTGGGCATCCCAGAGGAGTGAAGAGCAGGGCAACACACTGCAGGGCTGAGGCACCTCCCAACATCTACAAGTGGCAACAGGAACTCAGAGAGAGACTATGACCTTTATCTCCCCCTGTACAAGGGCCTGACTCTGCCTCTGAACATCCCGGGGTGCATAAGGAGTTAATGAGGCCAGCTCAGATGTGGACTCCAGACAGAACCCTGACATTTCTGTTTGTGACTCCAGGAACCAACCGCACTGGCCCAGGGAGATTCGTCTCAGCTCCCTTGGACAGGCTCATTGCGAGTGTTCCTGTCTGCTGCATCACCCTTATATGATGTAATTGCTAGAACAGAGAGGTTCTGGGGTCCTTGGAAAAGGAACTCATTGAACATACCTTAAAGAACAGGAAGAAAGGGAATTGGGAGAATTGCATGTGGAAACCCCTGGAAGGTGAAGGAGATGAAATGCACAGTGTACCAGAGAGAGAGCTGGCAATGCAAGCACAGGGCATGGGAGAGGCTGCTTCTCCCACAAATCAGACTCGTTCTGAAAATTCATACCTTGGCAGCACAGAAATTCCAGGGACATTTCATTAGAAGTTTAGAATCATCTCAGCTGATGCGGCAGAGCAGTTTGAGATATCTCTTTATGCATTGAGAGCCGTTCTTATGTTTTCAGACTGAGCTCCATACTCTGACCATCTGCACCCAGTGCAAACCTCTAGATGTCCTGAAGTGTCTGAGGTGTTTGCCTGGGACTGCAGCTGTCAGAGGAGACTGAAAGATTCGTGTCACTGCCATCATTTCCATCCAGTCCTGAACATTCCTACACTTTATTAGGGGAGTTCCAAGAGTGTTGGTATAGGGGGCGGTACAGGAAGAGCACTTTGAAGAAGTGACAATAGAATTCTCCAAGTGATGTTGATGCAGGGTGTCTCGTAAGGAGGCCTGGACATGTCGGGAAAGCAATGGCCTTGAGGTCCACCACTACATGGACAACCTTGCTCCTCATCTCCTCAGGCATGTCGTGTGTCTCTCTGTCAGGTTGTTTATGTCAGTGAAAAACGCATCTCCATATGACACACAAAGTGCTTGGACTCCTCCCAGAGCAGGTCTTAGATTTGCAGTCTATCCAGAAGTTGACCTTGGATCCCCTCATATACCCAATTGCTATATAAATAATAAAAATTACAGAGGCAAGCTCCATTTTTGGACTATTCTTAACCTTGCAGACAGAATCATAGAATATCTTGAGTGAGAAGGGGTCTATAAGGATCATCAAGTCCCACTGCTTGCTCTTCATTGGACTACCTAAAACCAAACCAAGAGCACAATCCAGATGCTCCTTGAACTCCGAAAGGCTTGGTGCCATGACCACTTGCCTGGGGAGACTTTTCCAGTGACCGGCCACCCTCTCAGTGAAGAACCATTTCCTAATGTCCAATGTCAACTTCCCCTGATGCAATCTCAGTCCATTTCCATTTCCTATCACTGGTCACCAGGGAGCAAAGCTCACCCGTCAGTTGTGCAGAGAGGCCAGTGCTGGAGCTGGCAATGGGAGAGACCAGTGCCCTGGGGCACCTTCCCAGTCTGTCCCTGCCACCAAGGGCACTCACCAGCCTCCTCTCCTGCACCTGCAGGGCTGGGCTCTGCCCCTCACACCCTCTGCAGCGTGTCACACCCCCACTGCCAGGGGCAGCAGCACCCTGAGAGGCACTGAAAAATTGTCGATAATTCTATATATGAGGCTTTGTTCCTTGAAGGAGGCTTTGTGAGATAAAAATGAGCTTTTGGAACCTATACATAAGGGTTTGGCCTCTAAAACTGAGGTGCTGGAAATTCAAAATCAGACTTTGGGTCTTAAAAATGAGGGTCATAAAATGAGGCTCTTAAAATCAATTTTTAGACAAAAAAAAAAAGAGAGTGAGCTTAGACTCTAAAAATGTAACTGTGGGTACTAAAAAATAGGGGTCCTAAAACACAGGTTAGAATCCAAGAATTGAGGATTTCATTCCAAAACATGAGACTTTGGCAACTAAAAGTGTGCGTGAGGTGCTATATAGGAGTCTTTTGACAGTGCAAGGAAAGGCCACCTCTGTGGCCCCATGACATGAACCTCTGGTCCCGAATGCAGGTCTTTGGGTGCTCCATTGGAGGGTTCATCTGTAAAAGAGGGGTTGGATCTGCTCTGTGACTCCTCTATGACCTGACTCATCTAAAACCCGAGAGGCTCCTATGACCCAATTCCTTTATGATACTTCTGTGACTTTCTTTGAACTGACTCTTCTATGACCTTAATAATCTCTGACCCAACCAGGTCATGACCTGACATTTCTATGAACTCCCTCTTGGATGACCCTTCGCTTAACAAATTCTTCTATTAACCAAACTGACTTTCATATTTCTGTGACATGACACTTATATTACCTGAATATCCTGTGACCTAAGACTTCTATGAACCTTCTAGAACTGAACTCTTCTTTTATTCCTCTATAAACTGATTCATCTATAGCTCAAATATTCTCTTACCCATCTCTTCTATAACTAGACCCTTCAATAACTCGAGCATTCCATGACACAACACTTCATTCTATGTCCTGACTGTTGTCTGACTGTGCTATGATGCTTTATTCAACAACCTGACTCTTCCATGAACCTTCTGTGACCAGATTCTTTCATGACCTGACAGTTCTAAGATTCTTCTATGAATCAACCCTTCTCTGAACCAATCCTATTGTGACCCTTCTATGACCAAACCTTTCTAAAATCTAAATAAAATCAAAACATCTATGACTCGACTATTCCATGGCCTGAATTATCTATCACCCTTTTATGACCGGAGGCATCTATGACCCAGTTCTGCCATGAGAATTCTATGACCCAACACTTCTATAAACCGTCTATGACTGTGCTTCTCTGTTACTCCTCTATTACTAAACTCTTCCATCACCTGACACTTCTCACACACAAGTTTTCTCTCACTCTTCTATGACCCAACACTTTTATGACCCTGCCCATCTATGACCAAACACTTCTACAACTCCATGGAACTCTGGGAGAGCCTTGGAATCTCCCAGAACTACACAGGTCTCTATGTGGAATTAGATGGAATAACTGCTCCCAGTTTGATTTGGCCATGTGAGAATGTTCATGACACCAGTGTCATTGTAGCCAAAGCCAGATCTGCCTGCCCAGGGCTGGGGGTCAGGCCTTGGTCTTCCTGCTTCATCAAGCAAACCAAACCTTTTTCTCAGCATCACAGCTGTTGCACAGCGCCTTTGCCTACCTGCAATCATGGCTTCCAATTCTCAGCTCTAACAAGTCCCTGGGGAGGCTTTGTTACTAACGATCCTCATTGAGACCAATTAATACTTCAAGGTACTCTGAGTTCTGCTGTTGACTTCTTGAGAGCTTCACTCAAACTTCTCCAGGAAGCTGAGGTTCAAGGACTCATCAGCAAGTCCACCCTGCATCTCATTAAAGCCCAGAAAGCCTTAACGAGGTCTTTGTCTGCCTGGAGATTTCTTCAGGTCTTCAAGCAACGCACAGCTCCTTGGAGTCATTTCCCAGTGTGGTTAAAGAGGAAGATTTCAAAGTGCACCTAAGAAAAATATATTTTAGTTTAAACTTTGTATTTCTATACTTTTCAAAATCATAGAAAGATTTGGGTTGGAAGGGAAGTTAAAGGCCATCCAGTTCCTACCCCCTCTGCCATGGGCAGGGACACCTCCCACTAACCCGGCCTCTCAAGGCCCCATTCAACCTGGTCTTGAGCACCTCCAGGGAGGGGACATCCACAGCTTCCCTGGGCCACCTGGGCCATTAACTCGCCAACTTGTTTGTGAATGATTTCTTCCTCATGTCTGATCTAGATCTTCCCCCTTCCATTTTAAAGCTATTCCCCCTTATCTTATCATTCCATGTCCTTGGATAGAGACCCTCCTTTACTTCCTTGTCATCAAATTCAGGTACTGGAAAGCCACTCTAATGTCTCCTCGAAGCCTTCTCTTCTCCAAGCTGAGGATTTTACAACAGACAATCAATATTTCATTGGAAAAACTCTTTTGGAATGGCCTCCACCCAGGTCTGTGGGAAATATAATCCATGTTTTTGTTCACTGATTAAAGTTTGTTTTAGTTTTAAGTCTCTAAGTATTTAGGTATAGCTATCCACTGACACAGCTGTTTACTGAAGAACCAGGACGCAGTCAAAGCTGCAGCCGAACCAGGAATGCATCGTACCAAAACACCACCTGCATCGCAACGAAGGTCGAAGGCCCATGGCAACAAGATAAGCAGGCGCAGAGTACTAACGAGAAAAAAAAGCCTCATAGTAGGGAACAGAATTGTATAAAAAAGGAAACCGAGACCTGGGATGTTGCGGCAGTTTGTGGAGCAATAGACTCCCCTGTCGCCCAGCGCTGTTTTTGCCTTTGCCTTGCTTGCTATAATTCAATAAATTCTAATTGAACCCAGACTCTTGTCCACAGTCTATTACAATTTGGTGCCGTGACTCGGATGCCACCTGCACGGTAGAATTCTGGTTTTACCAGGGGGGGGGCCCCACCGATCGATCGGCGGCCCTGCCTTCTATCTCGGTCGCACCGACGAACCTAAATTCAAGGCAGTTGGCAAAGGGAAGCCGGCAGACCCTATAAATCTCGTGCACGAAAGTCTGGACAAAGACACAGGACGTGTGAGTATCTGTGGGGGAATCCGTTCAGTCTGGGTCAGGTTATCCTGGAGTGTTGCAGATGTGTGAATGCCTGAGAGGGGAACCGGCAGCTCGGATTCCCTAAGCGAGTGCGGACCCTTTAGTAGTGCGGTTCTCACTATCCGCAAGGGTGTGAGCCACGAATAAGGGGAAGCGGTTGTGTTCGCATCACAGAACGAATGAGTGCACTCCAGAAGATGGGACAGGGGAATAGCAGGCCCCCTAATTCCATAAAACTCCTTCCGGTTCCTAAGGATAGCCCGTTGGGATTTATGTTGGATCATTGGAAAAATTACCCTACCACAGGGGGTAAAGATAAGGCTAAAGAAACAGATAACGATGATGCTGGCAGAAATGGGGGAAGGGTTCCCCGGATAGAGAAGAAAGAAGCACCAAAAAAAAAAAAAAAAAAAAAAAGAAATAGAAAGTGATTCCGTTCGGTTGGGGGTAGGTTTCCTGGAGTGTGAAGGCACTCCGGAAGATGGGACAGAAGAAGAGTAAGCCTTCTGATCTCATGGGGAAGGGACCCAAGGAGAGGCTACCAGATATTCCCTGAGATTCCCCCAACTGGGCCTTATGCTCAAAAATTGGGAAGGTGCGTCTAGCGCACAATACAAAAGTAAGGAGAGGATGGTTTATTATTGTATGCATGTCTGGGGAAACCAGCAGATTAGACCAGATCATTTATTTTGGCCAGTTTTTGGGATTGGATTTGCCAAGCCCTAAATCTTTATGTGAACGATAAGGACCCCCCCCTTAATCCTGAGGAAACGTATACAGGACGAAAAAGATGTATCACGCAGAGTAGGAGTGTCAGGGGCTCCATCTGCTGGGGACTCCTAAAACAACAGAGCCCTTGATAAAATTAACGTTAGGTCCCCAGCGTCAAGAAATAGAATTCTTAATGGATTCGGGGGCAGAAAGATCTACTGTGCAAACTGTGCCCCGGGGATGCACCCCCTCCTCGGAGAAAATACAAGTAATAGGAGCAAAGGAGAACCCTTATAACCTAATGAGCCAGTTAACCCCAGAATTGTCCTGGTATAGTGTAATTGACTTGAAGGATGCCTTCTGGGCCTCTCCTTTGAGGGAAGAATGCAGAAACACTCATAAGGCAGCAACTGCGATGGACTGTCCTTCCACAAGGATTTACGGAATCCCCAAATCTGTTTGGACAGGCCTTGGAGCAGATCCTGCAGGAGTATCAAACAGAGGAGGGGGTGGTACTTATCCAATATGTAGACGACCTTTTAATCGTGGGGGAAACAGAGGACATGGTGCGGGCGGAAAGTATTAAACTACTTAACTTTTTAAGTACTAAAGGGCTCAAGGTATCCAGGGCAAAACTGCAATTTGTAGAAGAGAAAGTAAGGTATCTTGGGCATTATTTAAAAAAGGGTGAGAAGAAAATAGACCCCAAAAGGGTGAAAGGGATATTATCCATGCCACCGCCAAGAAATAAAACACAAATTCGGCAACTGTTGGGCCTCACGGGGTATTGTAGACAGTGGATTGAAAACTATAGCACTAAGGTTAAGTTTTTATACAAAAAATTGGGCCAGGAAGGGCTAGTAAAATGGGATAAGGGAGACGATAAACGACTACACACCTTACAACAGGATCTGGCCAATGCTCCGGTGTTGAGTTTGCCTGATCTAAAAAGACCCTTTTATTCATTTGTGAACACCGATGCTGGGTCAGCCTATGGGGTTCTAACTCAGGATTGGGCAGGGAAGAAGAAACCCGTTGGATACCTCTCAAAATTATTAGATCCCATAAGAAGAGGTTGGCCCACTTGTTTGCAAGCCCTGGTAGCCTGCGCTTTATTAGTAGAAGAAGCTAACAAGATCACTTTTAATACAGAGTTGAAAGTATTATCCCTCCATAATATTTGGGGAATCCTGCAACAAAAAGCAGATAAATGGATAACGGATGCCAGGCTTTTAAAGTACGAAGGGATCCTTTTGGATTCTCCAAAATTGACCCTAGAAGTAACAAATTTGCAAAACCCGGCCCAATTCTTATACGGGAAGCCTGTTGAGGTAGGGTTGACTCATGAATGCCTATCTACAATAGAAACACAAACCAAAATACGACCAGATTTAGATGAAGAAGAACTGGAGGAAGGAGACAGGTTGTTTGTGGACGGATCTTCACTAGTAGCAGATGGGAAAAGGGCTTCAGGTTATGCAATAGTTGGAGGAGAAAGGCTGACAGTCATCGAATCTGGTCCACTAAGTAAGACATGGTCAGCACAGGCCTGTGAGTTGTATGCTGTATTACGGGCATTACAACTATTAAAAGATAAAGTGGGAACCATTTATACAGATTCGAAATATGTGTATGGAATCATACATACCTTTGGGAAAATATGGGAGGAGCACGGATTAATTAATTCCCAAGGAAAAGATTTGGTTCACCAGGAATTAATCAAAAGAATATTGAAGGCTCTGAGAGGGCCTAAGAAAATTGCGGTAGTCCATCTGAGGGGGCATCAAAGGGGACTAGACTTTAGGAGTAGAGGAAATAATGCAGCTGATCAGGAGGCTAAGAAAGCTGCACTGTTAACATTACAATATGTGTCCTCCAAACACAGAAACCCAATGGTTGAAAGGAGAAAAAGTGAGATTTGTGAGGAAGGTCTGCAGAATCTTCCTTGCTATATCTGTTGGAAGGACTGGGGCGCTGATGCTATAGAATGTGCCTGTCACAATCCACAGGCAGACCATTGCATACACCACGGAAAAACATGGAGGGTATATAGTTTTACTGCACAAGAGAAAGAGAAGATGAGGAAAATGGGCTTAAAAGAGGATACCAAAGGGGACTGGCGACTTCCAGAGGATAACAGGACTGTATTGCCCAAGTCTGTGGCTGCAGACATTATGAAGAGAATACATAGCAAAACACATTGGGGAGCACAAGCGTTAGTAGACCAATTCACGATGAAACACGTGTGTATTGGTATGAATGATTTGGCTAAGCAAATAGTGAGAGGATGTGTCACTTGTTTCAAAGTAAATAGGGCAAAGCTGAGGAAGCCACTAATGGGAGGGCGGCCCACGGCCCACAGACCCTTTGCGAATATCCAGCTAGACTTTACAGAATTACCAAAAGTAGGGAGGTATAAGTATTTATTAGTACTGGTGGATCATCTAACCCATTATGTAGAGGCATTCCCTATGGCAAGGGCAACAGCACAAATAGTGGTCAAGATTCTCTTAGAACAGATAATTCCCAGATATGGGGTTGTGGAAACCATCGACTCAGACAGAGGACCTCACTTTGCCTCCAAAATAGTAAAGGAAACCATGATAGCAATGGGGATACAATGGGACTACTCTACCCCTTGGCATCCCCAAAGTTCTGGCAGGGTAGAAAGAATGAATGGAGAGATTAAAAAACTATTAATCAAACTCATGATTGAAACCAAACTCTCATGGGTAAAATGCCGACCATTAGCGTTGTTGAATATTCGGACACAACCTAGATCCGATCTAGGGGTATCTCCTTTCGAGATGTTGTACGGGATGCCCTACAATATAGAAAAGCCTCCGGACCATCTGCAATTGAGGGACCAGGAGATAAATGCTTATATCACTAGTTTAATGAAATATAGAGAGGAATTATGGAAAAAGGGAGGCTGGCTCAGAGACCCCCGTTAGACCTAAAGCTGCATCAGATACAACCTGGGGACTGGGTAACGATAAAGTCTTGGAAGGAGACAACCTTGGCTCCACAATGGGAAGGACCTTACCTTGTATTGCTTACCACAGAAACTGCACTTAGAACCGCAGAAAAGGGATGGACCCACGCTAGCAGAATCAAAGGACCAGTATGTGAGCCAGTCCCCGAGTGGAAAGTAACTAGCAAACCTGGAGACCTAAGACTGCGAATTCAGAGGGGGAATCATCAATGAACAAATATTGTGTGGAGTATACAGCAGATCAGCCACATTATATGGAGGAAGGATTAATCCGAAATTCTGAGTGCGATTGTTATCCTTTTGTACAATATATTTGTAAAATCTGTACGGATCGGTGGTGGACTCATTGCAGGCAGGGAACTCCTCCTAAGGGAGTTTGTGACCCTTGCTGGGAGCTGTAGCGTGACATAACCAATTGGATCCTAAAGTATAAAGTCCTGTTTATAGCCAAAATTGTAGATTGTATCTGCTGTATTTGCTTGAAGGGAATTCGGTGTGACGCCCCCCCAATTAAACACCGAAACTCGGATTCCTATGTCAAAAGGCAACAGAATAGCCCACGGGGTCCTCCTGAAGAATATCCTTGCTGCCGAGAAGATGGTACCCCTCGTGGCCCGAAGCAACCGGGTCGACGAGCGAGGCAGAGGGGTAAGAAAGGTGGAGGTAAGAGACTCCGGGAGGGAACAGCAAAAGAAATTCTTGAAGAATTGCCCCAGAGTGGGAATAAAAAAAAAGGGATCCCGGGCAGGAGGGCAAGTCACAGGCTGTAAACGAAAATCGACAGAGAAATTCCTATGCCTCTAATAAGATTCATCGCTTGATCTGACAGGTTGTTTTGTTTATGCTATACAAAATCGACGAGGGTTAGATTTGCTATTTTTACAGCAGGGAGGCTTGTGTGTGGCATTAGGAGAAAAATGCTGATCTTATGCAAATCACACAGGAGTAGTGATTAACACCATGAGCGAATTAAGAAGACAATTAAAGCAACAGAAAAAGGAAAGAGAAGCACATCAGAGTTGGTATGAAAGTTGGTTTAGCCACTCTCCTTGGCTGACAACCCTGCTTTCCACAATTACAGGGCCAGTAATCTTGTTGGTGTTGGGACTTACCTTTGGCCCGTGTATATTTAGTAGATTAATTAGTATAGTAAAAAGTAAGTTAGAAGCAGAGCACCTCAGGTTTCTTAGAACCAAGTATGAACAAATATCCAAAGAAAAAGATATGTTAGAATTAGCAAGACAGAAATTGCAAAGATACAATGAACAAAAAAATAAAGAAAAAGAGAAATGGGGGAATTGTGAGAAATATAATCTGTGTTTTTGTTAACAGATTAATGTTTGTTTCAGTTTTAAGTCTCTAAGTATTTAGGTATAGCTATCCGCTGATGCAGCCAACAGGGTCCCCAGCCCCACAAGTGACTCCTCCTGCCCCACAAGTGGCTCCTCCTTACACAGGAGCGATGGGGCAGTGAGGGGGCCCTGATCGTTCCCACACCCCCAAGGATGCTCTTTCCTCTAGTGGCAGCCCTCAAGTGTCCCTGGCTCCTGGGACAGACACCAGGTCAACCCAGCGCCGGCGCCGCTGTGCCGAGTCCAACACGGGTAGACCTGGCACCCGGAATTGGCTAGACCTGACGGCTACTCACCACGGCAGGTAGACCTGGCACCCAGAAGCCGGGAAGTGGCTGAAGTCTGCTTAGTCACTTACTTCCCTCGAGTTGGTTAAAACACTTGAGCCCATAAAGTCTGCTTAAGTCTGGTTCATTCACTTAAGTCTGGTTAAGGCTGCAATACGGCGCTTTAGACTGGTGTAGACTGGTTAAAGGTTATGTAAGGCAGACTAGACTGGAATGAACTGGTTAAGTCTTGTATAAGGCAGTTAAGACTGGTATAAGGCGGTTTAGAATGGTTAAGTCTGGTCTAAGGCGGTTAAGGCTGGAATATGGCAATTTAGACTGGTTTAGACTGGTTAAGTTTGGTATAGGCCGGTAAGGCTGGTATAAGCCCGTTTAGACTGGTTTCACAGAATCACAGAATGACCAGCTTGGAAGAGACCCACTGGATCATCGAGTCCAACCATTCCCACCAATCCCTTAATCATGCTCCTAAGCACCTCATCTACCCTGACCTTAAACACATCCAGGGACGGTAACTCAACCACCTCCCTTGGCAGACTAACTCCATCTTGCCAGACCTCCTCCAGGTCCTCTCCAGTTTCTCCTCTTCCCTTTTGAAATGTGAGACTCGCTGAGTCCTGTGGCATCGTCCTTGTGCCAGAAAGGTGAGGGCAGCGATTGTCTCCTTTGCCCAGTGTCAGGAGTTGCTCCCTCTGCTCCTCCCAGTGAGGGGCTGGGGGTGGGCAAGAAGTTGTCAGGGAGACACAGGCAGGAGAGCTGACGCCTCCTGAGCAGAGGGAGATCCCATAACATAGACGCCACAATAAGTGATAAAAGCTGTGGCAGAAGAAGAAATAAGTAGAGAGTTTTATCGTTCAAGGTGATGGGTGATGGTAGACTGGTGGGGTTTCCGTCTACCTGAGGGAGGTGGCAAATGCTTTGGTTTTGGTTTATGTTAGTTTTTATCTATTCTCTTTCACCTATTATACTATTTTCAGCTCAGCTGACAAGTCATAAAAATATTTCCATGGAGCAGCATGGGCAGGAACCTTGCCGGCTGAGGAGTTCCCTGAGGAGATGGACCTGGGTGGGTGACATTTCAAAAGAGAATTTCCACAGAAATATTGTCTCCTGGAAAATCCTGAGCTTGGAGAAGATTTGGCTTTGAGGAAACATTATAGTGGCTTTCCAGTCCCTGAGTACCATGACAAGAAATTAAGGCAGGGTCTCTATCCTAGGACATGGAGTGATAGGACAAGGGGGTTTAGCTTTAAAATGGAAGGGGGAAGATTTAGATTAGACATGAGGAAGAAATCATTCACAAAGAAGGTGGTGAGTTGATGTCCCAGGTGGCCCAGGGACGCTGTGGATGCCCCCTTCACTGGATGTGTTCAAGGTCAGGATGGATGGGGCCTTTAGCAGCCTGGTCCTGTGGGAGATGTCCCTGCTTATGGCAAGGGGGGTGGAACTAGATGGGCTTTAAGGTCCTTCCAGCCCAGACCATTCTATGGTTTTGAAAAGTATAGAAATAAATTTTAAAATAAAATATATTTTTCTTAGGTGCACTTTGAAATCTTCCTCTTTAACCACATTGGGAAATGACTCCAAGGAGCTGTACAAGGCGTGAAGACCTGAAGAAATCTCCAGGCAGACAAAGAGCTCGTTAAGGCTTTCTGGGCTTTAATGAGACCCAGGGTGAACTCGCTGATGAGTCCGTGAACCTCAACTTCTTGGAGAAGATTGAATGAAGCTCTCAAGAAGTGAAAAGCAGATCATAGAGTACCTTGAAGTATTAATTGGTCTCAATGAGGATTGTTAGTAACAAAGCCTCCCCAGGGACTCGTTAGAGCTGGGAATTGGAAGCCATGATTGCAGGTAGGCAAAGGCGCTGTGCAAGAGCTGTGATGCTGAGAAAAAGGTTTGGTTTGCTTGATGAAGCAGGAAGACCAAGGCCTGACCCCCAGCCCTGGGCAGGCAGATCTGGCTTTGGCTACAATGACACTGGTGTCATGAACATTCCCACATGGCCAAATCAAACTGGGAACAGTTATTCCATCTAATTCCAAATAGAGGCCTGTGTAGTTCTGGGAGATTCCAAGGCTCTCCCACAGTTCCATGGAGTTGTAGAAGAGTTTGGTCATAGATGGGCAGGGTCATAAAAGTGTTGGGTCATAGAAGAGTGAGAGAAAACTTGTGTGTGAGAAGTGTCAGGTGATGGAAGAGTTTAGTAATAGAGGAGTAACAGCGAAGCGCAGTCATAGACGGTTTATAGAAGTGTTTGGTCATAGAATTCTCATGGCAGAACTGGGTCATGGATGCCTCTGGCCATAAAAGGGTCATCGATAATTCAGGCCATGGAATAGTCGAGTCATAGAAGTTTGAGTTTATTTCGATTTTAGAGAGGTTTGGTCATAGAAGGTTCAAAATAGCACTGGTTCAGAGAAATATTGGTTCATAAAGAAACTTAGAACTGTCAGGTTTTGGAAGAATCTGGTCACAGAAGGTTCATGGAAGAGTCAGGTTATTGAATAAAGCATCATAGAACAGTCAGACAACAGTCAGGACATAGAATGAAGTGTTGTGTCATGGAATGCTCGAGTTATTGAAGGGTCTAGTTATAGAAGAGATGGGTAAGAGAATATTTGAGTTATAGATGAATCAGTTTATAGAGGAATAAAAGAAGAGTTCAGTTCTAGAAGGTTCATAGAAGTCTTAGGTCACAGAATATTTGGGTAATAGAAGTGTCAAGTCACAGAAATACAGGTGTTTATTTGCTTAATAGAAGAGTTTCTTAAGTTAAGGGTCATCCAAGAGTGAGTTCATAGAAGTGTCAGGTCATAAACTGGTTGGGTCAGAGATTATTAAGGTCATAGAAGAGCCAGGTCAAAGAAAGTCATAGAGGTATCATAAAGGAATTGGGTCATAGGAGCCTCTCGGGTTTTAGAAGTTCAGGTCATAGAGGAGTCACAGATGAGTGGGGTGGTAGAAGAGTTGGTTCATAGAAGAAGAGATGCATCATAGGATGTTCATAGAAGAGCAGAGTCATAGAAAGGGTGTGTCATTGAAGTGTCAGGTCATAGAAGCACTAGGTCATCGAAGGGTCATAGAATTGTTGGGTCATAGAAGACTTTAGTCATAAAAGAGGCACCTGGCAGCTCATGTGTGTGTCAGATCATAACAGGAATTTTATCATACAAGGGCCAGTTAATAGACGAGTTGGTTCATACAAGAGTTGGGTCACAGAAGCATCACGCTTTAGAAGAGTTGGGTGATAGAAGCGTCAGGACATAGATGATTTGTGTCACAGAAGAGTCAAAGAAGAACTGAGCCATAGAATGTCGCGTCATAGAAGAGTCAGAGAATATTCAAGTCATAGAAGGTCATAGAGTACTCGAGTCACTGAAGGGTCTGATCTTTTAAGATGCAGGTCAAAGAAAATTTGGTTATAGATGAGTCAGATATCAGAGGAGTAGCAAAAGAATTTAATCATACAAAGTTGAAAGAGGTGTGAGGTCATAGAAGCCTCAGGCCATAAAAGATTTGGGTAATAGATGGGTCATAAAATATTTGGGTCATGGAAGAGACGAGTCATAGAAGCATGAGAGTTTAGTCAGGAAATAGGAAAGTCTGTGTCATAAGAAGGTCCCAGGTGACTCAGATCATGGAAATGTTGGATCATTGAAGAGTTGGGTCATAAATAGAAAGTCATAGAAGGGTCAGTGAAGAGGTTGGTCATAAAAGGCTTGAGTCATTTAAGACAAGGTACAGAATTATTTAATTATTGAAGTCTCCTAGATAAGTTGGGTCACAGCAATATCGGGTCATAGAAGTGTTTGTCACAGTACTGTCAGGTCAGAAAACGGACTTAGAAATATCAGGATGTAGAAGACTAGAGTCATAAAAGAGTTGTAGAAGGGTCATATAAGCGTCAGATCATAGAAGAGTCATTAGAGTAGGGACATCATAGCTGGCTCAGCTCATAGAAGACTTGGTTCCTAGAAGGATGGTGAGACACAATCTGCCCAAGGGAAATCAAGTCCTCTTCTCCTTCAGACATCCAGAAATGGAACCTGAGCACATAATGTCAGGGACACGGCCTTCAGTTACCCTGCGCATCCATTGCCCATTTCTACAAATGACATGGAAAGTGGTAGTGGTGTCAGTGGTCAGGAAATTTCCTCTATCTCCATGATGTTTAGAAGATGATGGAGAGCGGCCTCACTGTGACATTATCCTGCTCACTCAGCTCCCTGGGACGTTACCCTTCCTGTCCCATAGAATGGGAAGGATTGCGTTTGCTCAAGTGATCCCTGACGTAGATCACGACCCACAACTCGTTGATCTCCTGAAGAATCCTGCCCTGACTCACAGAGGCCTGGAAGACCTTGATGGGGAAGCCAGAGACAAAGAGGACACAGGGAATCTCAGACGTGTCTACTCCAGCTCTTCCTAAATACAGCAGTGCCTACACAGGCTCTGTGCTTGTTTGTTTCTTTTTCTTTTACTGTTCCTGAAGCAGCAAACTTTGATCATGGGACCCTCGAACGGTCTTTTAAACCGAGACTAATTCAAAGTCTGGACCCTTGCTGAGCTTGGAGGATGCTGTCCCTTAAGCCCATCTGTCCAGAGCTCTGTGACCACATCACAGCTCTGTCTCCCAAATAAACAGCTCAGACTCCTGCTGCCTGTGTCCCTGGCTGAGGGCATTGCTGCCCATTGGAGCTGAAGCCCTGCAGCTGTGGCACCAGCCAAGCTCATCCCTGACATCAGGAAACCAAGAGTCCAAGACCCCGTGCGTGCAATGTCTTTGCTTAAAGGAGAGACACGGCTGGGACAAAAGAAAGCTGAGTGTCTTTCCAGCCCCAAATCTAAAGACCAGGGATGAAAAGCCTAAATTCTCTCAGTCAATCAGCTTAAGGGAAATTACATCATATCTTGTAACCTTCTTGGGGTCCTTTTGATGATGGGGCATTAAAAAATGATTCCCATGTCCACTGATGTTTCTAACAGGATCAATGACAGTGCAGGACAGACGTGTCTCTGCCCAGCTGAGGGAGGGAACATCAGGGATGGCTTCAGCCTGTTTCTCAGCAGGTTCCCCTGGAGGCCCAGGGACACATCGAGCAAGCCTAGAGAGGGTAGAGAAAGTGCTGCCTTGGGTTGCTCCTCTGCTGCTGAGCTGGGCTGGGCTCCTTGGACAGAGTGAGCTCATAACAAGAGGGTAGTTCTGAAAAGAGCCAGGTCTGTCCAGGAGCAGCTCCTCTGCAAAGCCCAGCAGGGCTGAGGGCACTGCCTGCAGGCAGCGAGGGGAGAGGAGGGAGTAGAGAGAGGGGAAAGGCAGGGTGGGGTGGGAGGAGAGAGGAGGATTCAGCTGGACAAAAATCTTTACAGCCTTTCTCCAGGTGAGTCTCTGGGTGCAGGACAGTGTAGGTGATGTTCCTGGAGGGATCTCCTAAAACCTGCACAGCCCCAGCCTGTGGGATCTGTCAGGAGGGCTCTTGCCATTTCTGCAGCAGAAAGAAAAACAGGGTCAGTGCTCAGCCTGCTCAGGGAGCTCCCTGTGCTGGAGAGGGAGAAGCTGTTGGGGGGGTGGGTGGGGAAGAAGCAGCTCTTGGACTTCAGTGGGAGGTGTTTAAGGTTAGGGTAGACGAGGTGCTTAGGACTATAATTTAGGGATTGGTGGGAATAGTTGGACTCAACGATCCAGTGGGTCTCTTCCAACCTGGTTATTCTGTGATTCTGTGATCTGCAATCCCCTGCACTACGAGACCCTCCTGGGCACCAGAGCTTGTGTCCACATGGCAGCAGCTGCCTGGGGCGCTGGGTTTCTCTATGCTCTGCTGCACACGACCAATACATTTTCCCTGCCCCTCTGCCAGGGCAATGCTGTGGAACAGTTCTTCTGTGAAATCCCCCACATCCTCAAGCTCTCCTGCTCACACTCCTACCTCAGGGAATTTCACCTGCTTGGTGTTAGTGCCTGTTTATATTTTGGCTGTATTGTTTTCATTGTGGTGTCTTATGTGCAGATCTTCAGGGCTGTGCTGAGGATCCCTTGGATCAGGGACAGCACAAAGCCTTCACCATGTGTCTCCCTCACCTGGCCGTGGTCTCCCTATTTATCAGCACTGGAATGTTTTCCTACCTGAAGCCCCCCTCCAAATCCTCTCCACTCATGGATCTTGTGGATCTTGTGCAGTGAGGAAACTGATAACTGGATGGTTCTCTGAAGGAACTAACTGTTCATCACCTTCTGCATAGCAGTTATCATGCAAGTCATTGCAAGCACACTTTGGCTTCTCTATTTGTTGTTGCTGTATCTGGTTTCATAGAATCATAGAATCATAGACTAACCAGGTTGGAAGAGACCCACTGGATCATCAAGTCCAACCATTGCTATCAATCACTAAATCATTTCCCTCAGCACCTTGTTCACCCGTGCCTTAAACTCCTCTTGGGAATGTGACTGAGTCCCCTCCCTGGGCAGCCTCTGCCAGTGCCCAACGACCCTTTCAGTGAAGAAGAATTTTTTCTATTGTTCACATTAAACCTCCCCTGGCTGAGCTTGAGGCCATTCCCTCTCATCCTGTCCCCTGTCACTCGGGAGAAGAGCACAGCTCCCTCCTCTCCACAACCTCCTTTCAGGTAGCTGTAAAGAATTATGAGGTCTCCCCTCAGCCTCCTCTTCTCCAGGCTAAATGATCACAACTCTCTCAGCTGCTCCTCATAAGACCTTCATGGTTGTTATAATCTTATCAACCTGGTTTTAATTCAATGTCTTCCTCAGTTTGCTCATTGATTGGCTATGTAAATGAGGAGCTGCACTCTCTGTGTGTTTCAACAAAATAAAGGGATAGTCTATGACTTCTGTTTCCTGATATCTTTCCTCCAAAGCCTTTTTGAAGCTGCAGGGACAGTTCCTGTGGCATGGGTGGAGGGCAAAAGAGTCCTGGAATGGGAGCACTGCCTGGCACCAGTGCTTGGTCTCCCAGAGCTGTTCTCTCTCCACTTCCACACTCTCCTCCTCACCCCTTGCCTTGCTGTAAGGGGCTCTGAGCTTGGTCCCAGCCGTGCTGGGTGACAGTGCTGCACCCACAGGCAGGGACAGGCAGTGGGCACTTGTGGGACACAACTGCCTTTCCATGAAGAGAGGGGATCTCCTCAGGGCACAGCCTGAAGGCTTTCATCTTCTTTCAAAGTTTCCCTAAAGGGCCAGAGAACATGACCCACAGATGAAAACAGCTGTGTAAAAATTAACAGTGCAGGTGTGAATGGTTTGGGAAGGATGCAGTTTCCTCTCACAGTGCAGCCTCCTGTGAGAGAACTTGAGGACCAGCAGAGCAGGGTGTGGTCTGTGCCCATGTGCACTGGACCCCCTGCAGGATCTGTCCCATGGCAACAATCCTGGAGTAGCCCCTCAAAACCACCATTTCCAGCACTGCCCTCTCACCCCAGCTTGGGGAGGTTCTTTGTCTCTCCCTGGAAGGACACAGAATGAGGAGGCCAGTGTCCATATTCTCACTGTGCAGATGAGATGGGAGCACGTACATCACGTACATGAGGTGAGAGGAACCCAAATAAAGACAAACAGCCCATCCTTGAGTCTCCATGAAGATCTGGGAGACAGAAAGTGTCTCAAGGTCACTTTGAGTTGAGAGTGAAATCTCAAGGGTAAGTGCCTGAATGCAGCTCTGGGATGTGCTTCCTTCAGCCAAGGTCCCCGTGTCCATTCCTCATGTTGTGGGCATCCCAGAGGAGTGAAGAGCAGGGCAACACACTGCAGGGCTGAGGCACCTCCCAACATCTACAAGAGGCAACAGGAACTCAGAGAGAGACTATGACCTTTATCTCCCAGTGTACAAGGGCCTGACTCTGCCTCTGAACATCCCGGGGTGCATAAGGAGTTTATGAGGCCAGCTCAGATGTGGACTCCGGACAGAACCCTGACATTTCTGTTTGTGACTCCAGGAACCAACCGCACTGGCCCAGGGAGATTCGTCTCAGCTCCCTTGGACAGGCTCATTGCGAGTGTTCCTGTCTGCTGCATCACCCTTATATGATGTAACTGCTAGAACAGAGAGGTTCTGGGGTCCTTGGAAAAGGAACTCATTGAACATACCTTAAAGAACAGGAAGAAAGGGAATTGGGAGAATTGCATGTGGAAACCCCTGGAAGGTGAAGGAGATGAAATGCACAGTGTACCAGACAGAGAGCTGGCAATGCAAGCACAGGGCATGGGAGAGGCTGCTTCTCCCACAAATCAGACTCGTTCTGAAAATTCATACCTTGGCAGCACAGAAATTCCAGGGACATTTTATTAGAAGTTTGAAATCATTTCAGCTGATGTGGCAGAGCACTTTGAGATATCTCTTTAGGCATTGAGAGCCCTTCTTATGTTTTCAGACTGAGCTCCATGCTCTGACCATCAGCACCCAGTGCAAACCTCTAGAGGTCCTGAAGTGTCTGAGGTGTTTGCCTGGGACTGCAGCTGTCAGAGGAGACTGAAAGATTCGTGTCACTGCCATCATTTCCATCCAGTCCTAAACATTCCTACACTTTATTAGGGGAGTTCCAAGAGTGTTGGTAAAGGGGGCGGTACAGGAGGAGCACATTGAAGAAGTGACAATAGAATTCTCCAAGTGATGTTCATGTAGTGTTTATCCTAAGGAGGCTTGGACATGTGGGGAAAGCAATGGCCTTGAGGTCCAACACTACATGGACAACCTTGCTCCTCACCTCCCCACCCCTACCATGTGTCTCTCTCTGTCAGGTTGTTTATGTCAGTGAAAAACGCATCTCCATATGACACACAAAGTGCTTGGACCCCTCCCAGAGCAGGTCTTAGATTTGCAGTCTATCCAGAAGTTCACCTTGGATCCCATCATATACCCAATTTCTATATAAATAATAAAAATTACAGAGGCAAGCTCCATTTTTGGACTATTCTTAACCTTGCAGATAGAATCATAGAATATCTTGAGTGAGAAGGGGTCTATACGGATCATCAAGTCCCACTGCTTGCTCCTCATTAGACTACCTAAAACCAAACCAAGAGCACAATCCAGAAGCTCCTTGAACTCCGAAAGGCTTGGTGCCATGACCACTTCCCTGGGGAGACTTTTCCAGTGACCGGCCACCCTCTCAGTGAAGAACCATTTCCTAATGTCCAATGCCAACTTCCCCTGATGCAATCTCAGTCCATTTCCATTTCCTATCGCTGGTCACCAGGGAGCAAAGCTCACCCGTCAGTTGTGCAGAGAGGCCAGTGCTGGAGCTGGCAATGGGAGAGACCAGTGCCCTGGGGCACCTTCCCAGTCTGTCCCTGCCACCAAGGGCACCCACCGGCCTCCTCTCCGGCACCTGCAGGGCTGGGCTCTGCCCCTCACACCCTCTGCAGCGTGTCACACCCCCACTGCCAGGGGCAGCAGCACCCTGAGAGGCACTGAAAAATTGTCGATAATTCTAAATATGAGGCTATGTTCCTTGAAAGAGGATTTGGGAGATAAAAATGAGCTTTTGGAACCTATACATAAGGGTTTGGCCTCTAAAACTGAGGTGCTGGAAATTCAAAATCAGACTTTGTGTCTTAAAAATGAGGGTCATAAAATGAGGCTCTTAAAATGAATTTTTAGACAAAAAAAAAAGAGAGAGAGAGCTTAGACTCTAAAAATGTAACTGTGGGTACTAAAAAACTATGGGTCCTAAAACACAGTTTAGAATCCTAGAATTGAGGATTTCATTCCAAAACATGAGACTTCAGCAACTAAACGTGTGCGTGAAGTGCTACATAGGAGTCTTTTGATAGTGCAAGGAAAGGCCACCTCTGTGGCCCCATGACATGAACCTCTGGTCCCAAAAGCAGGCCTTTGGGTGCTCCATTGGAGGGTTCATCTGTAAAAGAGGGGTTGGATCTGGTCTGTGACTCCTCTATGACCTGACTCATCTTAAACCCAAGAGGCTCCTATGACCCAATTCCTTTATGATACTTCTGTGACTTTCTTTGAACTGACTCTTCTACGACCTTAATAATCTCTGACCCAACCAGGTCATGACCTGACATTTCTATGAACTCCCTCTTGGATGACCCTTCCTTTAACAAATTCTTCTATTAACCAAACAGACTTTCATATTTCTGTGACATGACACTTCTATTACCTGAATATCCTGTGACCTAAGACTTCTATGAACCTTCTAGAACTGAACTCTTCTTTTATTCCTCTATAAACTGATTCCTCTATAACTCAAATATTCTCTTACCAATCTCTTCTATAACTAGACCCTTCAATAACTCGAGCATTCCATGACACAACACTTCATTCTATGTCCTGACTGTTGTCTGACTGTGCTATGATGCTTTATTCAATAACCTGACTCTTCCATGAACCTTCTGTGACCAGATTCTTCCATGACCTGACAGTTCTGAGATTCTTCTATGAACCAACCCTTCTCTGAACCAATTATATTGTGACCCTTCTATGACCAAACCTTTCTAAAGTCTAAATAAAATCAAAACATCTATGACTCGACTCCTCCATGGCCTGAATTATCTATCACCCTTTTATGACCGGAGGCATCTATGACCCAGTTCTGCCATGAGAATTCTATGACCCAACACGTCTATAAACCGTCTATGACTGTGCTTCTCTGTTACTCCTCTATTACTAAACTCTTCCATCACCTGACACTTCTCACACACAAGTTTTCTCTCACTCTTCTATGACCCAACACTTTTATGACCCTGACCATCTATGACCAAACTCTTCTACAACTCCATGGAACTGTGGGAGAGCCTTGGAATCTCCCAGAACTACACGGGTCTCTATGTGGAATTAGATGGAATAACTGCTCCCAGTTTGATTTGGCCATGTGAGAATGTTCATGACACCAGTGTCATTGTAGCCAAAGCCAGATCTGCCTGCCCAGGGCTGGGGGTCAGGCCTTGGTCTTCCTGCTTCATCAAGCAAACCAAACCTTTTTCTCAGCATCACAGATGCCTGCACAGCGCCTTTGCCTACCTGCAATCATGGCTTCCAATTCTCAGCTCTAACAAGTCCCTGGGGAGGCTTTGCTACTAACGATCCTCATTGAGACCAATTAATACTTCAAGGTACTCTGAGTTCTGCTGTTGACTTCTTGAGAGCTTCACTCAAACTTCTCCAAGAAGCTGAGGTTCAAGGACTCATCAACAAGTCCACCCTGCATCTCATTAAAGCCCAGAAAGCCTTAACGAGCTCTTTGTCTGCCTGGAGATTTCTTCAGGTCTTCAAGCAATGCACAGCTCCTTGGAGTCATTTCCCAGTGTGGTTAAAGAGGAAGATTTCAAAGTGCACCTAAGAAAAATATATTTTAGTTTAAACTTTGTATTTCTATACTTTTCAAAATCATAGAAAGTTTTGGGTTGGAAGGGACTTTAAAGGCCATCCAGTTCCCTCCCCCTCTGCCATGGGCAGGGACACCTCCCACTATCCAGGCTTCTCAAGGCCCCATTCAACCTGGTCTTGAGCACCTCCAGGGAGGGGACATCCACAGCTTCCCTGGGCCACCTGGGCCATTAACTCGCCAACTACTTTGTGAATGATTTCTTCCTGATGTCTAATCTAAATCTTGCCCCTTCCATTTTAAAGCTATTCCCCCTTATCTTATCATTCCATGTCCTTGGATAGAGACCCTCCTTTACTTTCTTGTCATCAAATTCAGGTACTGGAAAGCCACTCTAATGTCTCCTCGAAGCCTTCTCTTCTCCAAGCTGAGGATTTTCCAAGAGACAAGCAATATTTCTTTGGAAAATCGCTTTTGAAATGGCCTCCACCCAGGTCCATCTCCTCAGGGCACTCCTCAGCCAGCAAGGTTCCTGCTCATGCTGCTCCATGGAAATATTTTTTGACTGAGCTGAAAATAGTATAATAGGTGAAAGAGAATAGATAAAAACTAATGTAAGTGGAAACCAAAGCACTTGCCACCTCCCTTGTTAGACTGAAACCCCACCAGTCTACCACCACCCATCACCTCTAATGATAAAACTCTCTACTTATTTGTTTTTCTGCCACAGCTTTTATCATGTATTGTGGCATCTATGTTATGGGATCTCCCTCTGCTCAGCCGGGATCAGCTCCACTGCCTGTGTCCCCCTGACAACTTCTTGCCCACCCCCAGCCCCTCACTGGGAGAAGCAGAGGGAGCAACTCCTGACACTGGGCAAAGGAGACAATCGCTGCCCTCACTCTTCTGGCACCAGGACGATGCCACAGGACCCAGTGAGTCTCACATTTCAAAAGGAAAGTGGAGAAACTGGAGAGGACCTGGAGGAGGTCTGGCAGGATGGAGTTAGGAGCCCCCAGCATGAGGGGTGAGGGCACACTTTGTTCTATGGAGGGAGGATCAGCCAACCTGCTAAATGGGTCTCTACATATTATACTCATAGTAAAATTCAGGGAAGAAGAGAGCTCAGGTGATCTCTGGTCCAATGCCAGCTCCAAGCAGGGACAGCTTTGAGGTCAGACCAGGCTGCTCAGTCCATGTCAGCATCCACAAAGAGAGTTTAGATGTGAACAAGGCACTGAGGCCACAATTAGAAGAAAGATTTTGGCATTTTATTGGCTCCATGAACACAGCTAGTGATCGGCCACGGATCCGGTGACACTTGGGAATGTTACCTTCTTGTCCAGAGGAGTGGGATCCTTCTGGGATGGACAGGAGGAAAAATGCCTTTGTGTGAGTGCGGTGCAGCCCCAGAAGAGGCTCCAGGGCAGCAGGGGATTCTCCACCCACGGGGGTTCAAACCAAGCAGATTTGATGCCTCAGGACGTTCTGTGCAGGAGGCTGGGCTGAGGGAGCCCAGAGGCTTTTCATTCTTAATGGTTCTGTGTTTGTGTGATTGAAGGGCCACAGCCCTGTACGGCCCAAGCGCCTTCTGCCAGCGCCCCCAGATCCAGTGTGGGGCCATATCTCCCCTTTTTTTTGCAGAACCCTTGTTCCAAACATGGGGTTAGGGGAGGGGGAACCAGCAGTTTTGGTCACAAAAATTCATTTTAGGGTATAGACCCTCCTAGGTGAGGTCCAACCCTTCTTTTTTATCTTTAAGGACTCATTTTAAGGCCCAGAGCACAATTTTTAAAACACAAATTCTTGTTTTCAATGTCCACAGCCTCCATTTTATGGACAAAACCTCAAACATGGATAAAATGCTCATTTTTAGTTCCCAAAGCTTCCTTTTCAGGGAACAAAGCTTCATGTTAGAACCAAGTCTGCAGTTGTGAGGGCTCAAATCCTCATTTTGAGCCTCTCAAGTCCCCGTTTTAGGGTGCAAAGCCATCCTGTTCACTACCACTTCATCATTATATGGCACAAAACCCAATATTGCGGCTCAAAGATGCAATTCCAGTTTCAAAGCATCATTTGTAGGATGCAAAGCCTCTTTTTGAAGCACCAAACTCTCACATAAAGGATCCAACCTCCCACTTTACAGCTTGAAGCCTCCATTGGAGCACCCAAAGTCCTGCATTTTTGGCAAGAGCTTCATTTCTTGGGGTAACAGAGGAATGAAGAGGTTTTTTCTCCCTTGCAGGGACAAAAGACTTAACTTGTAGCAGCACATCTATTCCTTTAGTGCCAAAAGACACGTATTTAGGGCAGAAATCCTTGATTTTAGGGTTCCAGTTTGTCTTTTAACAGCCATAGTTTGCTGGGGATGCCACAGTTACATTTTGAGTCTGAACCCTCATTATTTTTATGTATAAAGATACATTTCATTGCCCCAGAACGTAATTTTTAAGGACCAAAGTTGATTCTGGATCTTCAAAACCTCAGTGTTACAGGACAAAGCCTTATATTTAGCTCATTTCTAACTTACAAAGACTCATTTTCAGGGAATAAAGCTTCGATTTTGGAGTTATTTGCAATTGTGGAAGTCAAAATCTTAATTTTTAACCTCTCAATATAATTTTCAGCCACAAAGCCTTCGTGTTTGGTGTCTCAGCATCATTTCTGGGAATAGAACCTGAGGTCAGGGCTTACTTATAGGTTCCAAAAGCACATTTTTATCTTCCAAAGCCTCTTTCAAGGAACAAACCCTCATTTTTAGAATTATCCACAATTCTGATGTCCCAAATCCTCTTTCAGTGTCACTCAGGGTATTTCTGCCCATGGCAGGGGATTGGACTAGATGGATGTTTGAGGTCCCTTCCAACCCAAGCCATGGGTCTGGCCGTGGCCTCTGTGATGTCATCCTCTGGGATGCTGCCCTGTGTCCTAGGAGACCTCTCTGCTGTCCAGGGCAAGCACCCTCTGCACTCACTCTCCAGGAGGATCTGGAGGAGGCAGGTGGTCTCTGTGCTGGGAGCTGCCTGCACCTTGTTCTGTCTGTGAAGAACAAAGCAGCTGTGGTTCAGCCATCGCAGTGCCCGGTGCTGGTTCTGCTGGAGAGGAAACTCTGCCCCACGGCCAGGGTAGGTCAGGTCTGTCCGTGCCTGCTTCTGTGCAGTCATTGCTCAGAGTTTAATCTCCATGGCACGACCTCCAGTTCTTGAGGGTTCTGTCAGCTCCTGTTCTTGCTCCAGCCTCCAGCTGGAGTTAACTCCATTTCCCACCACTCTCTGGGCCCGGCCAGACAACCAGTTTTCCACCCTCCAGAGTGTGCGCCTCTCCAGGCAAGATGATGACACATTCTGTAGCACAATGCTGTGAGAATCTCTGTCAAAGACTTTTCTGAAGCCCAGGAAGATACATCCACAGTCTTTCCCTCATCCAGCATCTGACTCACTTTGTCATAGAAGGCGATCAGGTTAGTTTGTCAAGACCTGCCTTTCATGAACCCGTGTTGACTGGGCCTGATCACCCGGTTCTCTTGCACGTGCTTCATGATCGTACTCAAGATCTCCTGTTCCATGATTTTCCCTGGCACTGAGGTCAGACTGACAGGCCTGGAGTTCCCTGGATCCTCCCTGCGACCCTTCTTGTAGATGACACAACATCAGCCTCCAGTCCAGTGTAAGTTCCCCTGGAAGTTCATCATCCCTGGAGATGTTTAAAAGGCAGGTAGATGAGATGCTTGGGAACATGATTTAGTAGTAGACAGGTATGATTGGAGCTATTGTTCTCTGAGGTCTTTTCAAATCTAATGATTCTAGGATTCAATCACATCATCCTCCATCCCCTATAGAAACCACAGGCTGCCCTGGCCCAGGTGTAGGACATTGCACTTGGCCTTGTTGAACCTCATGAAGTTTGCCGAGGCCCATCACTCTCCAACAGGGATCCAGAGCCCTTCAACCCCCCAAATGGGACCCAGGACACCCCAAATTCCCCTTAAGGGATCCAGGACTCCCTCAATCTGCCCTAAAGGGACCTGGGACCCTCCAAACCTGACCTGGGACTCCCCCAAACCCCGAGAAGAAAAACATAGGACCCTCCCCAAAACCAGATCTAAGACTCCCTCAAACCCCACAAAAGAGACCCAGGTCCCATCCAAACTCCTCAGAAAGGACCCAAGAACCCTCAATCCCCATCCCTGAAAAGGGTTCAGGACTCCCCCAAACCTCCAAAAGTGATCCAGGGCCCCCTGAAAACCCCAAATCGGACCCAGGACAGCCCTCCCCCCCCAAAAAATAATGGGCTCAGGACCCACTAAAACACCCTTAAAAGGGACCCATGCCCCCCCCCCCAAACCCCTCCCAGGGCCCCCTCAAATGCCCAAAATGTACCGAGGACCCAAAAAAGAGATCCACGACCACCCCGAACCCCCTCAAAATTGACCCAAAGCCCCCCACAAGGTGCCCAGGACCTCACCAAAACACTCCCAGATGGGACCCAGGACCCTCCTCAAAGCTCCAAAAGGGACTCAGGACTCAGAACCCCTCCCCCAAAACATACCCAGGACCCCTGCCAAACCCACAGAAAGGGATCCAGGACCCCCTCAATCCCCCAAAAAGCTACACAGGAACCCCTTCCAAACTCCCAGAAATAGATCCAGTACACCATCAACTCCCCCAAAAGGGAACATGGAACCCCCCTAAATATCCCAGATGAGACCCAATGCCCCCCCCACCCAATAGAGACCCAAGACCCCTAAACCACCCAAAAGGGATCCAAAAAGGCCCTGCCCACCAAATGGGACTCAAGACCCCCAAAACCCACCCTCCAAAAGGGACCCAGGAGCCTCCAAACCCCCCAGTAATGAATTCAGGACACCTACAATTCTGCCCCACCCCAAAATGTGAACCAGGACCCCCCCCAACCTCCCCATAAATGTAGCCAGAACTCTCCCCAAAACCCCTCAAAAGGGACCCCGGACACCCCGAGATCCCCCCAGATGGCATCCAGGACTGCCCCCTGAAAAGACCCAAAAGGGACCCAGGACCCACTCTAACCAGGGACCCCACCCAAAAGACCCAATAAAGGGACCTAAGACCCCCTCAACCACCCCAAAGGGGGCCCAGGACCACTGCAACCCCCCAAAAATGGGTCCAAGAGCTTCCCAAAAGAACACAGGACTCCCCCAACACCTGAAAATTTACCCAGAACCTCCTCAACCACACCCCCCAAATGGGACACAGGAGCCCCAAACCCCCCACTCAAAAGTTATCCAGGACCCTCCTGCAAACCCTCCACAAGGGATCCAAGACACAACTCCACCCCAAAAAGTGACACAGGACGCATATCATGCTCCCAAAAGAGTCCGTGGGCAACACCCACATACCCCCAAAATGGGATGCAGACCCCTTCAACCCCCCAAAAGGGATCCAGGACTCCCACAATCTGACCTAAAGGGAACCTGGGCCCCTCCAAACCCGACCCAGGACTCCACCAAACCCCTCAAAATGGATCCAAATCTCCCCCAAATCCCCAAAAAGGACCCACTCCCCCCCAAATCCCCAAAACAGACCCAGGAGCCTCTCAATTGCCCCCTCACAAAGGTATCCAGGGTACCCCAAATACCCAAAGGGGACCCACAACCTCAAAACACCCCTCCAAAAAGGAACCAAGGACCCCCACCAAACCCCAAATAAGAAATCCAGTACTTCCCCCCACCATTGTAATCAGAACATTCCCAAAAAGGAGCAACGACCCCCTAACAACACACCCTCACAAAAAAGAGACCCAGGAGCCCCATAGTGACACAGAAGCCCCCAAACTCCCTACATTGGATTTAGGACACCCCCAACCCCCTGCAAATGGGACCACAAACCCTACCTAAACCCCACAAAAGGGATCCGGGAACTCCCTCTCAAACAGCCCAAAAGAGTCCATTACCTGGAACCCACCCCAGAAAGGGACCAAGAACCCCCTCTAAACACCACCAAAAGAAACCCAGGACCCTCCAGACCTCTCCAGAGGGAGAAAAGAGAGAAAGCTGGGGAAGAGAGAAGGATGTTGGAGGGGACCATGTCAAAGGCTTTACAGAAGTCCAGGTAGATCACAGCCATAGGTTTCAATTAGTGCAATAATCACATTTTTGAATACCTAAATATGATGCAAACCCTAGGAAGTTTGACCAAGCTCAGAGAACTCAGGCTTTAGAGAAGGGCAAGGGGTGTGTGGAAGTGTCGAGAGAACAGCTCTGGGAGATCAAGGGCTGGTGCCTGGCAGTGCTTCAGTGCTTCCAGGCCAGGATTCTTTTAACCTCCAGCCATGCCTTCAGGAACTGTCCCTGCAAATCCAAAATGACCTTAGAGGAAAGATACCAGGAAACTAAAGGTATTGAATATCCCTTTATTTTATTGAAACACAGAGGGAGAGCAGTTCCTCATTTATACAGTCAACCAGTAAGAAAAGAGAACAGAGAATTCAAAACAGGAGGACAAGATTATTGCAAATGAAAAACCAACAACACCACACAAAGAAGCCAGTCTGGGCCTGCCATGAGTTGCATGATAACTGCTATGCAGAAGGTGATGAGCAGTTCATTGCTTCAGAGAACCATCCAATTATGAGTTTCCACATGGAATCTTTGAGCTGTTGGTTCCTCAGGCTGTAGATGAGGGGGTTCAGTGCTGGAGGCACCACTGAGTACAGAACTGATACCACAAGATCCATGAGTGGAGAGGATTTGGAGGGGGGTTTCAGGTAGGAAAAGATTCCGGTGCTGATAAATAGGGAGACCACAGCCAGGTGAGGGAGACACATGGAAAAGGCTTTGTGCCGTCCCTGCTCCGAGGGGATCCTCAGCACAGCCCTGAAGATCTGCACATAGGACACCACAATGAAAATAAAACAGCCAAAAGATGAACAGGCATTAACACCAAGCAGGTGAAATTCCCTGAGGGAGGAGTGTGAGCAGGAGAGCTTGAGGATGTGGGGGATTTCACAGAAGAACTGTTCCACAGCATTGCCCTGGCATAGGGGCAGGGAAAATGTATTGGCCGTGTGCAGCAGAGCATAGAGAAACCCAGCGCCCCAGGCAGCTGCTGCCATGTGGACACAAGCTCTGCTGCCCAGGAGGGTCCCGTAGTGCAGGGGTTTGTAGATGGCAACATAGCGGTCGTAGGACATGACTGTGAGAAGATAATATTCTGCACCCAACAAGAACATAAAAAAGAATACTTGGGAAACACACCCTGAGTAGGAGATGGTCCTGGTATTCCAGAGGGAATTGACCATGGATTTAGGTACAGTGGTTGAGATGGAGCCAATATCGAGGAGGGCGAGGTTTAGGAGGAAGAAGTACATGGGAGTGTGGAGGTGGTGGTCACAGGCGATGGTGGTGATGATGAGGCCGTTGCCCAGGAGGGCAGCCAGGTAGATGCCCAGGAAGAGCCAGAAGTGCAAGAGCTGCAGCTCCCGTGTGTCTGGGAATGCCAGGAGGAGGAACTGGGTGATGGAGCTGCTGTTGGACATCTGCTGCCTCTGGATGTGAAGCACTGATTAAAACAAAAATAATGTGAGAATTTACAGGAGATTTCTTTAAGTAAAATGAAAGTTATTTCTGACACTGTACACTTTCCACTGCTTTTCCATTTTCAGTTGCAGCCCTTCATCCAGCTCTATGCCTGGAGCCCTGCGTGGTGCGAGCTGAATGTGCTGAGAGAAGCAGGGCCTCTGCCCGCTGGCTGTGAGGAGTCAGCCCTCCTCTGCATCAGGGGGTCATGGGGACAGGGGACACTGCTGGGGTTCAGCTTTGTCCTGTGGAACTGCTCCTGGTACAAAAGGGCTTGTCAGAATCTGCACTGCCAGGGATGAGGAACTGAGGTGGAAGAAAGCAGGTCTGTCAAGGTTTGGGTATCTTAGACCTCCTTCTGTAACCTTTGGCAATGTTCTTGGATGGTAGAAAACTTCAACATCCCTGCTACACTCAGGGAGATTAGAGGGAGTCCTTAGAGGTGAGATCATTGCCTGTGACACAGTGCAGAGGGAGGGGAGCTGCTCTGTCCCATCTGCCTTGAGCTTGCACCTGTCTGAGACAGAGTAATCACATTTTCATATTCACCTTTAAAGCCACCAGGATGTGCAGAAAGCAGATAAACCTTCTGCCAAGCACTGAGTATCTAACCCTTTCTCAAGGTCTCAGCATTCCACTTTCAGCCCAGGACACACACAGCTCGATTCACAAACACAAAATCCCACACAATCTCCCCCAGCCCCTTCCCTGTCAGGAACATCTCTTTACATTTTCAAAGACATTTAGGTAACACAAAGCTGCGATATGACAGGTTTGCACCCTGGAGGGCTTCTCAGTGCTTGGGAGGACACTTCAAGGAAAGCCAAGTATCCTAATGATGATATCTCAGTACAGAAGAGTCTGTTAATTCCTCAGGAATGCACTGCCCACAGCCCCACAGAGGATCAGTGCCTGACTCTGCAACTCCCATCCCCAGAGAGCCTGGCAGCGAGAACAAGAAAACAACGGCAAGAACAGAGACAGGTAGAGAAACAGGGAGAAAGAGAGTGAGGGTCTGGCTGAGAGAGGCCAGGGCAGAGGCAGCCGGGCACGCAGACAGCGTTCCCCTTCCCCAGCTGTGCTCACCCCCTCCCAGACACCAACCTTGCTGGGCAGTTGCTCTCAGTCCCTGGGCTCTGGAGAGGGCACTGGAGCTGTGGCTGCAGAGGAGGGGGTCAGCCTTGGAGCCCAGAGCCCTGAGATCAGAGGTTTTGAGGATGGGAGAGGAGACAAGGGGGCTTGCTGAGAGGAAGGGGCTGCACTGCAGGGGATCACACAGAGCTTTCTGCATTTTCACTTGCACAACGCCTCAGTTTTATGTTTCATCTAACCGTCTGATGTTATCCCTTCTGCTGGGGATTTCCTCATAGGAGGTGTTTCCCTGTCCCACATCTTCTCCCTGTCAGTGCTCACAGACCCCATCTCACCCTCTCTTCACGCCACTGGCCCTACACAAACCGGCCTGTTTTCCATGTGAAGCTCTGCACAGGGTCTTGTTTATAAGCAGAAAAGGACAGGACAGACTGATCCTGATGGGTGCAGCAGAGGTGATGCTGGTGCTGTCCATGAGAGAGGAGCAGCTGGAGACAATTAAGGAGGCTCCTATCAAACCTACTGATTACTCAAAGAGACAGCTCAGGAGTCTCAGTGAATTTTTTCCAGCATGAGAGTCCCTTGTCCATTTCTCCCCTGAAATAGCTCAAGCGCAAGAAACAGAAAACACAGACACAGTGAAGTTCTTTATCTTTGACGTAATCCCTGCCCTGATTTTCCCCTTGAATTGTCCTTTTAGATGTATCATGGGAGTGATGTGGAGCAGTGGTGACCCTGTTTTTTTTTTCTGCTGGAGAAACTGCAAGAGCCCTCCTGACAGTTCCCTCAGGCTGTGGCTGAGCTGGCTTTAGGAGATCCCTCCAGGAACTGCACCTGCACTGTCCTGCACCCAGAGACTCACCTTGAGAGGACTGTGAAGATTTTCTCCAAATGAAGCCTCCTCTTTCCTCCCACCCCACCCTGACTTTCCCCTCTCTCTGCTCCCTCCTCTCCCCTCGCTGCCTGCAGGCAGTGCCCTCAGCCCTGCTGGGCTTTGCAGAGGAGCTGCTCCTGGACAGACCTGGCTCTTTTATGAACTACCCTCTTGTTATGAGCTCACCATGTGCCAGGAGCCCAGCCCAGCTCAGCAGCAGAGGAGCAGCCCAAGGCAGCGCTTTCTCTGCCCTCTATGGGCTCCCTCGAGGCGTCCCTGGGTCTCGAGGGGAACCTGCTGAGAAACAGGCTGAAGCCATCCCTGATGTTCCCTCTCTCAGCCGGGGGGAGATACTGTCCTGCATTGTCATTGCTCCTGTTGGAAAAATAGGTGGGCATGAGAATACCTTTTTTTGCCTCATCGCTTAACAGGACCCCAGGAAGGGGACAAGGAATGATCTCATTTTTCCAAGACCTTCCATAGAGAGAATTTAGGCTTTTCTTCCCTTGTCTTTAGCCCCAGGGTGGAAAGACACTCAGCTCTCTTCTGTCCCAGCCATGTCTCTACTTTAAGCAAAGACTTTGCACACACAGGGTGTGGGACTCTTGGTTTCTCATGGCAGGGATGAGCTTGGCTGGTGCCTCAGCTGCAAGGGTTCAGCCCCAATGGGCAGCAATGCCCTCAGCCAGGGGCACAGGCAGGAGGAGCTGGAGCTGTTCCTGTGGGAGACAGAGCTAGAACATGGTCACGGAGCTCAAGACAGATGGGCTTAAAGGACAGAATCCTCCAAACTCAGCAGCGGTCCGGACTGTGAATCAGTCTGAACTTCAAATGCCTTTCAATTCCACCATGATGAGTATTTCCTCCTTCAGAAAGAGTGTAAACAAGAAACAATATTTTATATCCTTTTCAGAAATGGTCAGAGGATTAACAGAGGATCTATAGGCTGGGCTCCAGATCTCCCCTCAGATTCCATTTCTGGATGTCTGAAAGAGAAGGGATCTGCATTGCCCTTGTGTAGATTGTGTCCCACTATCCTTCTATGACACAGCCCTTGTATGACCCCACACCTCTATGACCTGATACTTCTCTGACCTCATCTACGACCAGACACTTATACAAACCGTGTCTTCTATGACCCACCCTTTCTGTGACCTGAGCCATTAATGACCTCACACCTTTAATGACTCTTTTATGATCTGATGCCTATATGACCCTTCTATGACTCTTCTATACTTCGAGTCTTCTATGTCCCAACTCTCCTGTGTCCCTTTTATGACCTCACTCTTCTGTGACCCTACCTTTCTGTGACCCAACTCCTCTAGGAGCCTTCTATAAACCAGCATTCTATAACACGTGTCTTTCATGACTCAAGCATTCTATGCTGAAACTCTTCTCTGACTCTTCTATGGCTTTCTATGACCAGATGCCTCTATGATCCTTCTATGACCCAAATCTTCTTTGACTCATCTCCTAGATAATGTGAATAATTTATGACCCAACTCTTCTATGATTCAACACTTCTAACTCCTCTATGACATTTCTATGACCCAATCCTTCCTTTTCCTAACTAAACTCTCATGCTTCTATGACTTGACTCTTCCATGACCCAAACATTTACAAACTCTTCTATGGCCTCAGACTTCTATGACTTGACCACCCAATGAACCTTGTATGACTGAATTCTTCAATTACTCCCCTATCATCCAGCTCATCAAGAACACGACTCTTCTTGGACTCATCTCTTATATGATCTGACCCTTCTGTGACTTGAGCCTTCTATGACCTTTTATGACTATTCTCTTACTCTTCTATGACATGACTTTCCATGACCCAAATCTCCTATGACTCTTCTGTGACACAAATCATCTATGTCCTGATGCTTCTGTGACCCGACTCTTCTAAAGCGTGACCCCTCTATCAACCAGCTGTTCTATGAACTAACCCTACAATTAACTGGCCCTTCTATGATTCCATTCCTGTATGACCTGACTCACACAGGAGCCACCAGGTGCCTCTTTTATGACTTGACACTTCTATGACACAACAGTTCTATGACCTAATGCTTCTATGCCCTGACACATCAAGGACACACCCTTTCTACAACCCTGCTCTCCTATGAGCCTTCTATGATGCATCTCTTCTATGAACCAACTCTTCTACCACTCCACTTTCCTATGTCCTGACTCTTCTGGAACCTGAGCCTTCTATGAGTCAGGCCTTCTATGATCCAATTCTTCTATGATCCGTCTATGACTTTCTCTAACCTGAGTCCTCTATGACCCCAATAATCTATGACCCATCCATTTTACGACCTGATGCTTCTATGACCTGACTCTTCAATGTCCCTTCTCTGACCAAACCCTTCTGTTACCCAATTAAACTCTCATGCTTCTATTACTCAGCACTACTATTACCCAAAAATTCTGACTTTCATCACCAAACACTTTTATGAAATCTCCGTGACTGACATCTTCTATTATTCCTCTATACCTGACACACCTACAACGCAATTCTTCTGTGACCCATCTCTCATATGACCAAGCCTTCTATGACACAACACTTCATTCTATGATCTGATTGTTGTCTAACTGTTTTATGATGCTAATTCCCATGATCTGACTCTTCTGGGAACATTCTCTCACCAGATTCTTCCATGACCTGACAGTTTTATGACTTTTCTATGACCCAACCCTTTTCTGAACAAACCCATTTGTGACCCTTCTATGACCAAAACCTATTAAATCCCAAATAAACTCACATTCCAATGATGTGACTTCCATGCCTGAACATTCTATGACCCTTTCACCACCTTAATCATCTATGAACCAGTTCTGTGATGAGAATTCTATGACCCAACACTTCAATAAACCTTCTGTGACTACACTCCTCAGTTACTCCTCCATGATCCAACTCCTCATTCACCTGACTCTTCTCACACCCAAGTTTTCTGTGACTCTTCTAAGACTCAAAACTTTTATGACCCTGTGCTTCCATGACCCAAATCCCCTACAAATGCACGGAGCTGTGCGAGAGCCTTGCACCTCCCATAACTCTACAGGCCTGTATCTGGAATTCCAGAGTAACTGCTCCCAGTTTGATTCAGCAACGTGAGAATGATCATGACACAGGTGTCATTGTAGCCAAAGCCAGATCTGCCTGCCCAGAGCCTGGGGGTCAGGGCTCGGCCTTTCTGCTTCACCGTGCACACCCAGGCTTTTGTCAGCATCACAGCTGCCTGCACAGTGTCTTTGTCCTCCTGCCTCCACTTCTCGACTCTAACAAGTCCCTGGGGAAAATTGTTTAGAAACTATCCTCACTGAGACCAATTAATACTTCAAGTTACTCTGAGTTCTACTATGCACTTCTTGAGAGCTTTGCTCAATCTCCTCTCAGTAGCTGAGGTACAAAAACTCATAAACAAATCCACCTTGGGTCTCATTAAAGTACAGACAGTCTTAACGAGCTTTTTTCTGCCTGGAGATATCTTCATGTCTTCAAGGCTTGCACAGCTCCTTGGAGTCATTTCCCAGTGTGGTTAAAGAGGAAGATTTCAAAGTGCACCTAAGAAAAATATGTCTTAGTTTCAAGATTATATTTCCATACTTTTCAGTTTTGAGATGGAAGGGACCTTAAAGCCCATCCAGTTCCAGCCCCTCTGCCATGGGCAGGGACACCTCCCACTGGTCCAGGCTGCTCAAGTTCCCATCCAAGCTGGCCTTGAACACCTCCAGGGAGGAGGCATCCACAGCTTCCTTGGGAAACCTGAGCCACTGCCTTACTACATTCTTTGTGAGCAATTCCTTCCTAATGTCTAATCTAAATCGTCCCCCTTCCATTTTAAAGCTATTCCCCCTTATCTTAACATTCCATGTCCTTGGACAGAGACCCTCCCTTACTTTCTTGTCATCAAATTCAGGTACTGGAAAGTCACTATAATATCTCTTCGAAGCCTTCTTTTCTCCAAGCTGAGGATTTTCCAGGACACAATCAATATTTCTTTGGAAAGTCTCTTTTGAAATGACCTTCACCCAGGTCCATCTCCTCAGGGCACTCCTCAGCCAGCAAGGTTCCTGCCCATGCTGATCCATGGAAATAATTTTTGACTTGTCAGCTGAGCTGAAAATAGTAGAATAGGTGAAAGAGAACAGATAAAATCTAACATAAACCAAAACCAAAGCACTTGCCACCTCCCTCAGGTAGACTGAAACCAGTCTACCACCACCCATCATCTTGACGGATAAAACTCTCTACTTATTACTTCTTTGGCCATAGCTTTTATCACCTAGCATGGCATCTATCTTATGGGATCTCCCTCTGCTCAGCCGGGGTCAGCTCTCCTGCCTGTGTCCCCCTGACAACTTCTTGCCCACCCCCAGCCACTCACTGGGAGGAGCAGAGAGAGCAACTCTTGACTGTAGGCAAAGGAGACAATGTCTGGCCTCACTCTTCTGGAACCAGGACGATCATAGAATCATAGAATAACCAGGTTGGAAGAGACCCACTGGATCATTGAGTCCAACCATTCCTATCAAACACTAAATCATGCCCATAAACACCTCATTCACCTGTCCCTTAAACGCCTCCAGGGAAGGTGAATCAACTCCCTCCCTGGGCAGCCTCTGCCAGTGCCCAATGACCTGTTCTGTGATTTTTTTTTAACTAATATCCAGCCTAAACCTCCCCTTGCGGAGCTCGAGGCCATTTCCTTTTGTCCTGTCCCCTGTCACTTGGGAGAAAAGGCCAGCACCCTCCTCTCTACAACCTCCTTTCAGGTAGTTCTAGAGAGCAATGAGGCCACAGGACCCAGTGAACCTCACATTTCGAAAAGAAAGTGGAGTAACTGGAGAGGACCTGGAGGAGGTCTGGCAGGATGGAGTTAGGAGCCCCCAGCATGAGGGGTGAGGGCACACTTTGTTCTTCTGGAGGAGGATCAGCCCAACATGTTAAGTGGTTCTCTTCATCTTATGCTCATAGTAAAATTCAGGGAACAAGAGAGCTCAGGTCATCTCTAGTCCAATGCCAGCTCCACACAGGGACAGCTCTGAGGTCAGATCAGGCTGCTCAGTTCATGCCTGCATCCACAGAGAGATTTTAGACATCAACAAGGCACTGAGGCCATGATTAAGAAAAAGGAATTTGTGATCTGACCAGCACCATGGACACAGCTATCTATCAGCCATGACTCCTGTGACACCTGGGAACATCCACCTTCTTGTCCAGAGGAGTAGGATCCTTTGTGGTTGGACAGGAGGGAAAATGCCTTTGTGTGAGCGTGATGCAGCCCCAGCCAAGGCTCCAGGGCAGGGGGACCATTCTCCATCCCTGGGAATTCAAATGCAGCAGATTTGATTCCTCAGGACTTTCTGTACATGGTGCTGACTAGGGCTGGGGGAGCCCAGAGGCTTTTCAACCTTAATGGTTCTGTGATTGTGTGATTGAAGGGCCACAGCCCCATGCAGCCCCAGCGCCTCCTGCCAGAGCCTCCGGCCACATTTTGGGGCCAGATCCCCTCTTATTTATCCAGAACCCTTATTCCCAGCACGGCACTGGGGGAGGGGGAAACTGCCCTTTAGTGCATAAAGATGCATGTTAGGGTACAGACCATCCTATAGATATTCCACTCCCACTTTTTGAGCTTCAAAGACTCATTTTAGGCCCAGAGCACATTTTTAAGGCACAAAGTCTAGTATTCTATGTCCACAGCCTCTGTTTTTGAGACAAAAGCCTCTGACAGGGTTCAAAAGTTTATTTTTGGCTTCCAAAGTTTCCTTTTCAGGGAACAAAACCTCATGTTAGAATCAAGTCTGCAGTTGTGAAGGCTCAAATCCTCATTTTTAGCAACTCAAGTCCCATTTTTAGGGCACAAAGCCATCCTATTCGCTACATGGCATCATTTTAGGGCACAAAACCTGATGTTAGGGCTCAAAGATGCAATTTCAGTTTCAAAGCATCATTTGTAGAACCCAAAGCCTCTTTTTGAAGCTCCAAACTCTCACATACAGAATCCAGTCTTCCCCTTTACAGCTCGAAGCCTCCATTGGAGCACCCAAAGTCCTGCATTTTTGGCCAGAGCTTCATTTCTTGGGGCCACAGGGGAACCAAGAGGTTTGTCTCCATTGCAGAGACAAAAGACCTAACTTGTAGTACCACACCCATTCCTTTAGTGCCCAACGTCTCATATTTAGGGCAGAAATCTTTGATTTATGGGTTCCAACCTGTCTTTTAACACCCATAGCTTTATTAGGAGACCCACAGTTGCATTTTGAGTCTGAACCCTCAGTTTTTATGTCTAAAGACTCATTTCACTGTCCCAGAGCATAATTTGTAAGGACAAAAGTTGATTCTGGATGTTCAAAACCTCAGTGTTACAGGTCAAAGCCTTATATTTAGCTCATTTCTAAGTTCCAGAGCCTCCTTTTAAGGGAACAAAGCTTCATTTTTGAAGTTGTTTGCAATTGTAAAGGCCCAAATCCACATTTTTAGTCTCACAGATATTTTAAGTTGCAAATCCTTTGTCTTTGATACCACAGCATCATTTCAGGACATAAAACCTGAGGTCAGCACTCAAAGCCTCAGTTTCACTTTCAAAGCACCATTGGTAGGACCCAAACCCTCCTTCTGAAGCTCCAGACTCTCATGGAAAGGATCCAATCTCCCCCTTTACAGCTTGAAGCCGCTATTGGAGTGCCCAAAGCCCTGCATTCAGGACCAGAGCTTCATGTCCTGGAACAAAGAGGTTCTCCTCCCTTGCAGAAACAAAAGACTCATTTGTAGAACCACACACATCTCTTTAATGCAGTAGTCTCAAGCTTTGGAATGAAATCATAAATTCTAGGGTTCTATCCTGTTTTTTCGGACACATAGATATTTTAGGACCCATAGATATATTTTGAAGGTCAAAACGCTCATTTTCTTTGTCTAAACACATTTTTAGGAGTCTCTTTCTTAAAACCCAAAGGCTAATTTTGGAGTTCCAACACCTCAGTATTAGAGGCCAAACCCTTATTTATAGGTTCCAAAAGCTCACTTTTATCTGGTTAGAGACTTGCTTGCCCAGCTAGATGCCCACAAGTCTATGGGGCCGGATGGAGTCCACCCAAGAGTTTTGAGGGAACTGGCGGATGTGCTGGCCAAACCCCTTTCCATCATCTTCCAGCAGTCCTGGATGACTGGGGAGGTTCCGCTGGACTGGAGGCTGATGTCGTGCCCATCTATAAGAAGTGGTGCAGGGAGGATCCGGGGAACTACAGGCCTGTCAGCCTGACCTCGGTACCGGGGAAAGTCATGGAGCGGGTGATCTTGAGTGCGATCATGAAGCACTTGCAAGAGAACCGGGTGATCAGGCCCAGTCAACACGGGTTCATGAAAGGCAGGTCTTGCCAGACTAATCTGATCACCTTCTATGACCAAGTGACTAAACTCTTGGACGAGGGAAAGGCTGTGGATGTATCTTCCTGGACTTCAGTAAAGCCTTTGATACAGTTTCTCACAGCATTCTGCTTCGGAAACTGTCACCTCTGGCCTGGACGGGTGCACACTCTCCTGGGTGAAAAACTGGTTGAATGACCGGGCCCAGAGGGTGGTGGGAAATGGAGTTAAATCCAGCTGGAGGCCAGTGACGAGTGGGGTTCCCCAGGGTTCAGTCCTGGGTCTAGTCCTGTTTAATGTCTTTATCAACGACCTGGATGAAGGCATTGAGTGCTGCCTTAGCAAGTTTGCAGATGACACCAAGCTGGGAGGAAGTGTGGATCTGCTGGAGAGTAGGGAGGCTCTGCAAAGGGACCTGAACAGGCTGGACTGCTGGGCTGAGACCAACGGCATGAGGTTTAACAAGGGCAAATGCCGGGTCCTGCACTTGGGGCACAACAACCCTAAGCAGAGGTACAAACTAGGAGAGATCTGGCTGGAAAGCTGCCAGGAGGAGAAGGACCTGGGGGTGCTGGTTGACAACCGACTGAACATGAGCCAGCAGTGTGCCCAGGTGGCCAAAAAGGCCAATGGCATCTTGGCTTGTATCAGGAACGGCGTTACCAGCAGGTCCAGGGAGGTTATTCTCCCCCTGTACTCGGCACTGGTGAGACCGCACCTCGAGTACTGTGTTCAGTTCTGGGCCCCTCACCACAAGAAGGATGTTGTGGCTCTGGAGCGAGTCCAGAGAAGGGCAACAAAGCTGGTGAAGGGGCTGGAGAACAAATCTTCTGAGGAGCGGCTGAGAGAGCTGGGGTTGTTCAGCCTGGAGAAGAGGAGGCTGAGGGGAGACCTTATTACTCTCTCCAACTACCTGAAGGGAGGTTGTGGAGAGGAGGGAGCTGGCCTCTTCTCCCAAGTGACAGGGGACAGGATGAGAGGGAATGGCCTCAAGCTCTGCCAGGGGAGATTTAGGTTTGAGATTAAGAAAAAGTTCTTCACGGAGAGGGTGGTTAGGCATTGGAACAGTCTGCCAAGGGAGGTGGTTGAGTCACTATCACTGGAGGTGTTTAAGGTTAGGGTAGATGAGGTGCTTAGGAGCATGATTTAGGGATTGGTGGGAATGGTTGGACTCGACGATCCAGTGGGTCTCTTCCAACCTGGTCATTCTGTGATTCTGTCATAGAGGATTGGGGATGATGTGATTGAATCCTAGAATCATTAGGTTTGAAAAGACCTCAGAGAACAATAGCTCCAATCATACCTGTCTACTATTAAATCATGTTCCCAAGCATCTCATTTATCTGCCTTTTAAGCACCTCCAGGCGTGATGAAATTCCAGGGGAAGTTCCACTGAACTGGAGGCTGATGTTGTGCCATTTACAAGAAGGGTCGCAGGGAGGATCCAGGGAACTCCAGGCCTGTCAGTCTGACCTCAGTGCCAGGGAAAGTCATGGAACAGGTGATCTTGAGTATGATCATGAAGCACATGCAAGTGATCAGGCCCAGTCAACACGGGTTCACAAAAGGCAGGTCTTGCCAAACTAACCTGATCGCCTTCAATGACAAAGTGACTTGGCTACTGGACGAGGGAAAGGCTGTGGATGTGTCTTCCTGGACCTCAGTTAAGCCTTTGACAGAGATTCTCACAGCATTGTGCTTAGGAATCTGTCAGCCTCTAGCCTGGACAGGTGCACACTCTCCTGGGTGGAAAACTGGTTGGCTGGCTGGGCCCAGAGAGTGGTGGGAACTGGAGTTAACTCCAGCTGGAGGCTGGAGCAAGAACAGGGGCTGACAGAACCCTCAAGAACTGGAGGTCGTGCCATGGAGATTAAACTCTGAGCAATGACTGCACAGAAGCAGGCACGGACAGACCTGACCCACCCTGGCCGTGGGGCAGAGTTTCCTCTCCAGCAGAACCGGCACCGGGCACTGCGATGGCTGAACCACAGCTGCTTTGTTCCTCACACACAGAACAAGGCGCAGGCAGCTCCCAGCACAGAGACCACCTGCCTCCTCCAGATCCTCCTGGAGAGTGAGTGCAGAGGGTGCTTGCCCTGGACAGCAGAGAGGTCTCCTAGGACACAGGGCAGCATCCCAGAGGATGACATCACAGAGGCCACGGCCAGACCCATGGCTTGGGTTGGAAGGGACCTCAAACATCCATCTAGTCCAACTCTCTGCCACGGGCAGAAACATCCTGAGAGGCACTGAACAAGGATTTGGGACATCAAAATTGTGGATAATTCTAAAAATGAGGGTTTGTTCCTTGAAAGAGTCTTTGGAAGACAAAAATGTGCTTTTGGAACCTATAAGTAAGCCCTGACCTCAGGTTCTATTCCCAGAAATGATGCTGTGACACCAAGGTTAAAAATTAAGATTTTGACTTCCACAATTGCAAATAACTCCAAAAACGAAGCTTTGTTCCCTGTGAAGGAGTCTTTGGAAGCTAGGAATGAGCTAAATATAAGGCTTTGTCCTGTAACATTGAGGTTTTGAACATCCAGAATCAACTTTGGTCCTTAAATATTAAGCTGTGGGATAATGAAATGTATCTTTAGACATAAAAAAAAAAAAGAGGGTTAAGACTCAAAATGTAACTGTGGCCTCCCCAGGAAGCTATGGGTGTTAATGGACAGACTGGAACCCTGAAATCAAGGATTTTGGCCCTAAATATGAGACTTTGGGCACGAAAGGAATGGGTGTGGTGCTACAAGTTAAGTCTCTTGTCCCTGCAAGGGGAGAAAAAACCTTTTTCATTCCTCTGTTACCCTGAGAAATGAAGCTCTTGCCAAAAATGCAGGACTTTGGGTGCTCCAATGGAGGCTTCAAACTGTAAGGTGGTGGTGGGGGGGGTTGGTTCCTTTATGTGAGAGTTTGGAGCTTCAAAAAGGAGCTTTGCATCCTACAAATGGTGCTTTGAAAATGAAATTGCATCTTTGAGCCCCGATATCAGGTTGTGCGCCCTATAATGGTGAAGAAGTAGTGAACAGGATGGCTTTGCACCCTAAAATGGGGACTTGAGAGGCTCATAATGAGGATTTGAGCCCTCACAACTGCAGACTTGGTTCTAACATGAGGCTTTGTACCCTGAAGAGGAAGGTTTGGGAGTTAAAGTGAACTTTTTATTCATTTTTGAGGTTTTTGTCTCTAAAACGGAGGCTGTTGACATTGAAAACCAGACTTTGTGTTTTAAAAATTGTCATCTGGGCCTTAAAAAGAGTCTTTAAAGATAAAAAAGAAGGGTTGAAACTCACCTAGGAGGGTCCGTACCCTAAAACGATGTTTTGTGACGCAAAGGTCTGTTTCCCCTCCCCCAAAATACTGCTTGGAACCAAGGTTCTGCAAAAAAAAGGAGGGATCTGGCCCCACACTGAGTCTGGGGGCGCTGGCAGAAGGTGCTTGGGCCATACAGGGCTGTGGCCCTTCAGTCACACAAACACAGAACCATTAAGGCTGAAAAGCCTCTGGGCTCCCCCAGCCCAGCCTCCTGCACAGAACGTCCTGAGGCATCAAATCTGCTTGGTTTGAACCCCCGTGGGTGGAGAATCCCCCGCTGCCCTGGAGCCGCGTACAGGGCTGCACTGCACTCATACAAAGGACACAGGACAAAGCTGAACCCCAGCAGTGTCCCCTGTCCCAATGACCCCCTGATGCAGAGGAGGGCTGACTCCTCGCAGCCAGTGGGCAGAGGCCCTGCTCCTCCCAGATATTAAGACGGCACCAAGCAGGTTTCCAGACATAGAGCTGGATGAAGGGCTGCAACTGAAAATGGAAAAGCAGTGGCAAGTGTACAGTGTCAGAAATGGCTTTGATTTTACTTAAAGAAGTCTCCTGTAACTTCTCATACTATTTGTGTTTTGATCAGTGCTCACATCCAGAGGCAGCAGATGTCCAACAGCAGCTCCATCACCCAGTTCCTCCTCCTGGCATTCCCAGACACACGGGAGCTGCAGCTCTTGCACTTCTGGCTCTTCCTGGGCATCTACCTGGCTGCCCTCCTGGGCAACGGCCTCATCATCATCACCATCGCCTGTGACCACCACCTCCACACCCCCTTGTACTTCTACCTCCTCAACCTCTCACTCCTTGACCTCGGCTCCATCTCTACTACTCTCCCCAAATCCATGGCCAATTCCCTCTGGGATACCAAGACCATCTCGCACGCAGGATGTGTAACCCAAGTCTTTCTGTTTGCCTTTTTCATTTCAGCAGAGTTATCTCTTCTCACCATCATGTCCTATGACCGCTATGTTGCCATCTGCAAACCCCTGCACTACGGGACCCTCCTGGGCAGCAGAGCTTGTCTCCACATGGCAGCAGCTGCCTGGGGTGCTGGGTTTCTCTATGCTCTGCTGCACACGGCCAATACCTTTTCCCTGCCCCTCTGCCAGGGCAATGCTGTGGAACAGTTCTTCTGTGAAATCCCCCAGATCCTCAAGCTCTCCTGCTCACACTCCTTCCTCAGGAAAGCTGGGCTTCTTGTGATCAGTGTCTTAATTACGTTTGGCTGTTTTGTTTTCATTGTGGTGTCCTATGTGCAGATCTTCAGGGCTGTGCTGAGGTTCCCCTCTGAGCAGGGACGGCAAAAATCCTTCACCATGTGTCTGCCTCACCTGGCCGTGGTCTCCCTGTTTGTCAGCACTGTAGCATTTGTCTACATGAAACCCCCCTTCTTCTCCACTGCATCCCTGGACCTGGTGCTCTCAGTTCTGTACTCAGTGGTGCCTCCAGCACTGAACCCTCTCATCTACAGCTTCAGGAACAAGCAGATCAAAGACGCAGTGAGGAAACTTATAACTGGATCGTTCTCTGAAGGAACTAACTGTTCATCACCTTCTGTATAGCAGTTATCATGCAAATCATTGCAAACACAAATTGGCTTCTCGATTTGTTGTTGCTGTATCTGGTTTCATAGAAACATAGAATAACCAGGTTGGAAGAGACCTACTGGATCATCGAGTCCAACCATCGCTATCAATCACTAAACCATGTCCCTCAGCATCTTGTCCGCCCCTGCCTTAAACACCTCCAGGGAAGTTGACTTAACCCCCTCCCTGGGCAGCCTCTGCCAGTGCCCAATGACTCTTTCTGTAAAAAAGTGTTTTTTATTGTTCAGCCTAAACCTCCCCTAGTGGAGCTTGAGGCCATTCCGTCTTGTCCCGTCCCCTGTCACATGGGAGAAAAGCCCAGCTCCCTCCTCTCCACAACCTCCTTTCAGGTAGCTGTAAAGAGCTGTGAGGTCTCCCCTCAGCCTTTTCTTCTCTAGGCTAAACACCCCCAGCTCTCTCAGTGGTTCCTCATAAGACCTTCATGGTTGTTATAATCTTATCAATCTGGTTTTAATTCATTGTCTTCTTCTGTTTGCTCATTGATTGGCTATGTAAATGAGGAGCTGCACTCTCTGTGTGTTTCAACAAAATAAAGGGATTGTCAATGACTTCTGTTTCCTAATATCTTTCCTCCAAGGCCTTTTTGGAGCTGCAGGGACAGTTCCTGTGGCATGGGTGGAGGGGAAAAGAGAACTGGCATGGGAGCACTGCCTGGCACCAGTGCTTGGTCTCCCAGAACTGTTCTCTCTCCACTTCCACACTCTCCTCCTCACCCCTTGCCTTGCTGTAAGGGGCTCTGAGCTTGGTCCCAGCCGTGCTGAGTGGCAGTGCTGCACCCACAGGCAGGGACAGGCAGTGGGCACTTGTGGGACACAACTGCCTTTCCATGAAGAGAGGGGATCACATCAGGGCACAGCCTGAAGGCTTTCATCTTCTTTCAAAGTTTCCCTAAAGGGCCAGAGAACATGACCCACAGATGAAAATAGCTGCGTAAAAATTAACAGTGGAGATGTGAATGGTTTGGGAAGGATGCAGTTTCACAGCGCAGCCTCCTGTGAGAGAACTTGAGGACCAGCAGAGCAGGGTGTGGTCTGTGCCCATGTGCACTGGACCCCCTGCAGGATCTGTCCCATGGCAACAATCCTGGAGTAGCCCCTCAAAACCACCATTCCCAGCACTGCCCTCTCACCCCAGCTTGGGGAGGTTCTTTGTCCCTCCCTGGAAGGACACAGAATGAGGAGACCAGTGTCCATATTCTCACTGTGCAGATGAGATGGGAGCACGTACATCACGTACATGAGGTGAGAGGAACCCAAATAAAGACAAACAGCCCATCCTTGAGTCTCCATGAAGATCTGGGAGACAGAAAGTGTCTCAAGGTCACTCTGAGTTGAGAGTGAAATCTCAAGGGTAAGTACCTGAATGCAGCTCTGGGATGTGTTTCCTTCAACCAAGGTCCCCGTGTCCATTCCTCATGTTGTGGGCATCCCAGCGGAGTGAAGAGCAGGGCAACACACTGCAGGGCTGAGGCACCTCCCAACATCTACAAGTGGCAACAGGAACTCAGAGAGAGACTATGATCTTTATCTCCCAGTGTACAAGGGCCTGACTCTGCCTCTGAACATCCCGGGGTGCATAAGGAGTTTATGAGGCCAGCTCAGATGTGGACTCCGGACAGAACCCTGACATTTCTGTTTGTGACTCCAGGAACCAACTGCACTGGCCCAGGGAGATTCGTCTCAGCTCCCTTGGACAGGCTCATGGCGAGTGTTCCTGTCTGCTGCATCACCCTTATATGATGTAATTGCTAGAACAGAGAGGTTCTGGGGTCCTTGGAAGAGGAACTCATTGAACATACCTTAAAGAACAGGAAGAAAGGGAATTGGGAGAATTGCATGTGAAATCCCTGGAAGGTGAAGGAGATGAAAAGCAGAGTGAACCAGACAGAGAGCTGGCAATGCAAGCACAGGGCAGGGGCAAGGCTGCTTCTCCCACAAATCTCACATGTTCTCAGAATTCATACCTTGGCAGCACAGAAATTCCAGGGACATTTTATTAGAAGTTTAGAATCATCTCAGCTGATGAGGCAGAGCAGTTTGCGATATCTCTTTATGCATTGAGAGCCGTACTTATGTTTTCAGACTGAGCTCCATGCTCTGACCATCAGCACCCAGTGCAAACTTCTAGAGGTCCTGAAGTGTCTGAGGTGTTTGCCTGGGACTGCAGCTGTCAGAGAAGACTGAAAGATTCGTGTCACTTCCATCATTTCCATCCAGTCCTGAACATTCCTACACTTTATTAGGGGAGTTCCAAGAGTGTTGGTAAAGGGGGCAGTACAGGGAGAGCACTTTGAAGAAGTGACAATAGAATTCTCCAAGTGATGTTGATGCAGGGTGTCTCGTAAGGAGGTGTGGACGTGTGGGGAAAGCAATGGCCTTGAGGTCCACCACTACATGGACAACCTTGCTCCTCATCTCCCCACCCCCACCATGTGTCTCTCTCTGTCAGGTTGTTTATGTCAGTGAAAATACATCTCCATATGACACACAAAGTGCTTGGACTCCTCCCAGAGCAGGTCTTAGATTTGCAGTCTATCCAGAGGTTGACCTTGGATCCCCTCATATACCCAATTTCAATATAAATAATAAAAATTACAGAGGCAAGCTCCATTTTTGGCCTATTCTTAACCTTGCAGATAGAATCATAGAATATATTGAGTGAGAAGAGGTCTATAAGGATCATCAAGTCCCACTGCTTGCTCTTCATTAGACTACCTAAAACCAAACCAAGAGCACAATCCAGATGATCCTTGAACTCTGAAAGGCTTGGTGCCATGACCACTTCCCTGGGGAGACTTTTCCAGTGACCAGCCACCCTCTCAGTGAAGAACCATTTCCTAATGTCCAATGTGAACTTCCCCTGATGCAATCTCAGCCCATTTCCATTTCCTATCGCTGGTCACCAGGGAGCAAAGCTCACCCGTCAGTTGTGCAGAGAGGCCAGTGCTGGAGCTGGCAATGGGAGAGACCAGTGCCCTGGGGCACCTTCCCAGTCTGTCCCTGCCACCAAGGGCACCCACCGGCCTCCTCTCCTGCACCTGCAGGGCTGGGCTCTGCCCCTCACACCCTCTGCAGCGTGTCACACCCCCACTGCCAGGGGCAGCAGCACCCTGAGAGGCACTGAAAAATTGTCGATAATTTTAAATATGAGGCTTTATTCCTTGAAAGAGGCTTTGTGAGATAAAAATGAGCTTTTGGAACCTATAAATAAGGGTTTGGCCTCTAAAACTGAGGTGCTGGAAATTCAAAATCAGACTTTGTGTCTTACAAATGAGGGTCATAAAATGAGGCTCTTAAAATGAATTTTTAGACAAAAAAAATAAAGAGAGAGAGCTTAGACTCTAAAAATGTAACTGTGGGTACTAAAAAACTATGGGTCCTAAAACACAGGTTAGAATCCTAGAATTGAGGATTTCATTCCAAAACATGAGACTTTGGCAACTAAAAGTGTGCGTGAGGTGCTAAATAGGAGTCTTTTGACAGTGCAAGGAAAGGCCACCTCTGTGGCCCCATGACATTAACCCCTGGTCCCGAATGCAGGTCTTTGGGTGCTCCATTGGAGGGTTCATCTGTAAAAGAGGGGTTGGATCTGCTCTGTGACTCCTCTATGACCTGACTCATCTACAGCCCGAGAGGCTCCTATGACCCAACTCCTTTATGATTCTTCTGTGACTTTCTTTGAACTGACTCTTCTATGACCTTAATAATCTCTGACCCAACCAGGTCATGACCTGACATTTCTATGACCTCACTCTTGGATGACCCTTAACTTAAGAAACTCTTCTATTAACCAAACAGACTTCCATATTTCTGTAACATTACACTTCTATTACCTGAATATCCTGTGACCTAAGACTTCTATGAACCTTCTAGAACTGAAATCTTGTATTATTCCTCTGTAACCTGATTCCTCTATAACTCAAATATTCTCTTACCCATCTCTTCTATATCTAGACCCTTCAATAACTCGAGCATTCCATGACACAACACTTCATTCTATGTCCTGACTGTTGTCTGACTGTGCTATGATGCTTTATTCAATAACCTGACTCTTCCATGAACCTTCTGTGACCAGATTCTTCCATGACCTGACAGTTCTGAGATTCTTCTATGAACCAACCCTTCTCTGAAGCAATCCTATTGTGACGCTTCTATGACCAAACATTTCTAAAATCTAATTAAAATCATAACATCTATGACTCGACTCTTCCATGGCCTGACTATTCTGTGACCCTTTTATGGCCAGAGGCATCTATGACCCAGTTCTGCCATGAGAATTCAATGACCCAACACTTCTATAAACCGTCTATGACTGCCCTTCTCTGTTACTCCGTCTATTACTAAACTCTTCCATCACCTGACACTTCTCACACACAAGTTTTCTCTCACTCTTCTATGACCCAACACTTTTATGACCCTGCCCATCTATGACCAAACTCTTCTACAACTCCATGGAACTGAATCTCCCAGAACTACATGGGTCTCTATTTGGATTTAGATGGAATAACTGCTCCCAGGTTGATTTGGCCATGTGAGAATGTTCATGACACCAGTGTCATTGTAGCCAAAGCCAGATCTGCCTGCCCAGGGCTGGGGGTCAGGCCTTGGTCTTCCTGCTTCATCAAGCAAACCAAACCTTTTTCTCAGCATCACAGCTCTTGCACAGCACCTTTGCCTACCTGCAATCATGGCTTCCAATTCTCAGCTTTAACAAGTCCCTGGGGAGGCTTTGTTACTAATGATCCTCATTGAGACCAATTAATACTTCAAGGTACTCTGAGTTCTGCTGTTGACTTCTTGAGAGCTTCACTCAAACTTCTCCAGGAAGCTGAGGTTCAAGGTCTCATCAGCGAGTTCACCCTGGATCTCATTAAAGCCCAGAAAGCCTTAACGAGCTCTTTGTCTGCCTGGAGATTTCTTCAGGTCTTCAAGCCTTGCACAGCTCCTTGGAGTCATTTCCCAGTGTGGTTAAAGAGGAAGATTTCAAAGTGCACCCAAGAAAAATATATTTTAGTTTAAACTTTGTATTTCTATACTTGTCAAAATCATAGAAAGATTTGGGTTGGAACGGACTTTAAAGGCCATTGAGTTCCTACCCCCTCTGCCATGGGCAGGGACACCTCCCACTAACCAGGCTTCTCAAGGCCCCATTCAACCTGGTCTTGAGCACCTCCAGGGAGGGGACATCCACAGCTTCCCTGGGCCACCTGGGCCATTAACTCGCCAACTTCTTTGTAAATGATTTCTTCCTGATGTCTAATCTAAATCTTCCCCGTTCCATTTTAAAGCTATTCCCCCTTATCTTATCAATCCATGTCCTTGGATAGAGTCCTTCCCTTACTTTCTTTTCATCAAATTCAGGTACTGGAAAGCCACTCTAATGTCTCCTTGAAGCCTTTTCTTCTCCAAGCTGAGGATTTTCCAAGAGACAATTAATACTTCATTGGAAAATCTCTTTTGCAATGGCCTCCACCCAGGTCCATCTCCTCAGGGCACTCCTCAGCCAGCAAGGTTCTTGCTCATGCTGCTCCATGGAAATATTTTTTGACTGAGCTGAAAATAGTATAATAGGTGAAAGAGAATAGATAAAAACTAATGTAAATGGAAACCAAAGCACTTGCCACCTCCCTTGTTAGACTGAAACCCCACCAGTCTACCACCACCCATCACCTCTAATGATAAAACTCTCTACTTATTTGTTTTTCTGCCACAGCTTTTATCACTTATTGTGGCATCTATGTTATGGGATCTCCCTCTGCTCAGGTGGCGTCAGCTCTCCTGCCTGTGTCCCCCTGACAACTTCTTGCCCACCCCCAGCCCCTCACTGGGAGGAGCAGAGGGAGCAACTCCTGACACTGGGCAAAGGAGACAATCGCTGCCCTCACTCTTCTGGCACCAGGACGATGCCACAGGATCCAGTGAGTCTCACATTTCAAAAGGAAAGTGGAGAAACTGGAAAGGATCTGGAGGAGGTCTGGCAGGATGGAGTTAGGAGCCTCCAGCATGAGGAGTGAGGGCACACTTTGTTCTACTTGGGGAGGATCAGTCCAACCTGCTAAGTGGGTCTCTACATCTTATGCTCATAGTAAAGTTTAGGGAAGAAGAGAGCAGCGTGATCTCTAGTGCAATGCCAGCTCCATGCAGGCCCTGCTCTGAGGTCAGATCACGCTGCTCACTCCATGTCAGCATCCACATAGTGACTTTAGACATCAACAAAGCACCGAGGCCATGATTAAAAGAAAGGATTTTGGCATTTGACCAGCACCATTGGACATAGATATTGGTCGGCCACGACTCCTGTGACACCTGGGAACATCCACCTTCATGTCCGGAGGAGCGAGATCTTTCTGGGATGGAAAGGAGGGAAAGTGCCTTTGTGTGAGCGCGGTGCAGCCCCAGACGAGGCTCCAGGGCAGCGGGGGATTCTCCACCCACAGGGGTTCAAACCAAGCAGATTTGATGCCTCAGGACGTTTTGTGCAGGAGGCTGGGCTGGGGGAGCCCAGAGGCTTTTCAGCCTTAATGGTTCTGTGTTTGTGTGATTGAAGGGCCACAGCCCTGTACGGCCCAAGCGCCTTCTGCCAGCGCCCCCAGACCCATTTTGGGGCCAGATCCCCCCTTTTTTTCCAGAGCCCTGGATCCAAGATTGGGGCTGGGGGAGGGGGAAACAGCCCTTTGGGTCACAAAAGTTCGATTTAGGGTATAGACCCTCCTAGGTAATTCCAACCTTTCTTTTTTATCTTTAAAGACTCATTTTAAGGCCCAGAGCAAAATTTTTAAAGCACAAAGTATGGTTTTCAATGTCCACAGCCTGTGTTTTTGAGATAAAGCCTCAAACACGGATAAAAAGCTCATTTCTAGCTTCCAAAACCTCCTTTTCAGGGAACAAAGCTTCATTTTTGCAGTTGTTTTCAATTGTGGAAGTCAAAATCTTAATTTTTAACCTCTCAAGTTAATTTTCAGCCACAAAGCCTTCGTGTTTGGTATCTCAGAATCATTTCTGGGAATAAAAGCTGAGGTCAGGCCTTACTTATATGTTCCAAAAGCACATTTTTATATTCCAAAGACACTTTCAAGGAAGATAACCTCATTTTTAGAATTATCCACAATTTTGATGTCCCAAATATTTGATGTTCAGTGCTTCTCAGGATGTTTCTGCCCATGGCAGGGGGTTGGACTAGATGGATGTTTGAGGTCCCTTCCAACCCAAGCCATGGGTCTGACTGTGGCCTCTGTGATGTCATCGTCTGGGATGCTGCCCTGTGTCCTAGGAGACCTCTCTGCTGTCCAGGGCAAGCACCCTCTGCACTCACTCTCCAGGAGGATCTGGAGGAGGCAGGTGGTCTCTGTGCTGGGAGCTGCCTGCGCCTTGTTCTGTGTGTGAGGAACAAAGCAGCTGTGGTTCAGCCATCGCAGTGCCCGGTGCCGGTTCTGCTGGAGAGGAAACTCTGCCCCACGGCCAGGGTGGGTCAGGTCTGTCCGTGCCTGCTTCTGTGCAGTCATTGCTCAGAGTTTAATCTCCATGGCACGACCTCCAGTTCTTGAGGGTTCTGTCAGCCCCTGTTCTTGCTCCAGCCTCCAGCTGGAGTTAACTCCAGTTCCCACCACTCTCTGGGCCCAGCCAGCCAACCAGTTTTCCACCCAGGAGAGTGTGCACCTGTCCAGGCTAGAGGCTGACAGATTCCTAAGCACAATGCTGTGAGAATCTCTGTCAAAGGCTTAACTGAGGTCCAGGAAGACACATCCACAGCCTTTCCCTCGTCCAGTAGCCAAGTCACTTTGTCATTGAAGGCGATCAGGTTAGTTTGGCAAGACCTGCCTTTTGTGAACCTGTGTTGACTGGGCCTGATCACCCAGTTCTCTTGCACGTGCTTCATGATCGCACTCAAGATCACCTGTTCCATGACTTTCCCTGGCACTGAGGTCAGACTGACAGGCCTGGAGTTCCCTGGATCCTCCCTGCGACCCTTCTTGTAGATGGCACAACATCAGCCCCCAGTCCAGTGGAAGTTCCCCTGGAAGTTCATCATCCCTGGAGGTGTTTAAAAGGCAGGTAGATGAGATGCTTGGGAACATGATTTAGTAGTAGACAGGTATGATTGGAGCTATTGTTCTCTGAGGTCTTTTCAAACCTAATGATTCCAGGATTCAATCACATCATCCCCCATCCTCTATTGAAACCACAGGCTGCCCTGGCCCAGGTGTAGGACTTTGCCCTTGGCCTTGTTGAACCTCATGAAGTTTGCCGAGGCCCATCACTCTCCAACAGGGATCCAGGGCCCCTTCAATCTCCCAAACGAGACCCAGGGCCCCCCAGATCCCCCTAAGGGTATCCAGGACTCCCCCAATCTTCACTAAAGGGACTCGGAACCCTCCAAAACCTGACCTGGGACTCCCCCAAATCCCCTCCAAAGAAAGAACACAGGACTCCCCCATGATGGGACCCAGGACTCCCCTAAACCCCAAAACCAGATCCAAGACTCCCCCAAACCCCACAAAAGAGACCCAGGTCCCGTCCATACCCTTCAATAAGGACCCAAGACCCCTCAATCCTCACCCCTGAAAAGGGATTCAGGACTCCCCAAAACCTCCAAAAGTGATCCAGGACCCCCTCAAACCCCCTAATGGGACCCAGTACCCAGGACACTCCCCCCAAAACGGACCTAGGACCCACTAAAACAACTTTAAGAGGAATCCAGGATCCCCCACCAAACCCCTCCCAGGGCCCCCTCAAATGCCCAAAAGGAACCCAGGAGCCACAAAAGGGATCCACGATCACCCCCAACCCCCTCAAAATTGACCCAAAGCCCCCCACAAGAGACCCAGGACCCAACTCCCAGATGGAACACAGGACCCTCCCCAAACCTCCGAAAGGGCCCCAGGACACACAAGCCCTCCCGCTAAAGGTACCCAGGACCCCAGCCAAACCCTAAGAAAGGGATCCAGGACCCCCTCAACCCCCCAAAAAGGTACCCAGGACCCCCTCAACTCACGGATAAAGGGACTCAGGAACCCCCCTAAACATCCCAGATGAGACCCAGTACTCCCCCCCTCCATAGGGACCCAGGACCCCTAAACCCCCCAAAAGGGACCCAAAAAGCCCAGGCCACCAAATGGGGCCCAGGAACCCCGTAATCAACTTCCCAAAAGGGACACAGGTGCCCCCAATCCCCTCAAAATGAATTCAAGACCCCACAATTCTGCCCCACTCCCCCAAAATGTGAACCAGGACCCCCCGCAACCTCCCCTTAAATGTAGCCAGGACTCTCCTCAAAGCCCCTCAAAAGGGACCCAGGACTCCCTGAGATCCCTTCACATGGAATCCGGGACTGCCCCCTACAAACCCCCAAAAGGGACCCAGGACACCCTCTAACCAAGGACCCCTCCCCAAAGAACTGAAAAAAGGACCCGGGAAACCCCCAACTGCCCCAAAAGGAATCCAGGACCCCCTCTAACGAAGGACCCCGCCCAAAAGACCCGAGAAAGGGACCTAAGACTCCCCCCAACCACTCCAAAGGGGACCCAGGACCCCCACAACCCCCCAGAAGGGATCCTGGAGCTTCCCAAAAGGACAAAGGACTCCCCCAAACCGTGAAAATTTACCCAGAACCTCCTCAACCACACCCTCCAGTGGGACAGTAGAGCCCCAATCCCCACCAGAAGGCATCCAGGAACCTCTCCCAAACCCTCCAAAAGGGATCCAGGACATAACTCCACCCCCAAAAGTGACACAGGATGCATATCATGCTCCCAAAAGGGACCGTGGGCACCCACCCGCAAACCCCCAAAAGGGACCGTGAACCCCCTGAATCCCTCCAAAAGTAACCTACAACACCCCAAAAGGGATCCAGGACCCCCTCAACACCCAAAATGGGATGCAGAACCCCCTCAACAGCCAAAAAGGGATGAAGGACCTCCCCAAAACCCTCCTAAAGCAATCCAGGACTCCCCTAATCTGCCCTAAAGGGAACCTGGACCCCTCCAAACACGACCCAGTACTCCACCAAACCCCCCAAAACGGATCCAAATCTCCCCCAGATCCCAAATAAGAGACCCACCCCTCCCCAAACCCCCAAAAGAGACCCAGGAGACCCTCAATCCCCCCTCACAAAGATATCCAGGATACCCCAAATACCCAAATGGGACCCACAATCCCAAAAACCCCTCTGCAAAAAGGGACCAAGGACCCCCACCAAACCCCCAGAAAGAGATCCAATACTCCCCCACAACCATTGTTATCAGAACTTCCCTAAAAGAAACCCCTCAACACAACCCCAACCCCTCCAAGAAGAGACCCAGGAGTTCCAGAGGGACACAGAAGCCCCCCAAATCCCTAAATTGGATTTAGGACACCCCTAACCCCCTGCAAATGGACCACAAACCCTCCCTAAACCCCCAAAAGGGATCCGGGAACTCCCCCACAAACACCCCAAAAGGGTCCATTACCCGGGACCCACCCCTAAAAGGGACCAAGAACCCCCTCTAAACCCCAACAAAAGGAACCCAGGACCCCCCTGTCCTCCCCAAAGGGAGAAAAGAAAGAAAGTTGGAGAAGAAAGAAGGATGTTGGGGGGGGGGGACTGTGTCAAAGACTTTACAGAAGTCCAGGTAGATCACAGCCATAGATTTAATTAGTGCAATAATCACGTTTTTGAATACCCAAATATGATGCAAACCCTAGGAAGTGTGACCAAGCTCAGAGAACTCAGGCTTTAGAGAAGGGCAAGGGGAGTGTGGAAGTGTCGAGAGAACAGCTCTGGGAAATCAAGGGCTGATGCCTGGCAGGATTCTTCTAATCTCCAGCCACACCTTCAGGAACTGTCCCTGCAAATCCAAAAAGGCCTTAGAGGAAAGATATCGGGAAACTAAAGGTATTGAATATCCCTTTATTTTATTGAAAAACAGAGAAAGAGCAGCTCCTCATTTGCACAGTCAAACAGTAAGAAAAGAGGACAGTGAATTAAAAACAAGAGTACAAGATTATTGCAAATGAAAAACCAACAACACCACATAGAGAAGCCAGTCTAGGCCTGCCATGAGTTGCATGATAACTTCTATGCAGAAGGTGATGAGCAGTTCATTGCTTCAGAGAACCATCCAGTTAGAAGTTTCCACACGGCATCATTGAGCTGTTGGTTCCTGAAGCTGTAGATGAGGGGGTTCAGTGCTGGAGGCACCACTGAGTACAGAACTGACACCACAAGATCCATGAGTGGAGAGGTTCTGGAGGGGGGCTTCAGGTAGGAAAATATTCCAGTGCTGATAAATAGGGAGACCACGGCCAGGTGAGGGAGACACGTGGTGAAGGTTTTGTGCCGTGCCTGCTCCGAGGGGATCCTCAGCACAGCCCTGAAGATCTGCACATAAGACACCACAATAAAAACAAAACAGCCAAAATATAAACTGGTACTAACACCAAGCAGGTGAAATTCCCTGAGGTAGGAGTGTGAGCAGGAGAGCTTGAGGATGTGGGGGATTTCACAGAAGAACTGTTCCACAGCATTGCCCTGGCAGAGGGGCAGGGAAAATGTATTGGCCGTGTGCAGCAGAGCATAGAGAAACCCAGCACCCCAGGCAGCTGCTGCCATGTGGACACAAGCTCTGGTGCCCAGGAGGGTCCCGTAGTGCAGGGGTTTGCAGATGGCAACGTAGCAGTCATAGGACATGATGGTGAGAAAAATATATTCTGCACTGAACAAGAACACCAAAAAGAATACTTGGGCAACACACCCTGAGTAGGAGATGGTTCAGGTATTCCAGAGGGAATTGACCATGGATTTAGGTAGAGTGGTGGAGATGGAGCCAATATCAAGGAGGGCGAGGTTGAGGAGGTAGAAGTACATGGGGTTGTGGAGGTGGTGGTCACAGGTGATGGTGGTGATGATGAGGCCATTGCCCAGGAGGGCAGCCAGGTAGATGCCCAGGAAGAGCCAGAAGTGCAAGAGCTGCAGCTCCCGTGTGTCTGGGAATGCCAGGAGGAGGAACTGGGTGATGGAGCTGCCATTGGTCATCTACTGCCTCTGGACACGGGACACTGTCATATGAGGGAAGGACAGTGACATGTTAGGATAACCCCTGAGCCAAATCAAAGATATGTCGCCTTCCCCTCCCTGCTGCTCACACCTTGTCCCTTTTTTTCATCCCTTCCTCCAGCTCTATGCCTGGAGCCTGTCTTGGTGTTGGCTGAATTTCACAGGAGGAGCAGGGCCTCCGCTCTCTGGCTATGATGAGTGAGCCCTGCTCTGCATCAGGGGGTTATGGGGACAGTGGGGACAGGGGACACTGCTGGGATTCAGCTTTGTCCTGTGTATCTGCTCCTGGTGCAGAAGAGCCTGGCAGCATCTGCAGTGCCAGGAATGAGGAACTGAGAGGGCAGAAGTCATTTTGAGAAGCCTGGATTTTTACAGATCCTTCTCCCACCCTGGGCAGTGTCTTGGCTGACAGCAAACTTCAGAATCCGTGCTGGGCGCAGGGAGAACAGAGGGAGTTCTGAGGGGAGAGAGCATTGCCTGTGGCTCAGTGCAGAGGGAGGGGAGCTTCTCTATCTCTCACTCTAGTTCCCAGCTACCCTGGGCTTGAACTTTTTAGAGACAGAGTGATGACACATTCATATTCGCCTTAAAAGCCACAATGATGTGCAGAAAGCAGATAAACCTTCTGCCAAGCACTGAGTATCTAACCCTTTCTGAAAGTCTCAGCATTCAACTTGCAGACCAGGCCACACACAGCTCATGTCACAAACACAAAACACCCCTGGCAGGAACATCTCTTTACTTTTCCACAGACATTCAGGTAACAAAAAGCTGCAATAGGACAGGTTTGCACCCTGGAGGGCTTCTCAGTGCTTGGGAGGACACTTCAAGGAAAGCCAAGTATCCTAATGATGATATCTCAGTACAGAAGAGTCTGTTAATTCCTCAGGAATGCACTGCCCACAGCCCCACAGAGGATCAGTGCCTGACTCTGCAACTCCCATCCCCAGAGAGTCTGGCAGCGAGAACAAGAAAACAACAGCAAGAACAGAGACAGGTAGAGAAACAGGGAGAAAGAGAGTGAGGGTCTGGCTGAGAGAGGCCAGGGCAGAGGCAGCTGGGCACACAGACAGCGATCCCCTTCCCCAGCTGTGCTCAACCCCTCCCAGACACCAAGCTTGCCGGGCAGTTGCTCTGAGCCCCTGGGCTCTGGAGAGGGCACTGGATCTGTGGCTACAGAGGAAGGGGCTCAGCCTTGGAGCCCAGAACCCTGAGGGCAGAGGCTTCACAAGGTGGGAGAGGAGGCAGGGGGCTTGCTCAGTGGAAGGGGCTGCACTGCAGGGGATCACACAGAGCTTTCTGCATTTTCACTTGCACAACGCCTCAGTTTTATGTTTCATCTAACCGTCTGATGTTATCCCTTCTGCTGGGGATTTCCTCATAGGAGGTGTTTCCCTGTCCCACATCTTCTCCCTGTCAGTGCTCACAGACCCCATCTCACCCTCTCTTCACACCACTGGCCCTACACAAACCGGCCTGTTTCCCATGTGAAGCTCTGCACAGGGTCTTGTTTATAAGCAGAAAAGGACAGGACAGACTGATCCTGATGGGTGCAGCAGAGGTGATGCTGGTGCTGTCCATGAGAGAGGAGCAGCTGGAGACAATTAAGAAGGCTTCTATCAAACCTACTTATTACTCAAAGAGACAGCTCAGGAGTCTCAGTGATTTTTTTCCAGCATGAGAGTCCCTTGTCCATTTCTCCCCTGAAATATCTCAAGAGCAAGAAACAGAAAACACAGACCCAGAGAAGTTCTTTAACGTAATCCCTGCCCAGAACTTCCCTTTGAATTGTCCTCTTAGAAATATTATGGGGTGATGTGGAGCAGCGGTGACCCTGGTTTTTCTTCTCGCTGGAGAAACTGCAAGAGCCCTCCTGACACATCCCTCAGGCTGTGGCTGAGCTGGCTTTAGGAGATCCCTCCAGGAACTGCCCCTGCATTGTCCTGCACCCAGAGACTCACTTGGAGAAGGGCTGTGAAGATTTTCTCCAAATGAAGCCGCCTCTTTCCTCCCACCCCACCCTGACGTTCCCCTCTCTCTGTCTCCCTCTTCTCCCCTCGCAGCCTGCAGGCAGTGCCCTCAGCCCTGCTGGGCTTTGCAGAGGAGCTGCTCCTGGACAGACCTGGCTCTTTTATGAACTACCCTCTTGTTATGAGCTCACCCTGTGCCAGGAGCCCAGCCCAGCTCAGCAGCAGAGGAGCAGACCAAGGCAGCACTTTCTCTGCCCTCTCTGGGCTCCCTCGAGGCATCCCTGGGTCTCGAGGGGAACCTGCTGAGAAACAGGCTGAAGCCATCCCTGATGTTCCCTCTCTCAGCCGGGGGGAGATACTGTCCTGCATTGTCATTGCTCCTGTTGGAAAAATAGGTGGGCATGAGAATACCTTTTTTTGCCTCATCGCTTAACAGGACCCCAGGAAGGGGACAAGGAATGATCTCATTTTTCCAAGACCTTCCATAGAGAGAATTTAGGCTTTTCTTCCCTTGTCTTTAGCCCCGGGGTGGAAAGACACTCAGCTCTCTTCTGTCCCAGCCATGTCTCTACTTTAAGCAAAGACTTTGCACACACACAGTGTGGGACTCTTGGTTTCTCATGGCAGGGATGAGCTTGGCTGGTGCCACAGCTGCAGGGGTTCAGCCCCAGTGGGCAGCAATGCCCTCAGCCAGGGGCACAGGCAGGAGGAGCTGGAGATGTTCCTGTGGGAGACAGAGCTGGGTCATGATCATGAAGCTCAAGACAGATGGGCTTCAAGGACAGAATCCTCCAAGCTCAGCAAGGGTCCGGACTGTGAATCAGTCTGAACTTCAAATGCCTTTCAATGCCCCCATGATGAGTATTTCCTCCTTCAGAAAGAGTGTAAACAAGAAACAATATTTTATATCCTTTTCAGAAATGGTCAGGGGATTAACAGAGGATCTATAGGCTGGGCTCCAGATCTCCCCTCAGATTCCATTTCTGGATGTCTGAAAGAGAAGGGATCTGCATTGTCCTTGTGTATATTGTGTCCCACTATCCTTCTATGACACAGCCCTTCTATGACCCCACACCTCTATGACCTGATACTTCTCTGAACTCATCTACGACCAGACACTTATACAAACCGTGTCTTCTATGACCCACCCTTTCTGTGACCTGAGCCATTAATGACCTCACACCTTTAATGACTCTTTTATGATCTGATGCCTATATGACCCTTCTATTACTCTTCTATACCTCGAGTCTTCTATGTCCCAACTCTCCTGTGTCCTTTTTATGACCTCACTCTTCTGTGATCTTACCTTTCTGTGACCCAGCTCCTCTAGGAGCCTTCTATAAACTAGCATTCTATAACACGTGTCTTTTATGACTCAAGCATTCTATGCTGAAACTCTTCTGTGACTCTTCTATTGCTTTCTCTGACCAGACGCCTCTGTGATTCTTCTATGACCCAAATCTTCTTTGACTCATCTCCTAGATAATGTGAATAATTTATGACCCAGCTCTTCTATGATTCAACACTTCTAACTCCCCTATGACATTTCTATGACCCAGTCCTTCCTTTTCCTAACTAAACTCTCATGCTTCTATGACTTGACTCTTCCATGACCCAAACATTTACAAACTCTTCTATGGCCTCAGACTCCCATGACCTGACCACCCTATGAACCTTGTATGACTGAATTCTTCAATTACTCCTCTATGATCCGGCTCATCAAGAACCCGACTCTTCTTGGACCCATCTCTTATATGATCTGACCCTTCTGTGACTTGAGCCTTCTGTGACCTTTTATGACTTGACTTTTCTCTTACTCTTCTATGACATGACTTTCCATGACCCAAATCTCCTATGACTCTTCTGTGACACAAATCATCTATGTGATGCTTCTGTGACCCGACTCTTCTAAAGCGCGACCCCTCTATCAACCAGCTGTTCTATGAACTAACCCTACAATTAACTGGCCCTTCTATGATGCCATTCCTGTATGACCTGACTCACACAGGAGCCACCAGGTGCCTCTTGTATGACTTGACACTTCTATGACACAACAGTTCTATGACCTAATGCTTCTATGCCCTGACACATCAAGGACACACCCTTCCTACAACCCTGCTCTCCTATGAGCCTTCTATGATGCATCTCTTCTATGAACCAACTCTTCTACCACTCCACTTTCCTATGTCCTGACTCTTCTGGAACCTGAGCCTTCTATCAGTCAGGCCTTCTATGATCCAATTCTTCTATGATCCGTCTATGACTTTCTCTAACCTGAGTCCTCTATGACCCCAATAATCTATGACCCATCCATTTTACGACCTGATGCTTCTATGACCTGACTCTTCAATGTCCCTTCTCTGACCAAACCCTTCTGTTACCCAATTAAACTCTCATGCTTCTATTACTCAGCACTACTATTACCCAAAAATTTTGACTTTCATCACCCAACACTTTTATGAAACCTCCGTGACTGACATCTTCTATTATTCCTCTATACCTGACACACCTACAACGCAATTCTTCTGTGACCATCTCTTATATGACCAAGCCTTCTATGACACAACACTTCATTCTATGATCTGATTGTTGTCTGACTGTTCTATGATGCTAATTCCCATGATCTGACTCTTCTGGGAACATTCTCTCACCAGATTCTTCCATGACCTGACAGTTTTATGACTTTTCTATGACCCAACCCTTTTCTGAACAAACCCCTTTGTGACCCTTCTATGACCAAAACCTCTTAAATCCCAAATAAACTCACATTCCAATGATGTGACTTCCATGCCCGAACATTCTATGACTCTTTCACGACCTTAATCATCTATGAACCAGTTCTGTGATGAGAATTCTATGACCCAACACTTCTATAAACCTTCTGTGACTACACTCCTCTGTTACTCCTCCATGATCCAACTCCTCATTCACTTGACTCTTCTCACACCCAAGTTTTCTGTGACTCTTCTAAGACCCAAAACTTTTATGACCCTGTGCTTCCATGACCCAAATCCCCTACAAATGCACGGAGCTGTGCGAGAGCCTTGCATCTCCCATAACTCTACGGGCCTGTATCTGGAATTACAGAGTAACTGCTCCCAGTTTGATTCAGCAACGTGAGAATGATCATGACACAGGTGTCATTGTAGCCAAAGCCAGATCTGCCTGCCCAGAGCCTGGGGGTCAGGGCTTGGCCTTTCTGCTTCACCGTGCACACCCAGGCTTTTGTCAGCATCACAGCTGCCTGCACAGTGTCTTTGTCCTCCTGCCTCCACTTCTCGACTCTAACAAGTCCCTGGGGAAAATTGTTTAGAAACCATGCTCTCTGAGACCAATTAATACTTCAAGTTACTCTGAGTTCTACTATGCACTTCTTGAGAGCTTTGCTCAATCTCCCCTCAGTAGCTGAGGTACAAAAACTCATAAACAAATCCACCCTGGGTCTCATTAAAGTACAGACGGTCTTAATGACCTTTTTTTCTGCCTGGAGATTCCTTCAGATCTTCAAGCCTTGCACAGCTCCTTGGAGTCATTTCCCAGTGTGGTTAAAGAGGAAGATTTCAAAGTGCACCTAAGAAAAATATGTCTTAGTTTAAAGGTTATATTTCCATACTTTTGAGTTTTGAGATGGAAGGGACCTTAAAGCCCATCCAGTTCCAGCCCCACATCTACAGCTTCCCTGGGCCACCTGGGCCATTAACTCACCAACTTCTTTGTGAATGATTTCTTCCTCATGTCTAGTCTAAATCTTCCCCCTTCCATTTTAAAGCTATTCCCCCTTATCTTAACATTCCATGTCCTTGGACATAGACCCTCCCTTACTTTCTTGTCATCAAATTCAGGTACTGGAAAGCCACTATAATATCTCTTTGAAGCCTTCTTTTCTCCAAGCTGAGGGTTTTCCAGGACACAATCAATATTTCTTTGGAAATTCTCTTTAGAAATGGCCTCCACCCATGTCCATCTCCTCAGCCGGCAAGGTTCCTGCCCATGCTGATCCATGGAAATATTTTTTGACTTGTCAGCTGAGTTGAAAATAGTATAATAGTGAAAGAGAACAGATAAAATCTAACATAAATCAAAACCAAAGCACTTACCACCTCCCTCAGGTAAACTGAAACCCCATCAGTCTACCACCACCCATCATCTTGACGGATAAAACTCTCTACTTATTTCTTCTTTGGCCATAGCTTTTATCACCTAGCGTGGCATCTATCTTATGGGATCTCCCTCTGCTCAGCCGGGGTCAGCTCTCCTGGCTGTGTCCCCCTGAAAACTTCTTCCCCACCCCCAGCCACTCATTGAAAGGAGCAGAGGGAGCAACTCTTGAAGCTGGGCAAAGGAGACAATTGCTGCCCTCAATCTTCTGGCACCAGGATGATCATAGAATCATAGAATAACCAGGTTGGAAGAGACCCACTGGATCAGTGAGTCCAACCATTCCTATCAAACACTAAATCATGCCCATAAACACCTCATTCACCTGTCCCTTAAACGCCTCCAGGGAAGGTGAATCAACTCCCTCCCTGGGCAGCCTCTGCCAGTGCCCAATGACACTTTCTGTGATTTTTTTTTCATAATGTCCAGGCTAAATCTCCCCTTGTGGAGCTCGAGGCCATTTCCTCTTGTCCTGTCCTCTGTCACTTGGGAGAAGAGGCCAGCACCCTCCTGTCTACAACCTCCTTTCAGGTAGTTCTAGAGAGCAATGAGGCCACAGGACCCAGTGAGCCTCACATTTTGAAAAGAAAGTGGAGTAACTGGAGAGGACCTGGAGGAGGTCTGGCAGGATGGAGTTAGGAGCCCCCAGCATGAGGGGTGAGGGCACACTTTGTTCTTCTGGAGGAGGATCGGGGCAACCTGTTAAATGGGTCTCTACATCTTATGCTCATAGTAAAATTTAGGGAAGAAGAGAGCTCAGGTCATCTCTAATCCAATGCCAGCTCCACACAGGGACAGCTCTGAGGTCAGATCAGGCTGCTCAGTTCATGCCTGCATCCACAGAGAGATTTTAGACATCAACAAGGCACCGAGGCCATGATTAAAAGAAAGGATTTTGTGATCTGACCAGCACCATCGACACAGCTATCTATCAGCCATGACTCCTGTGACACCTGGGAACATCCACCTTCTTGTCCAGAGGAGTAGGATCCTTTGTGGTTGGACAGGAGGGAAAATGCCTTTGTGTGAGCGTGATGCAGCCCCAGCCAAGGCTCCAGGGCAGGGGGACCATTCTCCATCCCTGGGAATTCAAATGCAGCAGATTTGATTCCTCAGGACTTTCTGTACATGGTGCTGACTAGGGCTGGGGGAGCCCAGAGGCTTTTCAACCTTAATGGTTCTGTGATTGTGTGATTGAAGGGCCACAGCCCCATGAGGCCCCAGAGCCTCCTGCCAGAGCCTCCTGCCATATTTTGGGGCCAGATCCCCTCTTATTTGTCCAGAACCCTTATTCCCAGCAGCGCTGGCGCTGGGATGACCTGGTGTCCGTCCCAGGATCTGGGGACACTTGAGGGCTTCCACGAGAGGAAAGAGCATCCTTGGGGGGTTAGGTCTAAGGGGGTTAGGGCTGGAATATGGCGGTTTAGACTGGTTTAGACTGGTTAAGTCTGGTATAGGGCGGTTAAGGCTGGAACATGGCGGTTTAGACTGGCTTTGTCTGGTATAAGGCAGTTAAGGCTGGAATATGGGGTTTAGAGTGGTTTAGACAGGTTAAGTCTGATATAAGGCCGTTAAGGCTGGTATAATCTGTTTTAGACTGGTTTACCCTGGTTAAGTCCGGTATAGGGAGGTTAAGACTGGTATAAGGCGGTTTAGATTAGCTAAGTCTGATATAAGGCTGTTAAGGCTGGAACATGGTGGTTTAGACTAGTTTAGACTGGTTACGTCAGGTAGAGTCCCGTTAAGGCTGGTAAAAGCCAGTTAAGACTGGCTAAGTCTGGTATAATGCAGTTAAGTCTGGAATATGGCAGCTTAGGATTTTTTTGACTGGTTAATTACAGTCGAAGTGGGTTAAAGCTGGTATAAGCCGCTATAGACAGGCTAAGGCTAGTATAAGGCGGTTAAGGATAGAATATGGCGGTTTAGACTGATTTAGACTGGTTAAGTCTAGTATAGGGCGGTTAAGGCTGGTATATGCCGGTTTAGACTGGTTAAGCCTGGTATAAAGGGGGTTAAGGTTTGTATAAGCCAGTTTAGACTGCCTAACGCTGGTATGAGGTGGTAAGGGCTGGAATATGGCAGTTTAGACTGGTTTAGAGTGGTTAAGACCGGTATAAGGCGGTTAAGGCTGGTATAAGCCAGCTTAGACTGGCTAAGGCTATTATAAGTCAGTTAAGGATTGACTATGAGAGTTTTTACTGGTTTAGACTGCTTAAGTCAGGTATAGAGTGTTTAAGGCTGGAATAAGCCCGTTTAGCCTGGTTTATCCTGGTTTAGACTGGTTAAGCCAGGTATAAGGTGGTTAAAGCTGGTATAAGCCAGTTTGGAATGACAAAGGCCGGTATAAGGCGGTTAAGGCTGGTAAAATATGGTTTAGACTGGTTAAGTCCGGTAGAAGGCAGTTAAGGCTGGAATATGTCGGTTTAGACTGGTTAAGTCTGGTCTAAGGTGGTTAAGGCTGGAATATGGCGCTTTTGACTGGTTTAGACTGGTTAAGTCACGTTAGGGCAGTTAAGGCTGGTGTAAGACTATTTAGACTGGTTTAAACTGGTGAAAGGTTATGTAAGGCAGACTAGACTAGAATGAACTGGTTAAGTCTTGTATAAGGCAGTGAAGACTGGTATGAGCCGGCTTAGACTGGTTAAGTCCGGTCTAATGCGGTTAAGGCTGGAATATGGCTGTTTACACTGCTTTAGAATGGTTAAGTCTGGTAAAGGGCGGTTAAGGCTGGTATAAGACGGTTTAGACTGGTTTAGACTGGTTAAGTCCGGTATAGGGCGGTTAAGGCTGGAACATGGCGGTTTAGACTGGTTTAGACTGTTTAAGTCTGGTATAGTTCGGTTAAGGCTGGTATAAGCCAATTTATAATGGTTTAGACTGGTTAAAGGTTATGTAAGGCAGACTAGACTGGAATGAACTGGTTAAGTCTTGTATAAGGCAGTTAAGACTGGTATAAGCTGGTTTAGACAGGTTAAGTGGGGTCTAAGGCGGTTAAGGCTTGAATATTGGGATTTAGACTACTTTAGACTGGTTAAGTCTTGTATAGGCCGGTTCAGATTGGTTTAGACTGGTTAAGTCCGGTATAGGGCATTTAAGGTTGGAACATGGCGGTTTAGACTGGCTATGTCTGGTATAAGGAGGTTAAGGCTGGAATATGGCGGTTTAGATTGGTTTAGCCAGGTTAAGGCAGGTATAGGGTGGTTAAGACTTGTATAAGGTGATTTAGACTGGCTCAGTGTGGTATAAGGCGGTTAAGGCTGGAACATGGCGGTTTAGATAGTTTAGACTGGTTACGTCAGGTAGAGGCCCGTTAAGGCTGGTAAAAGCCGGTTAAGACTGGCTATGTCTGGTATAACACAGTTAAGGCTGGAATAGGGCGGCTGAGGCTTGTTTAGACTGGTTAATTCCAGTAGAAATGTCTTAAGGCTGGTATAAGTCGGTATAAGCAGGCTAAGGTTAGTATAAGGCGGTTAAGGCTGGAATATGGCGGTTTAGACTGGTTTAGACTGTTTAAGACTGGTTAAGCCCGGTATAAATGGGGTTAAGGCTTGTATAAGCCAGTTTAGAGTGGCTAAGGCTGGTATGAGTCGGTTAGGGCTGGAATATGGCAGTTTAGACTGGTTTTGAGTGGTTAAGACCGGTATAAGGCGGTTAATGCTGCTATAAGCCAGCTTAGACTGGCTAATGCTATTATTAGTCGGTTAAGGATTGACTATGACAGTTTTTACTAGTTTAGACTGCTTAAGTCAGATATAGAGTGTTTAAGGCTGGAATAAGTCGTTTAGACTGGTTTAGCCTGCTTTAGTCTGGTTAAGCCAAATATAAGGCGGTTAAAGCTGGTATAAGCCTGTTCAGACTGGCTAAGGCAGGTATAAGGCAGTTAAGGATGGAATATGGCAGTTTAGACTGGTTTAGTCTTGTTTAGTCTACTAAAATGCTGTTATGTCTGGTTAAGGAGTTTTGGAGTGGTTTAGACTGCTGAAATCCGATAGATATTTGTTCAGCATAGCAAAAGTCGTTTTAGACTGGGTTTGACTGGTTAAGTCTGCTCTAAGGCGGTGAAGGCTGGTATAAGCCGCTTTAGACTGGTTAAGACTGCTACGTCTGGTATAAGGCCTGGCCTGATCTGCGTCGTGCTTGGAGAGCGCCAGCCCTGCCCTCAGGTTTTTCTTCCCCGGGCTCACTGCTCAGCTCTGCAAGTCATCCATTCCGGCACCCAAAAGTATTTCCAAGCCACAATCCCACAGCTGACAACTCCTTGTTCCTCACTCGGGACGCGGGCTCTCTTCAGCCAGACTGGGGCACGGGCGTGAAACCATGAAGCCCAGCTGGCTGAGAGATGCAGCCAACAGGGTCCCCAGCCCCACAAGTGACTCCTTCTGCCACACAAGTGGCTCCTCCTTCCACAGGAGCCATGGGGCAGGGTGTTAGGGGGACCTGATCGTTCCCACCCCCCCAAGGATGCTCTTTCCTCTAGTGGCAGCCCTCAAGTGTCCCCGGCTCCTGGGATGGACACCAGGTCAACCCAGCGCCCGCGCTTCTGTGCAGAGTCCAACACGGGTAGACCTGGCACCCAGAATCGGGTAGACCTGACGGCTACTTGTGAGAAATATAATCCATGTTTTTGTTCAGTGATTAAATTTTGGTTCAGTTTTAAGTCTCTAAGGATTTAGGTATAGCTATCCACTGACACAGCTGTTTACTGAAGAACCAGGACGCAGTCAAAGCTGCAGCCGAACCAGGAATGCATCGTACCAAAACACCACCTGCATCACAACGAAGGTCGAAGGCCCATGGCAACAAGATAAGCAGGCGCAGAGTACTAACGAGAAAAAAAAGCCGCATGGCAGGGAACAGAGTTGTATAAAAAAGGAAACCGAGACCTGGGATGTTGCGGCAGTTTGTGGAGCAATAGACTCCCCTGTCGCCCAGCGCTGTTTTTGCCTTTGCCTTGCTTGCTATAATTCAATAAATTCTAATTGAACCCAGACTCTTGTCCACAGTCTATTACAATTTGGTGCCGTGACTCGGATGCCACCTGCACGGTAGAATTCCGGTTTTACCGGGGGGGGGCCCCACCGATCGATCGGCGGCCCTGGCTTCTATCTCGGTCGCACCGATGAACCTAAATTCAAGGCAGTTGGCAAAGGGAAGCCGGCAGACCCTATAAATCTCGTGCACGAAAGTCTGGACAAAGACACAGGACGCGTGAGTATCTGTGGGGGAATCCGTTCAGTCTGGGTCAGGTTATCCTGGAGTGTTGCAGATGTGTGAATGCCTGAGAGGGGAACCGGCAGCTCGGATTCCCTAAGCGAGTGCGGACCCTTTAGTAGTGCGGTTCTCACTATCCGCGAGGGTGTGAGCCACGAATAAGGGGAAGCGGTTGTGTTCGCATCACAGAACGAATGAGTGCACTCCAGAAGATGGGACAGGGGAATAGCAGGCCCCCTAATTCCATAAAACTCCTTCCGGTTCCTAAGGATAGCCCGTTGGGATTTATGTTGGATCATTGGAAAAATTACCCTACCACAGGGGGTAAAGATAAGGCTAAAGAAACAGATAACGATGATGCTGGCAGAAATGGGGGAAGGGTTCCCCGGATAGAGAAGAAAGAAGCACCAAAAAAAAAAAAAAAAAAAAAAAAGAAATAGAAAGTGATTCCGTTCGGTTGGGGGTAGGTTTCCTGGAGTGTGAAGGCACTCCGGAAGATGGGACAGAAAAAGAGTAAGCCTTCTGATCTCATGGGGAAGGGACCCAAGGAGAGGCTACCAGATATTCCCCGAGATTCCCTCAATTAGGCCTTATGCTCAAAAATTGGGAAGGTGCGTCTAGCGCACAATACAAAAGTAAGGAGAGGATGGTTTATTATTGTATGCATGTCTGAGGAAACCAGCAGACTAGACCAGATCATTTATTTTGGCGAATTTTTGGGATTGGATTTGCCAAGCCCTAAATCTTTATGTGAACGATAAGGACCCCCCCTTAATCCTGAGGAAACGTATACAGGACGAAAAAGATGTATCAAGCAGAGTAGGAGTGTCAGGGGCTCCATCTGCTGGGGAAGTCTAAAACAACAGAGCCCTTGATAAAATTAACGTTAGGTCCCCAGCGTCAAGAAATAGAATTCTTAATGGATTCAGGGGCAGAAAGATCTACTGTCCAAACTGTGTCCCGGGAATGCACCCCCTCCTCGGAGAAAATATAAGTAATAGGAGCAAAGGAAAACCCTTATAACCTAATGAGCCAGTTAACCCCAGAATTGTCCTGGTATAGTGTAATTGACTTGAAAGATGCCTTCTGGGCCTGTCCTTTGAGGGAAGAATGCAGAAACACTCATAAGGCAGCAACTGCGATGGACTGTCCTTCCACAAGGATTTACGGAATCCCCAAATCTGTTTGGACAGGCCTTGGAGCAGATCCTGCAGGAGTATCAAACAGAGGAGGGGGTGGTATTTATCCAATATGTAGACGACCTTTTAATCGTGGGGGAAACAGAGGACAAGGTGCGGGCGGAAAGTATTAAATTACTTAACTTTTTAAGTACTAAAGGGCTCAAGGTATCCAGGGCAAAACTGCAATATGTAGAAGAGAAAGTAAGGTATCTTGGGCATTATTTAAAAAAGGGTGAGAAGAAAATAGACCCCAAAAGGGTGAAAGCGATATTATCCATGCCACCGCCAAGAAATAAAACACAAATTCAGCAACTGTTGGGCCTCACGGGGTATTGTAGACAGTGGATTTAAAACTATAGCACTAAGGTTAAGTTTTTATACAAAAAATTGGGCCAGGAAGGGCTAGTAAAATGGGATAAGGGAGACGATAAACGACTACACACCTTACAACAGGATCTGGCCAACGCTCTGGTGTTGAGTTTGCCTGATTTAAAAAGACCCTTTTATTTATTTGTGAACACTGATGCTGGGTCAGCCTATGGAGTTCTAACTCAGGATTGGGCAGGGAAGAATAAACCCGTTGGATACCTCTCAAAATTATTAGATCCCGTATGCAGAGGTTGGCCCACTTGTTTGCAAGCCCTGGTGGCCTGCGCTTTATTAGTAGAAGAAGCTAACAAGATCACTTTTAATACAGAGTTGAAAGTATTATCCCCCCATAATATTCGGGGAATCCTGCAACAAAAAGCAGATAAAAGGAGAACGGATGCCAGGCTTTTAGAGTACGAAGGGATCCTTTTGGATTCTCCAAAATTGACCCTAGAAGTAACAAATTTAGAAAATCCGGCCCAATTCTTATACGGGAAGCCTGTTGAGGTAGGGTTGACTCATGAATGCCTATCTACAATAGAAACACAAACCAAAATACGACCAGATTTAGATGAAGAAGAACTGGAGGAAGGAGACAGGTTGTTTGTGGACGGATCTTCACTAGTAGCAGATGGGAAAAGGGCTTCAGGTTATGCAATAGTTGGAGGAGAAAGGCTGACAGTCATCGAATCTGGTCCACTAAGTAAGACATGGTCAGCACAGGCCTGTGAGTTGTATGCTGGATTACGGGCATTACAACTATTAAAAGATAAAGTGGGAACCATTTATACAGATTCGAAATATGTGTATGGAATCATACATACCTTTGGGAAAATATGGGAGGAGCACGGATTAATTAATTCCCAAGGAAAAGATTTGGTTCACCAGGAATTAATCAAAAGAATATTGAAGGCTCTGAGAGGGCCTAAGAAAATTGCGGTAGTCCATCTGAGGGGGCATCAAAGGGGACTAGACTTTAGGAGTAGAGGAAATAATGCAGCTGATCAGGAGGCTAAGAAAGCTGCACTGTTAACATTACAATATGTGTCCTCCAAACACAGAAACCCAATGGTTGAAAGGAGAAAATGTGAGATTTGTGAGGAAGGTCTGCAGAATCTTCCTTGCTATACCTGTTGGAAGGACTGGGGCGCTGATGCTATAGAATGTGCCTGTCACAATCCACAGGCAGACCATTGCATACACCACGGAAAAACATGGAGGGTATATAGTTTTACTGCACAAGAGAAAGAGAAGATGAGGAAAATGGGCTTAAAAGAGGATACCAAAGGGGACTGGCGACTTCCAGAGGATAACAGGACTGTATTGCCCAAGTCTGTGGCTGCAGACATTATGAAGAGAATACATAGCAAAACACATTGGGGAGCACAAGCGTTAGTAGAACAATTCGCAACGAAACACGTGTATTGGTATGAACGATTTGGCTAAGCAAATAGTGAGAGGATGTGTCACTTGTTTCAAAGTAAATAGGGCAAAGCTGAGGAAGCCACTAATGGGAGGGCGGCCCACGGCCCACAGACCCTTTGCGAATATCCAGCTAGACTTTACAGAATTACCAAAAGTAGGGAGGTATAAGTATTTATTAGTACTGGTGGATCATCTAACCCATTATGTAGAGGCATTCCCTACGGCAAGGGCAACAGCATAAATAGTGGTCAAGATTCTCTTAGAACAGATAATTCCCAGATATGGGGTTGTGGAAACCATCGACTCAGACAGAGGACCTCACTTTGCCTCCAAAATAGTAAAGGAAACCATGATAGCAATGGGGATACAATGGGACTACTCTACCCCTTGGCATCCCCAAAGTTCTGGCAGGGTAGAAAGAATGAATGGAGAGATTGAAAAAACAATTGACTAAACTCATGATTGAAACCAAACTATCATGGGTAAAATGCCGACCATTAGCGTTGTTGAATATTCGGACACAACCTAGATCCGATCTAGGGGTATCTCCTCTCGAGATGTTGTACAGGATGCCCTACAATATAGAAAAGCCTCCGGACCATCCGCAATTGAGGGACCAGGAGATAAATGCTTATATCACTAGTTTAATGAAATATAGAGAGGAATTATGGAAAAAGGGAGGCTGGCCCAGAGACCCCCGTTAGACCTAAAGCTGCATCAGATACAACCTGGGGATTGGGTAACGAGAAAGTCTTGGAAGGAGACAACCTTGGCTCCACAATGGGAAGGACCTTACCTTGTATTGCTTACCACAGAAACTGCACTTAGAACCGCAGAAAAGGGATGGACCCACGCTAGCAGAATCAAAGGACCAGTATGTGAGCCAGTCCCTGAGTGGAAAGTAACTAGCAAACCTGGAGACCTAAGACTGCGAATTCAGAGGGGGAATCATCAATGAACAAATATTGTATGGAGTATACAGCAGAGCAGCCATGTTATATGGAGGAAGGATTAATCCGTAATTCTGAGTGCGATTGTTATCCTTTTGTACAATATATTTGTAAAATCTGTACGGATCGGTGGTGGACTCATTGCAGGCAGGGAACTCCTCCTAAGGGAGTTTGTGACCCTTGCTGGGAACTGTAGCGTGACATAACCAATTGGATCCTAAAGTATAAAGTTCCGTTTATAGCCAAAATTGTAGATTGTATCTGCTGTATTCGCTTGAAGGGAATTTGGTGTGACGCCCCCCCAAATTAAACACCGAAACTGGGATTCCTACGTCAAAAGGCAACAGAATAGCCCACGGGGTCCTCCTGAAGAATATCCTTGCTGCCGAGAAGATGGTACCCCTCGTGGCCCGAAGCAACTGGGTCGACGAGCGAGGCAGAGGGGTAAGAAAGGTGGAGGCAAGAGACCCCGGGAGGGAACAGCAAAAGAAATACTTGAAGAATTGCCCCAAGAGTGGGAATAAAAAAAAGGGATCCCGGGCAGGATGGTAAGTCACATGCTGTAAACGAAAATCGACAGAGAAATTCCTATGCCTCTAATAAGGTTCATCACTTGATCCGACAGGTTGTTTTGTTTATGCTATACAAAATCGACGAGGGTTAGATTTGCTATTTTTACAGCAGGGAGGCTTGTGTGTGGCATTAGGAGAAAAATGATGCTCTTATGCAGATCACACAGGAGTAGTGATTAACACCATGAGCAAATTAAGAAGACAATTAGAGCAACAGAAAAAGGAAAGAGAAGCACATCAGAGTTGGTATGAAAGTTGGTTTAGCCACTCTCCTTGGCTGACAACCCTGCTTTCCGCAATTATAGGGCCAGTAATCTTGTTGGTGTTGGGACTTACCTTTGGCCCGTGTATATTTAGTAGATTAATTAGTATAGTAAAAAGTAAGTTAGAAGCAGAGCACCTCAGGTTTCTTAGAACCAAGTATGAACAAATATCCAAAGAAAAAGATATGTTAGAATTAGCAAGACAGAAATTGCAAAGATACAGTGAATAAAAAAATAAAGAAAAAGAGAAATGGGGGAATTGTGAGAAATATAATCTGTGGTTTTGTTCACTGATTAAAGTTTGTTTCATTTTTAAGACTCTAAGTATTTAGGTATAGCTGTCCACTGACACAGCTGTTTACTGAAGAACCAAGACACAGTCAAAGCAGCAGCCGAACCAGGACTGCATCGTACCAAAACACCACCTGCATCTCAACAAAGGTCGAAGGCCCAGGGCAACAAGATAAACAGGCGCAGAGTACTAACAAAAAAACGCCACATACCAGGGAACAGAATTGTATAAAAAAGGAAACCGAGACCTGGAATGTTGCGGCAGTTTGTGGAGCAATAGACTCCCCTGTTGCCCAGCGCTGTTTTCGCCTTTGCCTTGCTTGCTATAATTTAATAAATTCTAATTGAACCCAGACTCTTGTCCACAGTCTATTACATAAGCCAGTTCAGACTGGCTAAGGCCGGTATAAGGCGGTTCAGGCTGGAATATGGCGGTTTAGACTGGTTTAGTTTTGTTGAGTCTGCTATAAGGCAGTTTTGTCTGGTTAAGGAGTTTTGGAGTGGTTTAGACTGCTGAAATCTGATAGATATTTGTTAAGGATAGCAAAAGTCGTTTTAGACTGGGTTTGACTGGTTAGGTCTGCTCTAAGATGGTGAAGGCTGGTACAAGCTGGTTTAGACTGGTTAAGACTGGCTACGTCTGGTATAAGACCTGGCCTGACATGTGTCGTGCTTAGAGAGCGCCAGCCCTGCTCTCAGGTTTTTCTTCCCAGGGTTCACTGCTCAGCTCTGCAAGTCATCCATTTCGGCACCCAAAAGCATTTCCAAGCCACAATCCCACAGCTGACATCTCCAACAGCCTTAAAAACATCCTCGGTTTAAAAGAAGAGGAGGGTGATTGTCTTGGGGGATTCCCTTCTCAAAGGAATGGAGGGTCCCATCTGTAGGCCGGACCCGCTCCATAGGGAGCTCTGCTGCTTGCCGGGAGCATCAGTGAGGGACGTTACTAGAAAGCTCCCTTCCCTGGTCAAAGACACCGACTACTACCCGCTCTTAGTTTTTCAAATTGGTAATGAGGAAATAGAACATAGAAGGCCTAAAGCCATCAAAAGCGACTTCAAGGCACTTGGGAGAATGATCGAGGGCTCTGGGGCACAGGTAATATTCAACTCCATTTCAATACTAAGGAACCAGGAGCAAGAAATGAGGAATAAGAAAAGGGTTAATGAATGGCTTAGGGACTGGTGTGAGAAGAGGGGCTTTGGGTTCTTTAATCATGGGGAGGCCCACGCACCCCCAGGCTCTCTTACTAGGGATGGGACACGCCTGTCTGCTAGGGGGACAAAAGTCCTCACCAAAAACCTAGTTAAGCTCATAAATCGAGTTTTAAACTAGATGTGAGAGGGGAGGGGATGGAGGCCAGGCAGGATGGGAGTGAGCCTGGAGGTGACACTTCAGTGGCAAAGGGGTGGTGTGCTGGCGATGCCTGCCGGTATATCATCAGATATCACTGATGTCACAATAGTAAAAGAGGCAGAAATGTCACCGATGTCACAATAGAAACAAATGCCACAAATGTCACTGATTTCACAATCATTGCAGACTATACAAATGTAACAGATGTCAATGATGTCATAATAGAAAAACACATCACAAATGTCACTGATGTCAAAATAGTAACAAAGGTTAAAATGTCATTGATGTCACAAGTCACAGACTTCATAGCTGTCACTGATGTCACAATAGTCACAGATGATACAGATGTCACTGATGTCACAATAGTCACAGACAACGTAGACACCACTGATTTCATACTATTCACAGATGTCAGATTTCACAAACTTCACATGTCACAGTTGTCACAAATGTCACAGATATCACTGATGTCACAATCGTCAAAGACTTCACTGCTGTCACTGATGTCAAAATAGTCATAGATGTCACAGAGATGACGCAGGCACGTCTGAGGGGCTTCTCGGCAGGGCCGGCTCTGCCGGTGTGCCAGCCGGTGTTGCACCCCTCTCCCCGGACTCTGCCTGGTCCTTCGTACCGCTCCCGCCATTCTCCCCACGGGGTTGGGCGGTGGGATGCCGCGTGATGCCCGTTGCTGTCCCAGGAGAACCGTGGCCGCAGGGGCCTCGGTACCCTTTTATTTTTCCCTGATTGATGAGGTTCGGTAGACGTGGCCGCCCGCCGTGGACTTGTTTTCCGCGGCTTGCGGTGGCGGGTAGACCTGGCCGCCCGCTGGTTGCCTAGACGTGGGTAGACGTGACGGCCGGTTTGCCACGGCGCAGGCCTCCGCCGCGGGAGTGTAGCGTTCCCTTCGCACCGTCCGTTCCCCTGGGTGCAGGGGTAGACGTGGCCGCCCGCCGTGGACTTGCTTTCCGCAGCTTGCGGTGGCGGGTAGACCTGGCAGCCCGCCGTGGACTTGGTTTCTGCGGCTTGCGCTGACGGGTAGACCTGGCCGCCCACCAGGGCCTGGAGGTGGGTAGACCTGACAGCCGGTTTTACCCGGCCGTGGCGCAGGCCCCCGACGCGGGATCGTAGCGTTCCCTTCGCACCGTCCTTCCCCCTGGGCACTGGGGTAGACGTGGCTGCCCGCCGTGGCCTTCCTTTCTGCGTCTTGCACTGGCGGGTAGACCTGGCAGCCCGCCGGTTGCCTGGAGGTGGGTAGACGTGATGGCCGGTTTCGTCCCCGCCTCGCGCGTCTCGTCCTCTCTACCCGGCTCCGGCCGTCCGGGCTTAGCCGGGTCCGGCCGTCCTGTCTACCCTCCTCCGGCCGTCCGGGCTTACCCGGCTCCGGCCGTCCTGTCTACCCGGCTCTGGCCGTCCTGTCTACCCCTCTCCGGCCGTCCGGGCTTACCCGGCTCCGGCCGTCCTATCTACCCTGCTCCAGTTGTCCTCTCTACCCTCCTCAGGCCGTCCGGGCTTACGCGGCTACGGCCGTCCTGTCTACCCGCTCCGGACGTCTGGTCTACCCACCTACGGAGCGGTCGGCAGGACCGCCGTGCTTCGCCGGGGCTGCCGGTCTTCCCGGCCGCGTCGGGCCGTCAGGTCAACCCCTCTCCGGGCGGTCTTTGTTCGTTTTTCCAGCGGGACGGGTAGACCTGGCAGCCCGCCGTGGACTTAGTTTCTGCGGCTGGCGCAGGCGGGTAGACCTGGCAGCCCGCCGTGGACTTAGTCTCTGCGGCTTGCGCAGGCGGCTAGACCTGGCAGCCCGCCGTGGACTTAGTCTCTGCGGCTTGCGCAGGCGGCTAGACCTGGCAGCCCGCCGTGGACTTAGTCTCTGCGGCTTGCGCAAGCGGCTAGACCTGGTAGCCCGCCGTGGACTTAGTCTCTGCGGCTTGCGCAGGCGGCTAGACCTGGCAGCCCGCCGTGGAATTAGTCTCTGCGGCTTGCGCAGGCGGCTAGACCTGGCAGCCCGCCGTGGACTTAGTCTCTGCGGCTTGCGCAGGCGGCTAGACCTGGCAGCCCGCCGTGGACTTAGTCTCTGCGGCTTGCGCAGGCGGCTAGACCTGGCAGCCCGCCGTGGACTTAGTCTCTGCGGCTTGCGCAGGCGGCTAGACCTGGCAGCCCGCCGTGGACTTAGTCTCTGCGGCTTGCGCAGGCGGCTAGACCTGGCAGCCCGCCGTGGACTTAGTCTCTGCGGCTTGCGCAGGCGGCTAGACCTGGCAGCCCGCCGTGGACTTAGTCTCTGCGGCTTGCGCAGGCGGCTAGACCTGGCAGCCCGCCGTGGACTTAGTCTCTGCGGCTTGCGCAGGCGGCTAGACCTGGCAGCCCGCCGTGGACTTAGTCTCTGCGGCTTGCGCAGGCGGCTAGACCTGGCAGCCCGCCGTGGACTTAGTCTCTGCGGCTTGCGCAGGCGGCTAGACCTGGCAGCCCGCCGTGGACTTAGTCTCTGCGGCTTGCGCAGGCGGCTAGACCTGGCAGCCTGCCGTGGACTTAGTCTCTGCGGCTTTCGCAGGCGGCTAGACCTGGCAGCCCGCCGTGGACTTAGTCTCTGCGGCTTGCGCAGGCGGCTAGACCTGGCAGCCCGCCGTGGACTTAGTCTCTGCGGCTTGCGCAGGCGGCTAGACCTGGCAGCCCGCCGTGGACTTAGTCTCTGCGGCTTGCGCAGGCGGCTAGACCTGGCAGCCCGCCGTGGACTTAGTCTCTGCGGCTTGCGCAGGCGGGTAGACCTGGCAGCCCGCCGTGGACTTAGTCTCTGCGGCTGGCGCAGGCGAGTAGACCTGGCAGCCCGCCGTGGACTTAGTCTCTGCGGCTTGCGCAGGCGGCTAGACCTGGCAGCCCGCCGTGGACTTAGTCTCTGCGGCTTGCGCAGGCGGCTAGACCTGGCAGCCCGCCGTGGACTTAGTCTCTGCGGCTTGCGCAGGCGGCTAGACCTGGCAGCCCGCCGTGGACTTAGTCTCTGCGGCTTGCGCAGGCGGCTAGACCTGGCAGCCCGCCGTGGACTTAGTCTCTGCGGCTTGCGCAGGCGGCTAGACCTGGCAGCCCGCCGTGGACTTAGTCTCTGCGGCTTGCGCAGGCGGCTAGACCTGGCAGCCCGCCGTGGACTTAGTCTCTGCGGCTTGCGCAGGCGGCTAGACCTGGCAGCCCGCCGTGGACTTAGTCTCTGCGGCTTGCGCAGGCGGCTAGACCTGGCAGCCCGCCGTGGACTTAGTCTCTGCGGCTTGCGCAGGCGGCTAGACCTGGCAGCCCGCCGTGGACTTAGTCTCTGCGGCTTGCGCAGGTGGCTAGACCTGGCAGCCCGCCGTGGACTTAGTCTCTGCGGCTTTCGCAGGCGGCTAGACCTGGCAGCCCGCCGTGGACTTAGTCTCTGCGGCTTGCGCAGGCGGCTAGACCTGGCAGCCCGCCGTGGACTTAGTCTCTGCGGCTTGCGCAGGCGGCTAGACCTGGCAGCCCGCCGTGGACTTAGTCTCTGCGGCTTGCGCAGGCGGCTAGACCTGGCAGCCCGCCGTGGACTTAGTCTCTGCGGCTTGCGCTAACGGGTAGACCTGGCAGCCCGCCGTGGACTTAGTCTCTGCGGCTGGCGCAGGCGAGTAGACCTGGCAGCCCGCCGTGGACTTAGTCTCTGCGGCTTGCGCAGGCGGCTAGACCTGGCAGCCCGCCGTGGACTTAGTCTCTGCGGCTTGCGCAGGCGGCTAGACCTGGCAGCCCGCCGTGGACTTAGTCTCTGCGGCTTGCGCAGGCGGCTAGACCTGGCAGCCCGCCGTGGACTTAGTCTCTGCGGCTTGCGCAGGCGGGTAGACCTGGCAGCCCGCCGTGGACTTAGTCTCTGCGGCTTGCGCTAACGGGTAGACCTGGCAGCCCGCCGTGGACTTAGTCTCTGCGGCTTGCGCTAACGGGTAGACCTGGCAGCCCGCCGTGGACTTAGTCTCTGCGGCTTGCGCAGGCGGCTAGACCTGGCAGCCCGCCGTGGACTTAGTCTCTGCGGCTTGCGCAGGCGGCTAGACCTGGCAGCCCGCCGTGGACTTAGTCTCTGCGGCTTGCGCAGGCGGCTAGACCTGGCAGCCCGCCGTGGACTTAGTCTCTGCGGCTTGCGCAGGCGGCTAGACCTGGCAGCCCGCCGTGGACTTAGTCTCTGCGGCTTGCGCAGGCGGCTAGACCTGGCAGCCCGCCGTGGACTTAGTCTCTGCGGCTTGCGCAGGCGGCTAGACCTGGCAGCCCGCCGTGGACTTAGTCTCTGCGGCTTGCGCAGGCGGCTAGACCTGGCAGCCCGCCGTGGACTTAGTCTCTGCGGCTTGCGCAGGCGGCTAGACCTGGCAGCCCGCCGTGGACTTAGTCTCTGCGGCTTGCGCTAACGGGTAGACCTGGCAGCCCGCCGTGGACTTAGTCTCTGCGGCTGGCGCAGGCGAGTAGACCTGGCAGCCCGCCGTGGACTTAGTCTCTGCGGCTTGCGCAGGCGGCTAGACCTGGCAGCCCGCCGTGGACTTAGTCTCTGCGGCTTGCGCAGGCGGCTAGACCTGGCAGCCCGCCGTGGACTTAGTCTCTGCGGCTTGCGCAGGCGGCTAGACCTGGCAGCCCGCCGTGGACTTAGTCTCTGCGGCTTGCGCAGGCGGCTAGACCTGGCAGCCCGCCGTGGACTTAGTCTCTGCGGCTTGCGCAGGCGGCTAGACCTGGCAGCCCGCCGTGGACTTAGTCTCTGCGGCTTGCGCAGGCGGCTAGACCTGGCAGCCCGCCGTGGACTTAGTCTCTGCGGCTTGCGCAGGCGGGTAGACCTGGCAGCCCGCCGTGGACTTAGTCTCTGCGGCTTGCGCAGGCGGCTAGACCTGGTAGCCCGCCGTGGACTTAGTCTCTGCGGCTTGCGCTAACGGGTAGACCTGGCAGCCCGCCGTGGACTTAGTCTCTGCGGCTTGCGCTAACGGGTAGACCTGGCAGCCCGCCGTGGACTTAGTCTCTGCGGCTTGCGCAGGCGGCTAGACCTGGCAGCCCGCCGTGGACTTAGTCTCTGCGGCTTGCGCAGGCGGCTAGACCTGGCAGCCCGCCGTGGACTTAGTCTCTGCGGCTTGCGCAGGCGGCTAGACCTGGCAGCCCGCCGTGGACTTAGTCTCTGCGGCTTGCGCAGGCGGCTAGACCTGGCAGCCCGCCGTGGACTTAGTCTCTGCGGCTTGCGCAGGCGGCTAGACCTGGCAGCCCGCCGTGGACTTAGTCTCTGCGGCTTGCGCAGGCGGCTAGACCTGGCAGCCCGCCGTGGACTTAGTCTCTGCGGCTTGCGCAGGCGGCTAGACCTGGCAGCCCGCCGTGGACTTAGTCTCTGCGGTTTGCGCTAACGGGTAGACCTGGCAGCCCGCCGTGGACTTAGTCTCTGCGGCTTGCGCAGGCGGCTAGACCTGGCAGCCCGCCGTGGACTTAGTCTCTGCGGCTTGCGCAGGCGGCTAGACCTGGCAGCCCGCCGTGGACTTAGTCTCTGCGGCTTGCGCAGGCGAGTAGACCTGGCAGCCCGCCGTGGACTTAGTCTCTGCGGCTTGCGCAGGCGGCTAGACCTGGCAGCCCGCCGTGGACTTAGTCTCTGCGGCTTGCGCTAACGGGTAGACCTGGCAGTCCGCCGTGGACTTAGTCTCTGCGGCTTGCGCAGGCGGCTAGACCTGGCAGCCCGCCGTGGACTTAGTCTCTGCGGCTTGCGCAGGCGGCTAGACCTGGCAGCCCGCCGTGGACTTGTCTCTGCGGCTTGCGCAGGCGGCTAGACCTGGCAGCCCGCCGTGGACTTAGTCTCTGCGGCTTGCGCAGGCGGCTAGACCTGGCAGCCCGCCGTGGACTTAGTCTCTGCGGCTTGCGCAGGCGGGTAGACCTGGCAGCCCGCCGTGGACTTAGTCTCTGCGGTTTGCGCTAACGGGGTAGACCTGGCAGCCCGCCGTGGACTTAGTCTCTGCGGCTTGCGCAGGCGGCTAGACCTGGCAGCCCGCCGTGGACTTAGTCTCTGCGGCTTGCGCAGGCGGCTAGACCTGGCAGCCCGCCGTGGACTTAGTCTCTGCGGCTTGCGCAGGCGGCTAGACCTGGCAGCCCGCCGTGGACTTAGTCTCTGCGGCTTGCGCAGGCGGGTAGACCTGGCAGCCCCCGTGGACTTAGTCTCTGCGGTTTGCGCTAACGGGTAGACCTGGCAGCCCGCCGTGGACTTAGTCTCTGCGGCTTGCGCAGGCGGCTAGACCTGGCAGCCCGCCGTGGACTTAGTCTCTGCGGCTTGCGCAGGCGGCTAGACCTGGCAGCCCGCCGTGGACTTAGTCTCTGCGGCTTGCGCAGGCGGCTAGACCTGGCAGCCCGCCGTGGACTTAGTCTCTGCGGCTTGCGC